>JAQJVL010000001.1:16309097-16837527 GCA_035578905.1 Stictocephala bisonia
TCTTAAATAACTTTTGAAATATTAAGCTTTTATTAAAAAACACATGCAGACAGATAGCCGGATAATGGAGCGAGATAGACGATTTGTACAGATGAATTTTTTTGTTTGTTTTAACCCAAGGAATGATCTCCAGAAGTTTGGCTGGTTACTTACGGGACACCCTGTATACAATAAATAGTTAATAATTATGCAATAAATAGGTAACAAATATAATAAATATGTAAAATATAATAATAAATATAAATAAATAGTTGACAGGTATACAATGAATAACTAATAAATATAAATATAAATAGGTAATAATTTATAGAACATATTACCTATTTATACTTAATGGTATAACAATTAAGTCAATTCTATTTCTCACTAGCAAATTGGAAATCACGTTGTCAATGTTAATAGAACTTTAAAAAATGTTAAATCACGTAAATAATTTAAAATGTTTTGGATGTGGTGCGGGATGATTGTTATTAGGCGATGGACAGTTAGAGTCTGTTTCCGACAACAATGGAGCACTGCGCTTCATTGTTGCTATGATGGCAAATAATAAAATGGTTCTGCTTCGGAGCTTACAAGTTAAAATCAGATGCATAACCTATTTTATACATACTGTACTATGTGTGTATATATACGACTTAAATTGCATGATGGCTTACTTTAGTTTGACGTTGCTTGCAGCAAAGGGCATATTACCAACCTACGGTTCGGTTATTAAATTACAGTTCTTGATTAGAACTATCACATGACACTGTCGGTGTCATCACCATCATGACGAATCTGATTCAGAGTAGTTGAAATTAATTATTAAAGCCCGATTGCTATGTCCACTATATTTTCATTTTTGCAATAGTAGACTTCTTCATGATTAATACAAGTTTACCGACGAATTTCAAAAGTGTTGTCTATTAAATCTGATGCCATTTGAAAAACTTCACTAATTTTAAATGTCGTATTAGATTTTGTGACCTCATTTTTAATATATGCCCACATCAGTTCGCGCAATCAAGTGACGGATAACCAAATTAATTTACTATCTTTCCCAGAATAATTTATTATTCTGTCGAGCAATTTTTCGAGCAACCACAACACTTTAAATTGAAATGCTCATTTGAAGGAAAACGATTAATAACAAAAATAATTGTAATTTGGAACGATACGCTCAAACAAGGACTCCTTAGTTCAATACTGAAACTACAAGGATAAAGGCTATCTGGTAATACAGGTTCAGTTGTTAATGAACGAACGTACAAGAAGTGGATATCTGTAATCAATAACATAAGAAGCAACTATGCACTTTTGTACCTAAAACAAAATAAAACAGGTTTGACACTCGACAAAAATGGATCCACTTCAACAGACAGACTGTACAGCCTCCGCTGTTCACGCCCGTCGGCGAGCCGTAACATTTTTAACTTAAAACTGTAAATAAAAATACTTCGAAGGTTTATTGTGGCCGTTCTGATAGTGTATTGAGTTCAGTCAGTAGTCCTCTTTATTTCAGTGGAAAATTATTTCTGTAATATAACATATTAAGTGAATACAAGGAGCCTAGAAAAAAATTAATAAAATAACGTAGTAACGGTTAATTATTTCATCATGAAATTTCAATATTCTACACCTAATAGCACTAGTTACAATTGGTGAAGAAGAAATAAAAATAATGTCATATATTTTTTTTAATGACAATTCAAAGTCACTAGTTTCAAAACGTTGAGTGAAACCCCATGTTTTTTTAGTTGTAACGCGCATAAGATTTAACACGTAAAATATAAATTAAAAACCTTTGGTACTGTTAAACACTGAACATTTGTTTTGTTAGTACAGTAGAGCCGCAAAGTCAGGCGTCTATTATAGAAATCATATCTTCCTGTATTCTCTGTGCGCCTCTTCAATGATTATTATCGACGCAGAAATTATTGCCAATATCCAAAGACAAACAAATCAATGTCAATATCCAATGACATCACGTAAATGATATTAAGTGCACCCGAGTTGAAGGTTGTTTACTAAGAAACTATTAGGCCGATGACAAATCCAATCACACCGTTGTTTTCCTCGTTTAATTGTACGTCATAAATTATGCACATTTAAATATTACTATAAGTGTTAGTCATTTTATTCTAGTTGAAACCAAAAATACAGGAATTTTAACTAGTTTTCGGTGTGCATCAACTTTACACTTTTATAACTTAAAACCAGTTAACAAATGGTTGATAGGAATGTTTCCTATAGTTTTATAATTTTTTAAAATTGTACGTATTCAAGAAAGAAAGTTTATATTAATTTTGTGAAACAACGTTTTCTTGGTTTCTTAAACTCAATTACTTGGTCAGGTTGTAATCCTGTATGGTTACGAAACATTACTTTCATATGCATAAGTAAATAAATGCAGTAATTTTAAATTTATTGAAATGTTGGCCCAACATAACCAAAGCTACGGAACATTTTAATAAATTTAAAATCATTATAAATTAATGTTTCAATTTAAATTGAATCAAATCAATTTAAAATCACTACATTTACTTACACATATAAAATTAATGTGTAGTAACTATACATGTCATAAGGATTACAATAAGACCGAGTAATCGTTGATTTACTACCTCTAGAAGCTAAGAAAACGTTTATTCAGGAAATTAATAAGAACTTTTTATCTTGAACATATAAAATTCTAAAATTTATGAAATCTATAGAAAATACTCCTATAAGCTATGTATTAAAATATTATTGAGATATATCGACGAGTTTTTTTTTGTAATAAAGTTGATGCACAGTGAAAACTAGTTAAAATTTCGGTACTTTTTTTTAAATTGAATAAAAATTATTAAAACTTTTTATAAAATTTTAAATTGAATGTTCTATAACGTACAATCATTGATTATATAAACCTACAATAGTTGTTAGTTTGTGTGGCCCGCAACCACAGCTGGTTTAAACTGCATTACATTTACATGGGACTACACTAGCGCTCCACAATGGACCACAAAAACAGCTGATATTTTGAGACTCAAAATTTAACATTGGATGGGAAATCTATTTGTGTATAAAATCAATGGTACAATTTAACGAGGAAAGACAATGGTGGGATTGGATTTTTCGTAAGTTTCTTACTAAACAACCTTAAACTAGGGTACACATAATTTCTGCGACGACAGGATATAGTGTAAGTAAGTTCTGGTGGATTTCTCTATACTCTGTCCAAGCACGGAAGGCAGCTGAATTAATAAAGTACCCTTCTTACACTGACATACTTGAGAACATTGTAAGTTACAGTAAACTACGTTCAAATAAAATTTTAAATTGCGAAAAATTGAATTGAATTCTACTCGACATTTCAAATAAAATAAGTCCAAACACGAAGTGATGCTGAAATATTTTACTTTATTTATACGGAACTTTATTTGGACCTTTTCCGTTAATTCACTACGTTTTCTTTGGTTAGATTATGTTAGGTTTGGTTAGGATTTGATATTTTTGGTTAGTTTTAGTTATGCTATGTTAGGTTAACATAGGTTATGATTATGGTGATGAATTAACGGAAAAGATCACTTTATTCATATCATATTGTTAAATGTTAAAATTATAATAATAATGCAGTATTTGGACTTGTATTAAATGAAACTGCAATTAGAATTCAAAATGAGTCTCAAATAAAAAAGTTATATTTGCAATTAATGTCATTAATTTTAGTGAATTGTGTGAATTAGGCAGGTGGTTTAGTCCACTGACTTTTCAGTGGGTCTGCTTTCATCTGTAAAGAGTGAGCAGAGCTTTCATCCGCCTTCCGAGCTTTCAGAAACTATAACTTTTCGACATAGCAGAAATATAGGAAAAATAAGCGTTGAGCAACCCTAAACATTTCTTTTTGTTATTTTTTAAGGAAGGTCATTCACAAATAGTAGAAATAATATTGGACCTAGCACCGAGCCCTGAGGACTCCTCTCATAACATCAGCCACAGAAGACTGGGCCATTCTACTCATACCACCTCAAACACTTTATGGATTTTTAAGTAACTTGTGTTTTTGTTTTTGTTTTGTTGTGTTTGAGGTGGTATGAGTAGAATGGCCCAGTCTTCTGTGGCTGATGTTTCAACAACACTGTGTCACCAAATTAGCACTCCAATCCAGGTATCTAATATAAATATTCTTGTATGCGTTATATCAAATAATTTACTCTAATAAACTCATGAAAAATTAAATAAAATAGCAAAATTAAACATTCATGAACCTTAAACAACAACAATAATATAAGGAGTTTAATTATTTGACTAAATTAAGATTTATTGAGCTAACATATGTTTTGGTCGCATCAAAACATAAAATAAACTACAGTAATGCAAAAAATAAAATATATAACAATATTAAACGTTCATAAAATTTAAGCAATAAACAACGAAGCTTTAGTTTCAGTTCAGACTATAAATTTGTTTGAAAAAGTTTTAAATAACAAACTCAAATAAAACCAGTTTTTAAAGAAATGTACTAAACCAAAATATTATTTTTCCTGTGTAAGACGTAAGTGATATTTTATGGGCCAAACTAAAAACAGGACATTCTTATTTTTACGATTCAGTATGTTCTTCATAGACTTGTAGATCATTACCATAACAGCGATGAATCATTCTGTGTTAATATTATTGTAATTAAATTTCCAAACTACAGTTCTAAAGCATTTAAACTCTTTTTAGCACCATCTTAAATACATATAATGCTTAATACAAAATATTATTAAAAATATAGAAGTACTACATATTAATTTCAAGAAATAAAAAGAATATAAACAGGCTATATTATGTTATATTCTGGCCAGGTAGTAGAGGTGGGCGATATCTATCATGTTCACGTTCTCTCCATAAACCTTCGTGGACGAACTTTCTTATTTTTCTACGAATTTCGGTCATGGACGAAACTGCAAACAACCGTTCCTTAAAATAATTCATTGATCATAATCTAACCTTAGTGTGGATTACGAACCACGTAGTATTGTTATGGTTTTCAGCAACCTGATAAGCCCGGTACACATTTCTGTTCTTCACACAACACTCAAATCCTGATAGTTATCTCACACGGACTTCTCTAGTAGTGAGTACGCTAATGGCAACCATTAAGTGGACTCTATGTCGGTATAAGAGACCTCAGAATTGAACCTATTGCTTACAGCACAACCTACAGAGGCCGTTTTCTGAATGCCAAAGCGAACAGTCAAAGTGGCGTTTTCTTCTCCACTGCACGTGTAGGAGTGGGCGGGTGGGTCACTACCACTATATAAGATGGCCATCGTGTGTGTATGTGTGGGCGGGTGGGCTTCAAATAGACTTTAACTAATGTCCATCTTTATAAACCTGTAGTAATAATTATTACGTTTATCTTTGCTGACAATAGTGCTGGCTCTGTGAACCGCATGGCAAACTGGATACTCGACACATTAACTCGACACACATTTATCGTACTATTGTACGCGACCTGCAGGGAGTTTCTTTCTTCCCTGTGCCTACATTCTCTATAACACTTAGCCCCTCAAATAGCTGGGTTACAGCACTACTCCACAGTGCCGGCTCAGATTGTTCGTAAGGGGTATAAAATAAGGGATTTTTCACTATTCCGATAAATTGTGAATTGAATGGAATTTAAAGTTGTTATATTAGTATTATATTCCTTACTTTTATAATCTACAATAAAATACACTTTATCAAAACTAACTATACAGGTTATTATCTAAAAGGACATGTCCTAAAAAAAACTTTTTTTCAAGAGATAACAACTATATATTTTTTTCTTCAAATAGCCGAGTCTGGATAAGAGTCAACTCTGGAAAAAAGTGGACATGCTAAGCCCTGGGTGCCTCTCTTAACCGGCCGTCCTTCCGTAATACATACATGACTGTGTGACATTAACACAGCGAGCGGCGGGTCTGGTATGCAAAGTATGCAGGGATATCATCTAGTTTTGTATCTGGAAGTGGTTTAGACACTATAATACACTCTTGCCGTGACATCGGCCCAGATAATTGGCAGCCATTTTGAAATATTTTCTTGAAGTAAGTGTTACTTCAATGAGTCATTGTGAGAAAATTCTGAGCTTAATTATTCGGTTTCGTGCTGAAAGCAGAGAAGACAAAATATATATACTCAGGTCTAGAAGTGCTGACTCCACTTTGCACTATAGGAACGTCAGAAAAACTTTTTACAAAAAAATACAAATGTACGATATTTCTTTATAGCTTACATCAGTTTTTCCATTATCACCTTCATAAGATTAAGACTAGCTAAACTCAAAACTGACAAGCTAATTGAGATCTATATATAACTACAGACAACTTAATAATGTCATCCCAAATTTGGAGGCCTGGTCCACCCATTTTATGCAAAACGAATAATATAGCGAAGCTTTGTTTCGACTCCATAAAGCCAGTACCGTATTCTAGTACTGCTTAATATTGCTATATAAGTTAATCATAATTATTTATTTGTTGAATGCAAATGTGTCAAAAATCGTTCAAAATCCAAATATACTCAAGTATGTTTCGAATACTCTGACAACTTGATGTATATATTAATTTATCTTATTACGTTGATCTACAGACATTTTCAGGTCCTTTTCATTTTCCTGTTGTTAGAGTGAGAAAGATAATTGATTTATGACTTCCCTAGTTGTGGAAACTGAAAATTCCCTCGTAAGAATAAAATTAATATATAATATGGATACAAAAGGATTATAATTCGTTTATATGTTCATTTAAGTGTTCTAGTATATTATTATATTCATAGTTTATTAGCTTCAATTATTAACTAGTTTTCAGATATATTTCAGACTATTTTTAACGTTCGCGAAGCCTACCTCTTGTCACATTGATTCATGAATTCCTGTGATGTTTTATGTTTTGTTCCCACCAGAATATTTATGTGTAATCTGTTACGTTTTTATTTCTCAATATGAATTTCATTATGTGTTTCCCTATAGATTGGTTGATGAAACATCAAAATAAACATTTGAATCTATGAATTGGTTGGTGGGATACCAAAATACCTTTGTGCCTGTAGATTGGTTCGACATATATCAGGAGACTTTGTGCGTATAGTTTAGAAGCAGAGATATCAAAAGACCTTTGTGCTTGTAGATTGGTTTGACAAATATCAGAAGACTTTGTGCATTTAGATTAGACGCAGAGATATCAAAAGACCTTTGTGCCTGTAGATTGGTTCGACAAATATCAGAAGATTTTGTGCGTTTAGATTAGACGCAGAGATATCAAAAGACCTTTGTGCCTGTAGATTGGTTCGACAAATATCAGAAGACTTTGTGCGTTCAGATTAGACGCAGAGATATCAAAAGACCTTTGTGCCTGTAGATTGGTTCGACAAATATCAGAAGACTTTGTGCATTTAGATTAGACGCAGAGATATCAAAAGACCTTTGTGCCTGTAGATTGGTTCGAGAGATATCACGAGACTTTGTGCATATAGGTAAAACTCAGAGATATCAAAAGATCTTTGTGTCTGTAGATTTGTTTGACATATATCAGGAGACTTCGTCCTTGTAGTAGACGCAGAGATATCAAAAGACCTTTTTGCTTGTAGATTGGTTGGACAGATATCAGGATACCTTGTGCCTGTAGATAATTTGAAGAGCTATCAGATGACTTTGTGCGTATAGATTGGTTGGACAGATATCAGGAGACTTCGTGCTTGTAGATTTGTTGGACATATATTAGGATACCTTGTGCCTGTAGATAGTTTGGAAAGCTATCAGGAGACTTTGTACATATAGATAAGAAGCAGAGATATCAAAATCCCTTTGTGGCTGTAGATTTGTTGGACAGATATCAGGAAACTTTTGATCCTGTAGATTAGTTGGGCAGATATCAGGAGATTGTTTGTATAGGTAAGACATAGAGATAAATATTTATATATCTGTGAATGCATGGGCCTAATAACAGCAGCTAAGTGACATGAGACGTTTCAAAGGAAAGCTAACAAAATGCACAGGATCAAACTTGTAAGCTGTTATTCTTGCTTAAGATCGAGTCCGACATAAACAACTCTTAAAGGAGTGTTTCGATATTTATACTTTAAATCAAGTTTTTAATCAATATTTCCAGTCTGATGAACGTTGTTTACCGGGAGTGATCATCAACATATACGTGCCCTTTTGTTTTCATAAGATTTCTGCCCTAATATGTGTATTTTACATTTTATTTCATACTAACAAAACTTAAAACTTGCGTTTTGTTGTTTAATCTAATGATATTTATTTCTACATGCTATTGTACTGTGGGGCCATCATTCTTTTATTCCCCGTGGCTTCTTCGAAGTCGATTAATTAATATCCATCGGCTGAAAAAGGCCCCAAAGTGATTCAGTAATTACAAAAATGTTTATTTCTTATCTCTTCTGACTGTTCGGTCTACATTCTTCGACATTTCCTTATGAAGTCATTCCGAATAAATGTTAATGACGTTTAGGTGCACTCACCGGTCTCATAGATATGAAGACGGGTATTCTTATCTAATTTCTCAATTTCCGGTGTGGTTGCAATTACCTCAATATCTAAATTGTTAGTCCATGGTTCATTTGTAATTCACTTTACTTTTTATCCGGCGTTTAGGTTGTGTCTTAATAAAGGAGAATGACACATGTCCTACTTCATGTACCTGAAATATGGGATTTAAACAGTCAAAAATGCGCTGCATTACTGAACATTCTAGATTACGGCCTGGGCTAAACTATGGAAGAGATGTCAGGTGATAAGTGCCTTAGGGGTCTGTGAGTTTGGAGGTACCTTATGTCTGAGTGAAGAATTATTGTGAACTTTAAAAGCAGGTGTAGCTAAATTGACATTTAAATCTACAATATATAGGTAATTTTCATGGTTAGTCCTTCCCTATTTTTCTAGTGAATGCAAGGAGATTTTATCCAGGGAATTAAAAAAAAAACTCAGGTAAAATATGTGCTGCTTCAAGTCGGAAAGTACGCCTAGGAAATAAGTTTGGAAGTTCCATCCATAACGACACAATCGTATTCCGTAAATTCCTGACATTGAAAGTTTAAAATATATAAATGTTCATTGCTAATAGGGGCCACAAGGATTTCTGACATTTTCCATCATTTTGTGAAGAAACCCTGCACGAAATTTCGACTTCGTACAACCCAAGTTTTTCAAGTATTAAATATAAATTACATCTAAATAACGGTATGATAATGTAGTTCGACTCCACTGAAAATGTTTCTTGCGAACAAGCCACACTCAATAACCACCTGTATCCGAGTCGATCCCAACTGAAAAATAAATGGTTCTAAAGAATTGGCACAGACTTTCCCCCATATTAAACTCTAAAAAATAAAAACTTTGAAAATTACCAGTTCGATTCCCAAATATGTTGTTTTGCCATAACTCAAAAACTAGTCAAGTTAGAGACAAGCGGGTTTTACTAAAATATTTTAAATTGTAATATACATATTTCCTGAGAATTTAATCAAAATCGTTAGTGCTTTTTTTGAGACAATTCCATTTTTGTATATTTTTTTGCCCATAAAAAACGGTCTTGAGATATTGGATAAGTACATCTATATACCAAATTTCATAAAAATTGATCCATCCGTTTGGTCTCCAGCGTACTGCACAAACACAAAGACAGACACACATACGGACAGACACCAAACATTTTAATCGATAAAACCATTTTTTGGGTTCAGGAAACCCTAAATGGATTTTTAGACCAACTTGTAAAAATGTTTTTACTATCACTATATTTTCTCCATTCTAACGCATATGGGACAAAGTAAAAAACAACCTAACAAACAAAAAAAGAACAAAAAACTATTTATTATTTTGGAAATGTAAGGAATCCAAATGTAATGAAAGAAAGAATGATGTGGAAGGAAGTGTAACTCATAAACAAATGTGCAAATATGGCCGATTTCCTTTAGCTCATTTTATATTGGCATCCAAGGACCTTGGACGTCTGTGATGTGCAAATTCAGTGGTTTACGAGTTATTTCCCTTTGCAATTTCTCTGTCACATTATTAGTTGAGATCTTTACCAACAAACAAACAAAATACAAATTACTTTGCTCAAGCATAGAGTGCATTGTCTAATCCATGCCCCGAGTGGTAAATGTAATGTTACCCCAAGGGTTGGCTATCTTCGGGGTAGCACGCGTTCAAGTCGCACACCCATCTTTCGATCAGTATAACCCGTGATCAACTTGGTTACTATCTGTGATTAACCTTGGGCAGCACCCTTGGTTAACTTGTTTTAACCAATACCAGCTCAATACCAGTGTACGTGTATGGGTGGGCGGGTGAGTCAATACCAGTGTACGTGTATGTATCCGTTTGGTCTCCAGCGAACTGCATATACACACAAACAGACACATTGTTAATTATTATTATTATTATTATTATTATTATTATTATTATTATTATTATTGTTATTGTTATATTATTATTATATTAGACTTCTAGGTTATAGAGTTTATTGTTTACTTGTTTCACCGTCAAATCCTATAAGGAATAATCAAACGTTCAAGTGAAAAAAATATCGTTCCGCTTTTTAAAAACATTTAAGAAGACAACAGATGAAACCAATCCTGCCGAAAATCGACCAAGCACAATGACTGCTGCTTCCCTCGCTTTATACAACTTCAAACCACTCGGTGAGCATTAATTTATCAGTACAAAATTGTTATATTAACTACGCCTATATGATTCTTCATGTTATTCTTAGGTTACTCAGATTTTACGGTGGATAGCCTAGGGCGCCTGCGGGGCGCTGCACGTAGTCAGTAGTATTATTGTTAGATTGTCTGCGAATCAGGGTATTTACTTTAGTTTTACGGTGGATGGCCTAGGGCGCCTGCGGGGCGCTGCACGTAGTCAGTAGTATTATTGTTAGATTGTCTGCGAATCAGGGTATTTACTTTAGTTTTACGGTGGATGGCCTAGGGCGCCTGCGGGGCGCTGCACGTAGTCAGTAGTATTATTGTTAGATTGTCTGCGAATCAGGGTATTTACTTTAGTTTTACGGTGGATAGCCTAGGGCGCCTGCGGGGCGCTGCACGTAGTCAGTAGTATTATTGTTAGATTGTCTGCGAATCAGGGTATTTACTTTAGTTTTACGGTGGATGGCCTAGGGCGCCTGTGGGGCGCTGCACGTAGTCAGTAGTATTATTGTTAGATTGTCTGCGAATCAGGGTATTTACTTTAGTTTTACGGTGGATGGCCTAGGGCGCCTGCGGGGCGCTGCACGTAGTCAGTAGTATTATTGTTAGATTGTCTGCGAATCAGGGTATTTACTTTAGTTTTACGGTGGATGGCCTAGGGCGCCTGCGGGGCGCTGCACGTAGTCAGTAGTATTATTGTTAGATTGTCTGCGAATCAGGGTATTTACTTTAGTTTTACGGTGGATGGCCTAGGGCGCCTGCGGGGCGCTGCACGTAGTCAGTAGTATTATTGTTAGATTGTCTGCGAATCAGGGTATTTACTTTAGTTTTACGGTGGATGGCCTAGGGCGCCTGCGGGGCGCTGCACGTAGTCAGTAGTATTATTGTTAGATTGTCTGCGAATCAGGCTATTTACTTTAGTTTTACGGTGGATGGCCTAGGGCGCCTGCGGGGCGCTGCACGTAGTCAGTAGTATTATTGTTAGATTGTCTGCGAATCAGGCTATTTACTTTAGTTTTACGGTGGATGGCCTAGGGCGCCTGCGGGGCGCTGCACGTAGTCAGTAGTATTATTGTTAGATTGTCTGCGAATCAGGCTATTTACTTTAGTTTTATGGTGGATGGCCTAGGGCGCCTGCGGGGCGCTGCACGTAGTCAGTAGTATTATTGTTAGATTGTCTGCGAATCAGGCTATTTACTTTAGTTTTACGGTGGATGGCCTAGGGCGCCTGCGGGGCGCTGCACGTAGTCAGTAGTATTATTGTTAGATTGTCTGCGAATCAGGCTATTTACTTTAGTTTTACGGTGGATGGCCTAGGGTGCCTGCGGGGCGCTGCACGTAGTCAGTAGTATTATTGTTAGATTGGGTCTGCGAATCAGGGTATTTACTTTAGTTTTACGGTTGATTGCCTAGGGCGCCTGCGGGGCGCTGCACGTAGTCAGTAGTATTATTGTTAGATTGTCTGCGAATCAGGCTATTTACTTTAGTTTTATGGTGGATGGCCTAGGGCGCCTGCGGGGCGCTGCACGTAGTCAGTAGTATTATTGTTAGATTGTCTGCGAATCAGGCTATTTACTTTAGTTTTACGGTGGATGGCCTAGGGCGCCTGCGGGGCGCTGCACGTAGTCAGTAGTATTATTGTTAGATTGTCTGCGAATCAGGCTATTTACTTTAGTTTTACGGTGGATGGCCTAGGGCGCCTGCGGGGCGCTGCACGTAGTCAGTAGTATTATTGTTAGATTGGTCTGCGAATCAGGGTATTTACTTTAGTTTTACGGTTGATTGCCTAGGGCGCCTGCGGGGCGCTGCACGTAGTCAGTAGTATTATTGTTAGATTGTCTGCGAATCAGGGTATTTACTTTAGTTTTACGGTGGAGGGCCTAGGGCGCCTGCGGGGCGCTGCACGTAGTCAGTAGTATTATTGTTAGATTGTCTGCGAATCAGGGTATTTACTTTAGTTTTACGGTGGATGGCCTAGGGCGCCTGCGGGGCGCTGCACGTAGTCAGTAGTATTATTGTTAGATTGTCTGCGAATCAGGGTATTTACTTTAGTTTTACGATGGATGACCTAGGGCGCCTGCGGGGCACTGCACGTAGTCAGTAGTATTATTGTTAGATTGTCTGGGAATCAGATTATTTACTTTAGTTTTACGGTGGATGGCCTAGGGCGCCTGCGGGGCGCTGCACGTAGTCAGTAGTATTATTGTTAGATTGTCTGCGAATCAGGGTATTTACTTTAGTTTTACGGTGGATGGCCTAGGGCGCCTGCGGGGCGCTGCACGTAGTCAGTAGTATTATTGTTAGATTGTCTGCGAATCAGGGTATTTACTTTAGTTTTACGGTGGATGGCCTAGGGCGCCTGCGGGGCGCTGCACGTAGTCAGTAGTATTATTGTTAGATTGTCTGCGAATCAGGGTATTTACTTTAGTTTTACGGTGGATGGCCTAGGGCGCCTGCGGGGCGCTGCACGTAGTCAGTAGTATTATTGTTAGATTGTCTGCGAATCAGGGTATTTACTTTAGTTTTACGGTGGATGGCCTAGGGCGCCTGCGGGGCGCTGCACGTAGTCAGTAGTATTATTGTTAGATTGTCTGCGAATCAGGGTATTTACTTTAGTTTTACGGTGGATGGCCTAGGGCGCCTGCGGGGCGCTGCACGTAGTCAGTAGTATTATTGTTAGATTGTCTGCGAATCAGGCTATTTACTTTAGTTTTACGGTGGATGGCCTAGGGCGCCTGCGGGGCGCTGCACGTAGTCAGTAGTATTATTGTTAGATTGTCTGCGAATCAGGCTATTTACTTTAGTTTTACGGTGGATGGCCTAGGGCGCCTGCGGGGCGCTGCACGTAGTCAGTAGTATTATTGTTAGATTGTCTGCGAATCAGGCTATTTACTTTAGTTTTACGGTGGATGGCCTAGGGTGCCTGCGGGGCGCTGCACGTAGTCAGTAGTATTATTGTTAGATTAGGTCTGCGAATCAGGGTATTTACTTTAGTTTTACGGTTGATTGCCTAGGGCGCCTGCGGGGCGCTGCACGTAGTCAGTAGTATTATTGTTAGATTGGGTCTGCGAATCAGGTTATTTACTTTAGTTTTACGGTGGATGGCCTAGGGCGCCTGCGGGGCGCTGCACGTAGTCAGTAGTATTATTGTTAGATTGTCTGCGAATCAGGCTATTTACTTTAGTTTTACGGTGGAGGGCCTAGGGCGCCTGCGGGGCGCTGCACGTAGTCAGTAGTATTATTGTTAGATTGTCTGCGAATCAGGGTATTTACTTTAGTTTTACGGTGGATGGCCTAGGGCGCCTGCGGGGCGCTGCACGTAGTCAGTAGTATTATTGTTAGATTGTCTGCGAATCAGGGTATTTACTTTAGTTTTACGATGGATGACCTAGGGCGCCTGCGGGGCGCTGCACGTAGTCAGTAGTATTATTGTTAGATTGTCTGGGAATCAGATTATTTACTTTAGTTTTACGGTGGATGGCCTAGGGCGCCTGCGGGGCGCTGCACGTAGTCAGTAGTATTATTGTTAGATTGTCTGCGAATCAGGGTATTTACTTTAGTTTTACGGTGGATGGCTTAGGGCGCCTGCGGGGCGCTGCACGTAGTCAGTAGTATTATTGTTAGATTGTCTGCGAATCAGGGTATTTACTTTAGTTTTACGGGCGCCTGCGGGGCACTGCACGTATTTAGTAGTATTATTGTTAGATTGTCTGCGAATCAGGGTATTTACTTTAGTTTTACGGTGGATAGCCTAGGGCGCCTGCGGGGCGCTGCACGTAGTCAGTAGTATTATTGTTAGATTGTCTGCGAATCAGGGTATTTACTTTAGTTTTACGGTGGATGGCCTAGGGCGCCTGCGGGGCGCTGCACGTAGTCAGTAGTATTATTGTTAGATTGTCTGCGAATCAGGGTATTTACTTTAGTTTTACGGTGGATGGCCTAGGGCGCCTGCGGGGCGCTGCACGTATTCAGTAGTATTATTGTTAGATTGTCTGCGAATCAGGGTATTTACTTTAGTTTTACGGTGAATGGCTTAGGGCGCCTGCGGGGCGCTGCACGTAGTCAGTAGTATTATTGTTAGATTGTCTGCGAATCAGGGTATTTACTTTAGTTTTACGGTGGATGGCCTAGGGCGCCTGCGGGGCGCTGCACGTAGTCAGTAGTATTATTGTTAGATTGTCTGCGAATCAGGGTATTTACTTTAGTTTTACGGTGGATGGCCTAGGGCGCCTGCGGGGCGCTGCACGTAGTCAGTAGTATTATTGTTAGATTGGGTCTGCGAATCAGGGTATTTACTTTAGTTTTCCTGTTTCTTAGTGGTAACATTTTGCATTGATTCTCTTTTTTTAGTGTACTTTCCCAATCATCCATTGATCTCTCTAAAACGATACTGAATGTCAAGGGTGACAACACGTCACATTTCCATACTCCAGTTTTTATGTCAAATGGTTCTGAAATTTCTTACGTTTTTGAATTTGACTTTAGATGTTATGTCTGTTATTGTTTGTTTTATGTTTTTTCCTCGTTTTAAAATCCAACCCCTTTTTCATCTTTCCAAAAACTGAATCTCTGGCAATGTATTTGTAAGATTTTTAAGGGGATCCGCCTCCTCCAAAAGCCATTTTTGAAATTTTTTGTTATTCTTAGTTTTTGATAAAATTTAATAGTACATATTCTTAGAAGTGTACATGTAAAATTCAAGTCCTTTTGAGCATTATTTCTTGTATGTTTTTTACTTTTTGTTATAATAGTGCAATTAGCGAAATATTAAAATTTTGCTAAACTGCATTGATTGTGACTCTTTTATGGTTGATATGTTTTTAACTCAGGTTTTATATTATTTTCATCCCATACTCTAAAAGTTTCTTAATTATGTGTTTAATAACGTATACAAATATTATTAAGTTTGGGTGAAAAACAAAAAAGTTATTCAATTTATTTTAAAAACATAAAAATCTACAAAAACCAAGAAAGAACAAAAATATGTTTACAATTACGATTTAATATTCATTTTTTCATATACATTTTCTTTTTTCCAATAAAGAGATGTAAAAACATTATTATAATATTAATTTTATTAAATTAAAAAAATTTCTGTCGAGGTAGGCGGGTCCCTTTAAAGTCAACATAAGTGCAAAACAACGGTTTATGTCTAATTGCTTTAATTTTTATCACATATTTGAGATTACAGATCCGTTCTGAATAGGATATGTTGGGTCTCATACTCCACGATTTTTGGTTCTCATTGTTCTTGTGCTTTGTTGAGGCTTACAGATGAGACGATTACAGGTATTCTGTGAGCCACATTGATTGCTTTTTTGTGGAGTGGGTAAATGTGGACAATTCTCTAGTCTTTCGGGATTTTTTCAGTTAGCCAAATATCAATAAATGTTTTGTATTGTTTTCTAGGGTTTTGGGGTCAAGATTTTTTAGGGATTCTGTTGCTTTTTCATTCTCTCTTTATCCTTTATTTAAAACAATAAAGGATAAAGAGATTAATAACGAATTTGTTAACATTATTTCTTAAAAATAAATTGTATTTCAACGAACGTCAGTGATGTCACGAGTCAAAAGTTCTCATGAGAGTCTCTCCTCCACCCGCCCGCTCATACACGTGCAGTGGTATTGACCCACCCAATCAACCATACATGTAGAATGGTATTGACCCACCCGCCCACCCATACATGTGCAGTGGTATTGACCCACTTGTCCACTCATACATGCAGTGGTATTTATGGGTGGACACATGAATACCAAAAAGAACAAAAAGAACTTAACAAAAAAAAAAACAATTCTCTGAATTTCTTCCTTTGTTGGGGGTGAAGACTCTTTAATTTGATTGTTGTCCATTGAAAAACTGGGTGAGATTTCCAGTTTTCAATGGGCTCTGGACAGTTCAAAACTTGTTGAATATGACGCAAAATCTTGACAACAACGTGAAGATGGCAAAACTGCACATCGGCACAGACGGCAACGCTAAATCTCATTCCCGCCCTTTGTGTAAGCTTCCATTGAATTCAATGTGCTAATGTTAGGCAGGCGACGACAGTTTATTTGTGTTTAACGGGCTTTCCTCCACGAGTACCGGGCTCTTGCACGGAATAGTTTTATAGGAGAGCAGCCTTTCCTTTTAAATAAAATAATAATACAGTTATATTCATTGTAAAAATTAAAAAAGTTATGAAATCGGACTAAATTATTGCCGATTTTTTTCAACCTTTTTTCAACCCCCCCCCCGCACTACGGTGGTTGCGGGAGTAGGCCTATGATCTATAACGATACTAAGGTCTTCCGCGTTTACCTTGAGCCCATGAGCCTCTTTTAAATTTTGGCCTGCGGCCTCGTGGGGGAGCTCAGCCTACGGCCTCGCCAAGACGGTCTGCTACAGGCCCCTTTGTGGAACTCGGCAAATGGCCTCGCGGACCAAGGTTCGGCCAACGGCCTCGCCAAAGCACTCTGCTAGTCTCATTTTTGTGGATCTCGGCATGTCGCCTCGTGAGGAAGGTCGGCCTCGCCAGGATTCTTAAGCAGTAGGCCTATGATCATGAATTTTGGAACAGTGGAGCTTATAAACATGATCTTTTCTAAAATCTGATGGTATATTAGTAATTAACAGATGAATACCTTTAATTTGATACCCCACTTGGTTATATTAGTTAAACATTACCCAATTTTAAGTTTTCGAGCATAATTTTTATTTGGGGGGGGGGCAGAGCCCTTATATGACGTCTCTTACAAAATGTAATGTTATAGTGTGGTTTAGAACATAAATACATACAGTTTGATAACCTACTTTCTGCTAGAAGTCGATAATGTTCCATATTGTTTTTTCTGCTATAAGTCGATAACACGGACGTTAGTTTGGCCAAACAACGGTGATTCTATAAGGGTTAACCTTATTCTGAAACCATGACACCATGTCACATGGGTGAAATGGCAAATATAACACAAACATACTGTTGTAATTCCCTTAATTACAATTCCAGCTGATAAGTGATAAATAACTTGCTTACTATTTAACTAAATGCTTCTATGCAATTGGTAGATTTAGTTACCAGCATTTAATAGAATACACCCATGTGACGTCATCGTCTACTGAGCAGCCTCGTCGCGATACATGGTCTAGTAGCCTCTGGGGCAGAAATCAAACATTTCCTAGGGTTCAGACCAGTGCCAATCGGTTTCTCGGGGTCGAAAACCCCCTCAAATATTAAAAATTGTTAAAAATCTCAAATGTTAAAAATCTTTGGAACAGAAAAAGTTCTTTCGTACGTGGCTTGTTTTAGATAATATATATATATATATATATATATATATATATATATATATATATATGAATGTCAAATAATATTATATACGATTTAAGACTTTAAATATAACGCCAAACGTAATATTTCAACCCATTTAAGAGTTGTTTATAACCTCAACCCCTCTATTATTACCGAGTATCCGAAACTATATTCTTCACTTATGAACCCCCCCCCCCCTCTAATATTTCCGAGTATCCGAAACTATATTCTTCACTTATGAACCCCCCCCCTCCAATATTCCCGAGTATCCGAAACTATATTCTTCGCTTATGAACCCCCCCCTCCAATATTCCCGAGTATCCGAAACTATATTCTTCACTTATGAACCCCCCCCTCTAATATTCCCGAGTATCCGAAACTATATTCTTCACTTATGAACCCCCCCCTCTAATATTCCCGAGTATCCGAAACTATATTCTTCACTTATGACCCCCCCCCTCTAATATTCCCGAGTATCCGAAACTATATTCTTCACTTATGAACCCCCCCCCCTCCAATATTCCCGAGTATCCGAAACTATATTCTTCACTTATGAACCCCCCCCCTCCAAATCCTAGCCTGAATCCGCCCCTGGTGTCAAATTGCTTTGTTTGTAGAGGTCAGTGTAGCACAAACAACATTTATAACCTTATAATCCTGAAACAGGAAGAAGTTCATTTTAACTAGAATCCATGTTAATTGCAACACTGTATATGAGAGAACACCATTTCACATCAATTCGGATTATACAATTGATTATCGCAAGTTTTTTAACCGGGCTCCAGTTGAGTTTAACAACAGTTATTGGGAATTGATTCAGCGCCCTTTTGTTACTGCCACGAGGCTTACCTTTGCGCTATCTTGATGATATTTGAATTTTCTAGGAAACGGAGCTGACTGATTCATTTGTGCTGCAGAGCATCAATTAACTGGATTGGCAAAATCTGTTCGCCCATTCAAAAAGCTCCCACGTAGTCGGAGTCACGAACGACGAGTTTATTGTTTCAATTTTAAAACTAGCTGTTATTTAAATTGACACGTTTCAGTAATTGGTATAATAAACTACATTGGACAAATCATGTCTTCGTTTATTTATTGATAATGATAATGGTTTATTGTCACATAATTAGTGTTATATTTCAGTATTACTGAAAATTTGCTGTAAACTTTTTTTCTTTTTTAAATAAAAACTTCACTCACCAGTTCACATGGGCCTACAGGCCTGTGCGTGAACTTTATTTAACGAGTGAAGTACCGACCGTTGGCTCAGTGGTGATTCGAACCTTGGACTTTGCCCTCCGCAGTCCGAAGCCTTAGCCACTGAGCCACCACGCGGCAACTGGCAACTAACTCTTCATTATTAATTTTAATTTTTTAGCCTAAAAACCAATAAATTAATCATCCAACAATCTATTGTCGAAACATGCATTATTCATGTTTCCTTTTTTTGTCTCGTTTCTTTTAGTACTAAAATACAGTTTTTTAATTAATATAATACGTATTATTACATTTACAAGTATATGACATTTACTTGTACATATACAGTACAAGTAAATGTCACACAACACAAATTTATTCCAATATAAGCACAAAATGCACGAATATTATGGTGATCCATTTCGGTGAACCACGCTCACCTTCCTCAGACCAGAGGGATTCACAAAAGAATCTTTATTGATTCTATTGGTGAATCAATAAATGTGAGCGATATTGATTCACCATCAATAAATCAAATATTATGGTGATCGATTTCGGATCGGATGCTTATATTGTAATCGATTAGTTTTGTGTGACGTTTAATTGTACTGTACTAATATATGACGTATGACGACTTCGTTCTGCAAATAGTCCCAGACTGAGTAGTAGCTTCGATCAACGGAAAACTGCCTGAAATTTCAATAGGGCTGATTAACATTCCCTAAGTTTTTGTACTCCTGTAGTATTTTATTACAAATTTGTTTGCCACTGTAAAATGGAATTATTTTATAAATTCTTAGTCTATGCTTGGGAACTCCTAGTTTATTTTTATTTCTTTAATCAAGGTCGAGGCATAAATTATTTTGTTGGTAAGCAAAAATATTTTCATATACATGTTTTACCACTTCCAAAAAAGTACAATCCTGGGAATTTAAGAACACCAAGCTCTCTAAATTACTTTCTATAAGATTCTCCGGAAGACATGTCCATCATAGCTCTTAACATTCTCTTTTGAGCTTTAAATGTTGTTTCCCAGTCATTTGAACGACGCCGTACAATCATTCCATAGCGCAATATTGAGTGTCAATATGCAAAATGTAATATAACGCTTACTTAGTTCTCCTGCTAGCTATGTGAGTCAGACACGACATGTGAAATATTACGTTGTTCAGCCTTGAGGTTATTCTATATGTGATTTCCACCAATGGACCAAAGACCAGAATTTGTTTCTGGCTACAAGTACCGTAGAATCATCAGCATACATTACAACCTGTTCTTTGCTCTGAAATGGGAGGTCATTGAAATACATACAAAAAGCAAAGGGCCAAGAACAGATCCCTGTGGAACACCGTAAGGGACTTCTTTCCATTCTGAATTTGTTTGTTTCTAATTGTTCGAAATACGAAAATGTTTTCACCTAAGTGAGTCTAAAAAGAATGATAGCTTTATAAATTTCTTTAATTATGGAAATATGATAATCAAACTGAACCTTCAAACTATGGGGGAGGGGGCATAAGGACCAATCCCTACATATATAATTGTTCTAAATTTACATTTTTTGTATTCTATTGGTTGAGAGGTGGCACTCGAGGTGCGACATGGACTACCTGTGTTAATCCCAGCGACCCAAAGGGTCATAAAACTGGCACTCGAGGTGCGACATGCCACCTCAGGTAGCCTGGCGAAGAGTTGCGGGGTTGTAGACGCGCTCTCTCTCTGTGTCCATAAATATATATATATACCAAATAGGACCTACGTTACTAGGATAATCACACCATTTCAATAACTAGTGTAATTAAATACAGACTTTCACACTTAAAAGGAATCAATATTTTCCGGAAATACAATTATTTTTATTTCAATAAAAAGTAGTAGAACTATAATTTTTTCGGGACACTCCGATCTGCTTTACATAGCTAAATATATTATTATTAGCTAACCTAACCTAACCTAACCTTTTTTTTAACAACCTAACAACCAAATTTTTAAACTATTTGACGCCGTTAAACATTTTTATTGTAATAAATTTCTTTGTTTAAGTTAAACTATAAATTGTCATTGAGCGATGATTAATTATTGAATCATCGTTAATCATGTGTCTCATTGTATGGCTGTAGTTTTCAGATAATTTTATTACTGTAAATATATCAACTATTAGCCGCCAGACCAACACGGCCACACTGCTAGCCGAAGCGCCATGTCGCACCTCGAGTGTTAGTTTTGGGTTCTCTTTCGCTGCATGTCGCACCTCGAGTGTCCAATTATGACCCTCAGGTAGTCCATGTCACACCTCGGGTGCCCCCGGTTGAGATAGATGACTATCGGAATCCACCCAGATGTGTTATTTGTCAATATGTTATTGCCTTTGTAAATATTTGTTATTTCACTAAAAAATCACTTATTCTTACAATATATAATATGATTAAAGATTTATTTTATCCAATCAAGGTCATAAAGAAACCATAAATCGTTTTTCAAACTACCGAAGGCAACAGTTTATTTTCATTTTAACAAACATCTAAAAAAACACTGGTCTATCTATGATTGTGTTAGACCCAAAAATAATTTTCAAAAACTTTTAAAAGTCGCTTAAGAAATAACTATTTTAAGAATCAAGCTTAATTCATATATTGTTAAAATAATGTCAAATTAGTAGCCATTAAATTTGAATGTGAACTAAAGTTCATTCATAAAATTGTTATTTCTCAAGTGATTTTTACAAGTGAGGTATAGTTAGAAAGGGAAAGTTGTTTTTGTGTTTTACACAGTTTTTATAAAACCAGTGTTTTTTGTTTTTTTTTTTAGATATTTCTTAAAATGAAAATGAAATGGGCGCCATTAGAAAATAGTAAAGATAATTTAAAAACAGTTCTTTATTAAATACTACGTTCTAACATAAACCCGTTTACCGAGTCTTGTAACAATCGTAAAGATAACAACAACATTGTTTTATGAAAAACACAAAATTTCATAAAAATCCGTTTACTAGCTGCTAAACAACACGGAAATTGACAAAAATAGTATTTTTAATTTTTAGCTTACAATCACACATAGAATTTGAAAATGCATAGCCAGCCCAACTTTTTTGTAACACCTTGTACATCGTATTTGTATAAAATTCCTATATTTCATACACAGGAAAAATATTATTTGGTCTTGAAAATTTCTGTTGTCATATAAATTAGATCCATTTGGTTTTTTAGGTAGAACTTTTTTATATTAATTTTCAGTTCAAATATATATTATGTTTCTGAATTTTATATGCGTTTAATTTTGTTATTGTTTCTATGTAGTTTTTCCCCATGGTTTATTTTATGTTTTTATTCAACTATAGCATATGTTATATATTCTACTGAAGCTTATATTATAATACTGAAGTTATTCATATTATTATTGTTGAATTTTAACTTTAATGGAAGTTTTATTTTATGGATAAGTTAAAGTTTTTACAATTTATCTTCGGATGCAATATTTTAACGTATATTTATACTAGATTGTTTTTACGCTTTATGTAGGAATGATTTTCATTTTTTTTCTTCATCCTTTCCTTAAACAGTTCTTCTCGTTGGAGCAAACTTCACTGTAGTCTTATTGATACATCAAATTTAAATGAAATGAAGAATGTTAATTGTGTTTGTTATTTTTACACTAATGGCGAGGTTAGAACTACATAGTCCTTTCTTAGACTTAACCATTATTATTAAACATTTCATATTATTTTAACTTTACAAATTATTATTTGATATGAACTACTTAAATTTGTAAATATAAAAAAATGTTGTATCTTTTTGAAGATGATGGTAGTAATAAAATATTAAAGTAAGTGCATTTTAAAAATAATATATTGTATAACGAATTTTATCGTAACTCAAAATAATAACACGTTTACCTTCATTGCAGATTAAAATTAGTATTTGTAAAAAAAAGGAAACAAACACTGTTTGGTTTGGAGTGACGTGTGTTTTTGTTTTGTTATGTATTGCATGTTATGGATGTTTGTTCCTGAAGTTTTTCCTATTTTTAGATCCACGACGAAGATTTACGTACAGGTTTAAGTTACTTGGATGTAATTTAGTTTGCCAAAGTTGGAAATAAAACTTCGTACTACACTGGTCGTACCATCATGCAATGCGAGACTTGTTCCGGAACTTAAGATGCCATCTGAGGGCGAGGAAATCGAAATGACTTGCTTCCGAGAAGATTTGACAAAGAAATGAAGAATTCGACAAAGAGGGGGCAACAATTATAAGGATGATGATGGTTTTTGGTTAACCGTGGAACAATTAAATAGAAATGCTTCTTTCCCAATTAAATCGTCTTCAATGATGAGCAAAGGCCACCCAGAACGACCGATCACAGTTCCTTACCTGGAACTAACAATTGCTTAATTCGGTTTACCTCAAGGCGGCATTTTTATTCCTGCAGTAATATACTTTTTTGTCAAATATTTTGGATAGTGCCTGTGTTTTCGTGTACTTTATGGTTTTTTAATGTGATTTTTTGTGTGTTAGAGATGAAATTTAAATATTATCGTAAAGATACATTGTCTTCTTTCCTCCTCATAGGTTGATTAGCCTCTCGGAACTAAAAACTGCTCCCATTCCCATATTTAACGAACGGAAGCTGGTCTCATCAATTAGTGATGTTTTTACTTCCTTCATAAATAATAACTTCTCCGTATTATTTTTTGTATTGTTTGTAGTTCCAGAAATTGTTTCGCCAAGTGGGCCGAAAAGAACCGTTTTGTTTAGATGAGTATAAAACTCAACAAACTGTACTTAGACTTTTTTTTATTTTTCGTTTCAGTGGAATTCCCTGCATATTACCCTATGATTTGATACCTATGATGATCGAATATATAGGTATATTCCCAAATCAATCAACAGTTTCACGTAGTTTGTTGAACTGCAAGTAAATATGAACTAATTTCACGGAAATTTATTGGTAAAATGCTGCTCTCAATTCTGTAATAATTTTAAGAAAACGTTGGTATTATAACTCACACTGGAGGAAACCGTGCATGATAATCATACGAATCGATACAACCCTTGCATGACTAATACAAATCAATACGGTCCATGAATGACTAATACGAATCAATACGGCCCATGAGTGATACTCATTCGAATCAATACGGCCCATGAATGATACTCATACGAATCAATTCGACCCATGAATGATACTAATACGAATCGATACGACCCTTGCATGACTAATACAAATCAATACGGTCCATGAATGACTAATACGAATCAATACGGCCCATGAGTGATACTCATTCGAATCAATACGGCCCATGAATGATACTCATACGAATCAATTCGACCCATGAATGATACTAATACGAATCAATACGACCCATGAATGATACTAATATGAATCAATACGACCCATGAATGATAATAATACGAATCAATAAGGCCCTTGAATGATACTCATACGAATCAATACGACCCATGAATGATACTAATACGAATCGATACGACCCTTGCATGACTAATACAAATCAATACGGTCCATGAATGACTAATACGAATCAATACGGCCCATGAGTGATACTCATTCGAAACGAATTAATACGACCCATGAATGATACTAATACGAATCGATACGACCCTTGCATGACTAATACAAATCAATACGGTCCATGAATGACTAATACGAATCAATACGGCCCATGAGTGATACTCATTCGAATCAATACGGCCCATGAATGATACTCATACGAATCAATTCGACCCATGAATGATACTAATACGAATCAATACGACCATGAATGATACTAATATGAATCAATACGACCCATGAATGATAATAATACGAATCAATAAGGCCCTTGAATGATACTCATACGAATCAATACGACCCATGAATGATAATAATACGAATCAATACGGCCCATGAATGATACTCATACAAATCAATACGACCCGTGAATGATACTAATACAAATCAATACGGCCCATGAGTAATACTCATTCGAATCAATACGGCCCATGAATGATACTCATACGAATCATGAATGATACTAATACGAATCAATACGGCCCATCAATGATACTCATACGCATCAATACCATCAAGACCATGAATGATACTAATACGATTCAATACGACCGATGAATGATAATAATACGAATCAATACGGCCCATGAATGATACTCATACGAATCAATACGGCCCTAACCTTTAGTTAATCATTAGTTTTATTAATAATACTGTCATCAATTCATTATTGATACATTGTTGCGAGGGGATCATGTACAATCTGGATGAGTAATTAGTTTTATTAATAATACTGTCATCAATTCATTATTGATACATTGTTGCGAGGGGTTTATGTACACTCTGGATGAGTAATTAGATTTATCAATGATACTGTCATCAATTCATTATTGATACATTGTTGAAAGGGGTTCATGTACAATGTGGATGAGTAATTAGTTTTATCAATGATACTATCATCAAATCCTTATTGATCCTTTGTTGCGAGGGGATCATGTACAATCTGGATGAGTAATTAGTTTTATTAATAATACTGTCATCAATTCATTATTGATACATTGTTGCGAGGGGTTCATGTACACTCTGGATGAGAAATTAGATTTATTAATGATACTGTCATCAATTCATTATTGATACATTGTTGCGAGGGGTTCATGTACAATCTGGATGAGTAATTAGATTTATTAATGATACTGTCATCAATTCATTATTGATATATTGTTGCGAGGGGTTCATGTACACTCTGGATGAGAAATTATATTTATTAATGATAATGTCATCAATTTATTATTGATACATTGTTGCGAGGGCTTCATGTACAATCTGGATGAGAAATTAGAGTTATCAATGATACTATCATCAAATCCTTATTGATCCTTTGTTGCGAGGGGATCATGTACAATCTGGATGAGTAATTAGTTTTATTAATAATACTGTCATCAATTCATTATTGATACATTGTTGCGAGGGGATCATGTACACTCTGGATGCGTAATTAGATTTATTAATGATACTGTCATCAATTCATTATTGATACATTGTTGCGAGGGGTTCATGTACACTCTGGATGAGTAATTAGATTTATTAATGATACTGTCATCAATTCATTATTGATACATTGTTGCGAGGAGTTCATGTACAATCTGAATGAGAAATTAGATTTATTAATGATACTGTCATCAGTTCATTATTGATACATTGTTGCGAGGGGTTCATGTACAATCTTGATGAGAAATTAGTGTTATCAATGATACTGTCATCAAATCCTTATTGATCCTTTGTTGCGAGGGGATCATGTACAATCTGGATGAGTAATTAGTTTTATTAATGATACTGTTATCAATTCATTATTGATACATTGTTGCGAGGGGATCATGTACAATCTGGATGAGCAATTAGTTTTATTAATAATACTGTCATTAATTCATTATTGATACATTGTTGCGAGGGGTTCATGTACAATCTGGATGAGTAATTATATTTATTAATGATACTGTCATCAATTCATTATTGATACATTGTTGCGAGGGGTTCATGTACAATCTGGATTAGAAATTAGTGTTATCAATGATACTGTCATCAAATCCTTATTGATCCTTTGTTGCGAGGGGATCATGTACAATGCATGAGTAATTAGTTTTATTAATAATACTGTCATCAATTCATTTTTGATACATTGTTGCGAGGGGTTCATGTACAATC
Source organism: Stictocephala bisonia (assembly GCA_035578905.1). Lineage (NCBI taxonomy): Eukaryota > Metazoa > Arthropoda > Insecta > Hemiptera > Membracidae > Stictocephala > Stictocephala bisonia. Next base: position 16,335,953 of record JAQJVL010000001.1, read on the forward strand.
TGGATGAGAAATTAGTGTTATCAATGATACTGTCATCAAATCCTTATTGATCCTTTGTTGCGAGGGGATCATGTACAATCTGGATGAGTAATTAGTTTTATTAATAATACTGTCATCAATTCATTATTGATACATTGTTGCGAGGGGTTCATGTACAATGTGGATGAGTAATTAGTTTTATCAATGATACTGTCATCAATTCATTATTGATACATTGTTGCGAGGGGTTCATGTACAATGTGGATGAGTAATTAGTTTTATCAATGATACTGTCATCAATTCAATATTGATCCTTTGTTGTGAGGGGCTCATGTACAATCTGGATGAGTAATTAGTTTTATTAATAATACTGTCATCAATTCATTATTGATACATTGTTGCGAGGGGTTCATGTACAATGTGGATGAGTAATTAGTTTTATCAATGATACTGTCATCAATTCATTATTGATACATTGTTGCGAGAGGTTCATGTACAATGTGGATGAGTAATTAGTTTTATCAATGATACTGTCATCAATTCATTATTGATACATTGTTGCGAGGGGCTCATGTACAATCTGGATGAGTAATTAGTTTTATCAATGATACTGTCATCAATTCATTATTGATACATTGTTGTGAGGGGTTCATGTACAATGTGGATGAGTAATTAGTTTTATCAATGATACTGTCATCAATTCAATATTGATCCTTTGTTGCGAGGGGCTCATGTACAATCTGGATGAGTAATTAGTTTTATTAATAATATTGTCATCAATTCATTATTGATACATTGTTGCGAGGGGTTCATGTACAATCTGGATGAGTAATTAGTTTTATCAATGATACTGTCATCAATTCATTATTGATACATTGTTGCGAGGGGTTCATGTACAATCTGGATGAGTAATTAGTTTTATCAATGATACTGTCATCAATTAATTATTGATACATTGTTGCGAGGGGTTCATGTACAATCTGGATGAGTAATTAGTTTTATTAATAATACTGTCATCAATTCATTATTGATACATTGTTGCGAGAGGTTCATGTACAATGTGGATGAGTAATTAGTTTTATCAATGATACTGTCATCAATTCATTATTGATACATTGTTGCGAGGGGTTTATGTACAATGTGGATGAGTAATTAGTTCTATCCATGATTCTGTCATCAATTCATTATTGATACATTTTTGCGAGAGGTTTATGTACAATGTGGATGAGAAATTAGTGTTATCAATGATACTGTCATCAATTCATTATTGATCCTGTGTTGCGAGGGGTTCATGTACAATTTTGATGAGTAATTAGTGTTATCAATGATACTGTCATCAATTCATTATTGATACATTGTTGCGAGGGGTTCATGTACAATTTGGATGAGTAATTAGTGTTATAAATGATACTGTCATCAATTCATTATTGATACATTGTTGTGAGAGGTTCATGTACAATTTGGATGAGTAATTAGTGTTATCAATAATACTGTCCAATACCATTCCACCTCTATGGGTGAGCGAGTGGGTCACTAACACTGCACGTCAATGGAAGGGCCAATCGGTCACTCACTACCACTGCAAGTTTATGGGTAGGCTGGTGGTCACTACTACTGATCGCCTATGTGTTGGCTGGTGGGTCACTACAACTGCACGTATATGATTGAGCTGGTGGAGAAAAATACTACATTTAAAATTAATGACATTATTCACCTAGCCATTGAGGCCTTCAATGACATTTCTGAGGAACAGTGGGTGAAGGTATGTCGGCACGTTACGGACCAGGAGAAAAAATACATTGAAGAAGAGGATATGTGGGAAATTGGCATGGAACAGTTCATCATAAGACTTCATAATGACACATCTTCTGATTCAGAGGAAGACGACGATGTCGATTGTGGAGTTAGTGAGCTTCTCGCAGAGTAACTGTAAGCAATTTAATTTAAAGAAACATTTTTTTCCTATAAACTATTTATTAGTAGGCCTAGTTTAAGTAATTGTGTTTATAAAATAACAGTGGAATATTAAATTATATAACTGTGTAAACAATTATCATGCGGCACATCGAAAAAAAACATAAAATACTTCGTAATATTTTAAAGTCAGTGATTTTTGTTCATGATTTTTTTAAATTTAAAACGTAAGATAAATATTATTCAAACGATTTCACATAAATCATTTCAACTAATTGGCCATTTACGTAATATTAGCTTTAGTAGGTAAGCAAATCTTAAGACCTGAGGCCTTCATGGTTCCTGAGACATTATTATTTATTTTTTTTTTTAATACAAATTACTGTACTAACATATAGAGACACGGTTAAGGAAACAAGATAGACCATACTGTTTAGTAACAAGTTTTGTTTATGGCTACAGAATTTCCAAACTTCCTGTATATGTATACGGAACTGTGCGCGGTTAATGTTTTTAGGACAGTCTTTTGACCGAGCGAACGCAAAAGGCTAGTGAAATGAACAAGTATTTGTTGAAATGAATAAAACTAACATACTTTTATATGTATTCCGGCCGGGTTGTTCGCCTTTCGGGGTGCCTCTTGCTCTAACGTTCAATTGAATGACTGAAGCCAATGCTCAGGATAAAAATCCTGATTGTTACCGTCAAATAAAAAAGAAAGGACAACTTTAGATAGTTAACATCCAGCTTTATTGTACTGATAAATAAAAAGGTTTGTTTATAAAAATTTTCCAATCTATATTTTATGTAACTTAAATTTTATGTTTTACTGAAGCGTTTTTTAATGATTAAACCGAATTAAGATTGTTAACCTTTTTGTTTTATGAAATACTTCGAATAACTTATCATAAATGTTCTTACTTTAGCAATTAAATGAACATTAAATTAATTTTTTGTTTTTGATATGATGAAATTCATCACATATTTGAGCAAAGTTAAAAGATTTCAATATAGGCCTATTTCATAGATTTTCAAAATAAAAATAGACAGTATTTTTATTTGATTTCATACAATATTATTTATAAAACCCTTACTATTGTTAAGTAATTGTTGTTAGCCACATCAATGTGAATATTATATTGTCACCACTAGCAAAAATAATAATATAATAGTCGAAGTAAGAGAGCTCTGATTATCTCAGATGTTTAAAATGAATACCACATATAAAATGGATGGTTTAAACGAAGATGTTCAACATTTTGTTAATATGTAATTCAAAAAATTATTTTTATTTCGTTCGTCGTACCATAATATTAAAATTGGATTGTCAAATATTTTAAATATCTTCCACTGTGTTCAAAAATGTTAACTGTAGCTTGTTAAAATTATAATTTGACTCAATTAATTAATATTAAAATTTGATAGCTTGTTAATTCGAATCAAGGTATAACAGAAATTAATCTAACAAACAAAATAGCCTACATGGTCGATACAAAGACGTAACTGATAGAATTTAATCTTATGAATTATTTAATATAAAATTACAAAAATACGTTGATAGTTTAACCAAAATAAGAGAAAAATAAAAATTATTTAGAATCAGTTCTGTAACACGGATGTTTTTGTAAACTGTATTGTTATTAAAAAAAAATTAAACTTAAAATTTGTATTCTATACTTCATAAGTTTGGGTAAATATACATAGTCCGAAACGTAAAAAAATATGGTCTAAGTTAATGTAAACACGGTCTAAACAATTAAAAATGTATGTGGTATTAATATAAAAATAGTTGACATCAATCGATAACTAAATATAAAAGTACATTTTAAATTACTAAACGTGTGTTGGCTAATAATATAATATTAATAATACATTGAGAGTAACATTTTGAACAGCGCAAGGGCAATGTTTTCAGAAAGGGCTGTGACTACTCGGCTGTGTCAACTCTGGCCTGTCTGTCTTTGTTGTGTCGCGTTGCAGATTTCGAATGCCCGAGATCTGTACTGGGCCATATGAAAATTCGGCCGTTTGTCTCTATAACTTTACATTGTCTAAATGTGCCAATCGGCTGTCTGAAAACTCGGTTGAATGAACTGTTCCCTCTCGATGTACTTGCGTTGCTACATATTTACAGTACCTCACTCGATGTATTTGCATTGCTACATTTACGGTACCACACTCGATGTACTTCCATTGCTACATATTTACATTATCTCACTCGATGTACTTGTATTGCTACATATTTACAGTATCTCACTCGATGTACTTCCATTGCTATATATTTACGGTACCTCACTCGATGTATTTGCATTGCTATATATTTACGGTACCCCACTCGATGTACTTCCATTGCTACATATTTACATTATCTCACTCGATGTACTTGTATTGCTACATATTTACAGTATCTCACTCGATGTACTTCCATTGCTACATATTTACAGTACCTCACTCGATGTATTTGCATTGCTACATATTTACAGTACCCCACTCGATGTACTTCCATTGCTACATATTTACAGAATCTCACTCGATGTACTTGTATTGCTACATATTTACAGTATCTCACTCGATGTACTTGCATTGCTACATATTTACGGTACCCCACTCGATGTACTTCCATTGCTACATATTTACAGAATCTCACTCGATGTACTTGTATTGCTACATATTTACGGTACCCCACTCGATGTACTTGCGTTGCTACATATTTACAGTACCGCACTCGATGTATTTGCATTGCTACATATTTACGGTACCCCACTCGATGTACTTATATTGCTACATATTTACGGTACCTCACTCGATGTACTTGCATTGCTACATATTTACGGTACCTCACTCGATGTACTTGCATTGCTACATATTTACAGTATCTCACTCGATGTAATTCCATTGCTACATATTTACAGTATCTCACTCGATGTACTTCCATAGCTACACATTTACGGTACCTCTCTCATTGTACTTGCATTGCTACATATTTATGGTACCTCACTCAATGTACTTGTATTGCTACATATTTACGGTACCTCACTCGATGTATTTGTATTGCTACATATTTATGGTACCTCACTCGATGTATTTGCATTGCTACATATTTATGGTACCTCACTAGATGTACTTGCATTACTACATATTTACGGTACCTCACTCAATGTACTTGCATTGCTACATATTTACGGTACCTCACTCGATGTATTTGCATTGCTACATATTTACGGTACCTCACTCGATGTACTTGCATTGCTACATATTTACGGTACCTCACTCGATGTACTTGCATTGCTACATATTTACAGTATCTCACTCGATGTAATTCCATTGCTACATATTTACAGTATCTCACTCGATGTACTTCCATAGCTACACATTTACGGTACCTCTCTCATTGTACTTGCATTGCTACATATTTATGGTACCTCACTCAATGTACTTGTATTGCTACATATTTACGGTACCTCACTCGATGTATTTGTATTGCTACATATTTATGGTACCTCACTCGATGTATTTGCATTGCTACATATTTATGGTACCTCACTAGATGTACTTGCATTACTACATATTTACGGTACCTCACTCAATGTACTTGCATTGCTACATATTTACGGTACCTCACTCGATGTATTTGCATTGCTACATATTTATGGTACCTCACTCGATGTACTTGCATTGCTACATATTTACGGTAACCTCACTCGATGTACTTGCGTTGCTACATATTTACGGTACCTCACTCGATGTATTTGCATTGCTACATATTTACGGTACCTCACTCGTTGTACTTGCATTGCTACATATTTACGGTACCTCACTCGATGTACTTGCATTGCTACATATTTACGGTTCCTCACTCCATGTACTTGCATTGCTACATATTTACGGTAAACCTACCTCACTCGATGTATTTGCATTACTACATATTTACGGTACCTCACTCGATGTACTTGCGTTGCTACATATTTACGTTGCCTCACGTGATGTACTTGCATTGCTACATATTTACAGTATCTCACTCGATGTACTTGCATTGCTACATATTTACGGTACCTCACGCGATGTACTTGCATTGCTACATATTTTCGGAACCTCACTCGATGTACTTGCACTGCGACATATTTACGTTACCCCACTCGATGTACTTACTTGCATTGCGACATATTTACGTCACCTCACTCGATCTACTTGCATTTCGACATATTTACGTTACCCCACTCGATGTACCTACTTGCATTGCGACATATTTACGTTACCCCACTCAATGTACTTCTATTGCTACATATTTACGTTACATCACTTGATGTTTTTCCATAGCTACATATTTACGTTACATCACTTGATGTACTTCCATTGCTTTATATTTACGTTACCTCACTCAATGTACTTCCATTGCTACATATTTACGTTACATCACTTGATGTACTTCCATTGCTACATATTTACGTTACCTCACTCAATGTACTTCCATTGCTACATATTTACGTTACATCACTTGATGTACTTCCATTGCTACATATTTACGTTACATCACGGTGTACTTCCATTGCTACATATTTACGTTACATCACTTTATGTACTTCCATTGCTATTATTTACGTTACCTCACTCAATGTACTTCTGTTGCTACATATTTACGCTACCTCACTCAATTTACTTCCATTGCTACATATTTACGTTACATCACTTGATGTACTTCCATTGCTACATATTTACGTTACATCACGGTGTACTTCCATTGCTACATATTTACTTTACCTCTATCAATGTACTTCTGTTGCTTCATATTTACGTTACCTCACTCAATATACTTCCATTGCTACATATTACGTTACCTCTCTCAATGTACTTCTGTTGCTACATATTTACGTTACCTCACTCAATTTACTTTCATTGCTACATATTTACGTTACTTCTCTCAATGTACTTCTGTTGCTTCATATTTACGTTACCTCACTCAATTTACTTCCATTGCTACATATTTACATTACCTCTTTCAATGTACTTATGTTGCTACATATTTACGTTACCTCACTCAATTTACTTCCATTGCTACATATTTACGTTACCTCACTCAATTTACTTCCATTGCTACATATTTACGTTACCTCACTTGATGTACTTCTGTTGCTACATATTTATACATCGTAAACATGCTATGTTGTAACTTTAACAGCTTTCATTTTTTCATTTAAACAGCTGATGCTTAATTAAATAAATAAAATAACCCCCTTATAATACTATTGTCACTTTAAAGGCTAGTGGGTCAAGACCATAGAGTCGGATAGGAATAAAGCCATGTTTAAAGCGTTCCCTGGGGGGAAATGTATAACTTCCTAAACTTTGCTGATGATTGGATGAATGATGTAGTAATGCATACAGGAAAACAGAGACTTCCATCATATTCAATACTTCCACTGAATACAATTTAATGTTTTACTATTTAATTAAATTATGTATATTCCAGAATGTTATAAACATCATTCCAACAGCTGTTAAAATATTATACAGTAAACTCTCGATTTAATGGAATAAATAGGGTAGGCTCTAGTCCGTTAAATCAGTGTGAATTCACACCAAGTTGTTATGAGATTGATACACCTTAATAAAAACTAAATGTGATGCTGCAAGTTCTTTGTTAACCCAACAATTAACAAAATATACAAATATTTGTATAAAAATTATTAATCCACAAGGAAAACAAGTTTTAGGATATTCTGAATAATAATTTTATCTATATATGGAACATTTGAAGTTGGTTTAGAAAAACTACACGTTTTATAAATTAATTTTTGTATATAACTTCCTTCAGTGCGTGGTACAGTATATATCAATTTAGATACTGTAATACTGCCGCAAGCTGTCCGTTAAATCCGAAGTCCGTTCAATCGGGGTCCGTTAAAACGAGGGTTTACTGTAATTATCATTATTTACATTTTAACATCTGTTATTTTTAGATTAATTTCAATTCTTTCCTTGTTTCAATTAATTGTTCAATTCTTATGGCAAAAAAACGTACTTTGATGGCTTCTTACGCCCTTCATGGAAAAAAATTGAAAAATTAACAGTGGCAAATCTTTTGACACCGTTAAATTGGTCAAGAAATGAGGGAGGAGTTGCGTCAGCAAAAAAAATCTTCATATATTATCTACGTATATAAAATGAAAGCAAGAAATATTTTCAAAATTCAAAAACAAAATAAATAGCATACAAATAGGAATGTTTTAAACTCCAATATACATTTACTTGATAAAATCATATTTAAAATTATAAAATAAATGCTCTTGAAAATTCCGATAGTTCAATTTTTATTTAATGAGGTCTTTTGTTGCCAAAGACAACATCATTATGCCAAAACAATAAATTATACAAAATATTAAATATTTAGATATTTAAAATATATATACTCGTATGTTTAGAATAACAGAGTTAAATACATTTTAACAATGAACAAATTAATGTAATATATGTAATAAGATAATAAATAAATATTTAAATACTTAAAATGGTAATGGGAAATTTTAAAACAGTCCACGTTCCTTGTTTACATGTTTTTCTTCAATTTTATTAATTTCAATAATTTCACAAGCAATTAAATAATTACGGTCATTAATTTCTTTTATTAACTTTATTTTAGAGTAAGGGTGATTTGTTAAAAGAGCATGTTTAGAGATTTCTGTTTTTAGGTTCAGTTGTATTTGAAATTGCATAAGTGTTCTTGTAATCTGGTTTTTAATTTTCTCTTTGTTTGTCCAATGTATACAGTTTAACAACAATCACAGTGTATTTAAAATATGCCAAATTTTCTTCTTCTTTAGTTTTTGTTTTTCGATATTGAAGAGAAGATTTTAGTTTGGTTTTCAAAGTACAAGCACAGTTAATGTTTCTATGTGTTTTAAAAGACTATTGGAAATATTATTTTTTTAAACTGAATATTTATTTATTCCAAATAATTATTGAAATATATTACTTTTTTATGTATATTTGTTTTTTGTTTTATATACAGTAATATTTTATCAATTTATTCTTTCTAAATATGTATTTAACTCTATACATATTTAGACTATTGCAACTTTTTTAGTGTTCGAAATAAGTTACTGGAAAGACCCTGAACGAGTGCAAAGTTATCGCCTTATGTCTCTTCTTAGTGTTCGTTATAAGTTGCTGGAAAGACCCTGAACGAGTGCAAAGTTATCGCCCTATATCTCTTCTTAGTGTTCGTTATAAGTTTCAAGAAAGACCCTGAATGAGTGCAAAGTTATCGCCCTATATCTCTTCTTAGTGTTCGTTATAAGTTTCAAGAAAGACCCTGAATGAGTGCAAAGTTATCGCCCTATATCTCTTCTTAGTGTTCGTTATAAGTTTCAAGAAAGACCCTGAACGAGTGCAAAGTTATCGCCTTATGTCTCTTCTTAGTGTTCGTTATAAGTTTCAAGAAAGACCCTGAACGAGTGCAAAGTTATCGCCTTATGTCTCTTCTTAGTGTTCGTTAGAAGTTTCAAGAAAGACCCTGAACGAGTGCAAAGTTATCGCCTTATGTCTCTTCTTAGTGTTCGTTATAAGTTTCAAGAAAGACCCTGAACGAGTGCAAAGTTATCGCCCTATATCTCTTCTTAGTGTTCGTTATAAGTTTCAAGAAAGACCCTGAACGAGTGCAAAGTTATCGCCTTATGTCTCTTCTTAGTGTTCGTTATAAGTTTCAAGAAAGACCCTGAACGAGTGCAAAGTTATCGCCCTATATCTCTTCTTAGTGTTCGTTATAAGTTTCAAGAAAGACCCTGAATGAGTGCAAAGTTATCGCCCTATATCTCTTCTTAGTGTTCGTTATAAGTTTCAAGAAAGACCCTGAATGAGTGCAAAGTTATCGCCCTATATCTCTTCTTAGTGTTCGTTATAAGTTTCAAGAAAGACCCTGAACGAGTGCAAAGTTATCGCCTTATGTCTCTTCTTAGTGTTCGTTATAAGTTTCAAGAAAGGCCCTGAACGAGTGCAAAGTTATCGCCTTATGTCTCTTCTTAGTGTTCGTTATAAGTTTCAAGAAAGACCCTGAACGAGTGCAAAGTTATCGCCTTATGTCTCTTCTTAGTGTTCGTTATGAGTTTCAAGAAAGACCCTGAACGAGTGCAAAGTTATCGCCTTATGTCTCTTCTTAGTGTTCGTTATAAGTTTCAAGAAAGACCCTGAACGAGTGCAAAGTTATCGCCTTATGTCTCTTCTTAGTGTTCGTTATAAGTTTCAAGAAAGACCCTGAACGAGTGCAAAGTTATCGCCCTATATCTCTTCTTAGTGTTCGTTATAAGTTTCAAGAAAGACCCTGAACGAGTGCAAAGTTATCGCCTTATGTCTCTTCTTAGTGTTCGTTATAAGTTTCAAGAAAGACCCTGAATGAGTGCAAAGTTATCGCCCTATATCTCTTCTTAGTGTTCGTTATAAGTTTCAAGAAAGACCCTGAATGAGTGCAAAGTTATTGCCCTATATCTCTTCTGAGTGTTCGTTATAAGTTGCTGGAAAGACGTTGAACGAGTGCAAAGTTATCGCCCTATATATCTTCTTAGTGTTCGTTATAAGTTGCTGGAAAGACGTTGAACGAGTGCAAAGTTATCGCCCTATATCTCTTCTTAGTGTTCGTTATAAGTTGCTGGAAATACCCTAAACGAGTGAAAAGTTATCGCCCAATGTCTCTCCTTAGTGTTCATTATAAGTTGCTGGAAAGACCCTGAACGAGTGCAAAGTTATCGCCCTATATCTCTTCTGAGTGTTCGTTATAAGTTGCTGGAAAGACCCTGAACGAGTGCAAAGTTATCACCCTATATCTCTTCTTAGTGTTCGTTATAAGTTTCGGGAAAGACCCTGAACGAGTGCAATGTTATCACCCTACATTTCTTCTTAGTGTTCGTTATAAGTTGCTGGAAAGACCCTGAACGAGTGCAAAGTTATCACCCTACATTTCTTCTTAGTGTTCATTATAAGTTGCTGGAAAGACCCTGAACGAGTGCAAAGTTATCACCCTACATTTCTTCTTAGTGTTCGGTATAAGTTGCTGGAAAGACCCTGAACGAGTGCAAAGTTATCACCCTACATTTCTTCTTAGTGTTCGGTATAAGTTGCTGGAAAGACCCTGAACGAGTGCAAAGTTATCGCCCTATGTCTCTTCTTAGTGTTCGTTATAAGTTTCAGGAAAGACTCTGAACGAGTGCAAAGTTATCACTCTATATCTCTTCTTAGTGTTCGTTATAAGTTTCAGGAAAGACCCTGAACGAGTGCAAAGTTATTGCCTTATGTCTCTTCTTAGTGTTCGTTATAAGTTGCTGGAAAGACCCTGAACGAGTGCAAAGTTATCGCCCTATATCTCTTCTTAGTGTTCGTTATAAGTTGCTGGAAAGACCCTGAACGAGTGCAAGGTTATCGCCCTATATCTGAAGAGATATAGGGCGATAACTAACACTAACACTAAGAAGTTAGTGTTCGTTATAAGTTTCAGGAAAGACTCTGAACGAGTGCAAAGTTATCATCCTATATTTCTTCTTAGTGTTCGTTATAAGTTGCTGGAAAGACCCTGAACGATTGCAAAGTTATTGCCTTATGTCTCCTCTTAGTGTTTATTATAAGTTGCTGGAAAGACCCTGAACGAGTGCAAAGTTATCGCCCTATATCTCTTCTTAGTGTTCGTTATAAGTTGCTGGAAAGACCCTGAACGATTGCAAAGTTATTGCCTTATGTCTCCTCTTAGTGTTTGTTATAAGTTGCTGGAAAGACCCTGAACGAGTGCAAAGTTATCGCCCTATATCTCTTCTTAGTGTTCGTTATAAGTTGCTGGAAAGACTGTTTTATACAACAGAAAATCATCCATTCTTGATTCTAATGTTCCAGTCGAGCAGGCTGGTTTTCGCCCTGGCCGAAGTTGTAGCGACCAGATCCTAGGTCTGACATAATTTATCGAAAATGGGTTTGAATATAAGTTAAAACATCTACAGCTTTTGTTGATCTTACAGTGGGTTATGACACAGTATGGAGCAAAGTTTGTTATTAAAGTTCTACAGTCTCCTTCACTGTCCCTTTCTTTTGTGACTTCTGGAGTCCCACCAGTAAATAAAATAGTAAATAAAAGTTTATCTCGGTCGTGAAGCTCTTTTAGACAGCTGAAAGATGAACTGTTACAGGGGTTCGTACTTGCTCAAATTTTAAACTTTTGATTTTTTCCACATGTATTTTTAGAAAACTTTTACTCATAATGTTGCTTCTACGAGGCTTTCACATATATTTTCAATAAAAAAGCACTGATAATTTTGCTCCTACGAGGCTTTCTTATATATTTTCAACAAGAAAACAACTGATAATGTTGATCCTACGAGACTTTCACATGTTTTGAACAAAAATACACTGATAATGCTGCTCCTACGAGGCTTTCATATATATATATATATATATATATATATATATATATATATATATATATATATATATATATATATATATATATATTAACAAAAAACATTAAAAATGTTGTTCCTACGAGGCTTTTACTTATATTTTTAACAAAAATACACTGCTAATGTTACTCCTACGAGGCTTTCACATATATTTTTAATAAAAAAGCACTGATAACGTTGCTCCCTCGTTGTTTTCACGTACAGGGTGGGGAAAAAATATGAAAACGCTTTTCCAATTTTTATATGACTTCACTGGTAAAAGTAAAATCTTGTACATCATCATGGTTACAAAGAATACACTTTTTGACGCCATTAGCGACATTTCATCTTCTCAGGGAAACGGTCCACGTGGAGTTGAACAACAATCTTTAATGTAAGCCTATGTCGTGTTTGGTATCAAATTAAAGGTCTATTTAATAGTAATTAATTGCCACACACCGGACTTCGAAAAGTCTATTCTTTCAAGAATAGCGGTCATTTGAATTTTCCGCTATTTAACTATTTTAAGTAAATTATTCTGATCAAAAATCATACTTTATAGAACACAATAACTAAAAGAAATAAAATTATCAAGTTATCTATGGGAAAACATTAGTTTTTGTAAAAGCGATTCCACATTTTCTACGCTTGTACAACAGCTTTTTTCATAGATACTTTGATAATTTAATTTTTTTATTTACTGTGTTCCATAAGTATAATTTTTAATCAGAATAATTTACTTAAACCGTTAAATAACGGAGAAATAATATTGTTCAAATTAGTTTAAATTCAAATGACCACTACTCTGGAAAGGATAGACCTTTTGAAGTCCAGTTAGTGGCAATTAATTTCTATTAAATAAACCTTTAATTTGATACCAAACTCGACCTAGGCTTACGTTGAAGATTTTCGTCAACTCCTCATGGGCCGTCCCCCTGAACAGATTAAATGTCACTAATGGTGTCGAAAAGTGTGTTCTGTGTAACCATGATGATGTAAAAGATTTTACTTTTACCAGTGAAGTCATAGAAAAGTTGTGAAAGCGTTTTCATATTTTTTCCACCCTGTATACAATATTTTTAACAATATAACTGAATAAAATTCAACTAAAACAACAAGTCAAATATTTAAACCAACAATGGAATGTTCAGCGTTGATTAGAGTTTACCATAAGATTGAATATGTAATTCTGTAAGTGTATACGTAAAAAAACACAACTTTATTGTAATTGTTTAGGAACTACATTCTTTTTTATCGTCACCCGCTGGTTTATATATTTACTTGCATACCGGTGCACAAAAGTCATTCGCCGAGTGAAGTACCGACCGTTAGCTCAGTGGGGATTCGAACGTTGGAATTTATCCTCCTGAGCCCGATAAGTTCGCCACTAAGCCACCTACCCGCCGGCACCTCACCAAATCTCGGACATCAGCTGACAGCCAAGTTTCTCCGGAGGTTATTGACGATGTACATGCAATAGAGTATACATTACTTCTAAAGTTTAACCTCCCACTTTTATAAAACTTGTTTTTTTTTTACTCACGGGTTGTAAATTTTCTTTTAAAATTTTTATATATAGTACGCACGAGAAAACGTTCTTCTTTTAACCTTTTAGCTTAACTTCTGAATAGTGTTTTACGATACATTCAGTGATCGATCCCAAAAGTTATGGTTAGTATCAGAATAGTATATGTATATGTGGCTGAGTGGCAATAAGTAGAGCACACAAATATTTTCTCTATCTCTTTAAAACTTATCTCTTTGTACTCTGTCGGTAAATAGGAATAAAATACTAACCAAGGACCTACTAATGGAGCATGTGTACGGCTGACTGGCAGTTAGTCACTAGGACCCACTAATCCTCAATTGAAAAATTGTGCTTTAAGATGACTGCAAATTGTATTGTAAATTAAAAATAATATTTTTAATAATGAATTGATTTACAAATAATTATAGTTCATATAAAATATGGAAATATAAATTCTCAGTAACAACGTCATCCTTATATATACAGGGTGTTTCTTTTAAAACGCAACCGTATTTACAAGTAAAGAAAATTACGATTTAAGATAATTAAAAGTTCATAGGTTGGTAGCCCGGGTTCTTCTTCTTCATCGGCTATCAGCTGATTTACATTGTGGCATTGTTGTTCACTTTATTTGGGATTCGTGCAATGTCAATAGGTTGAGGTTAGAAGAAACATGGTTTTGAGCAAACTTTGAAAAAGGTGTCCAGAAATTTACTAAAGAGGGCAGAAAGTTATATAAATGCTAATGCTGGTTTATTTAAACGCCAAAACTAAACAAAAATGTCATTAAAATCATGTAAATAGTAGTAATAAATGTTAATAATAATAAAATGTGTTATTGATATGTGTTTTGTTTGTCAATTTTATTTCAAATCATGGGTTCCGTTCTAAAAGAAACACCTTTTAATTAATTTTTCATTTTGGGTAAGATAAATAAAATTGTCACATTTCATTGTCAATAGGAAACACGGTTCTCACTCACATGCAACTGTTACTTGCGCGCAAGGTCTACCTTTTACACGCGCATCAAAGTCTTTGTCGCCAGAATAATAGTATTTAGCAGTAAAGTACTTGATTTGTTGCCTGCAACTCATGTAAGTGGCTATCTCTGTATCTACAATATAGCTTTGTGTTTTGAAAAGTATTATGTAAAGTTATTATGACCATTATTTATTTTTTATAACCAGAAAACAGGAAGATGAGAATGTGGAAGAGTGGTCCATGAAAAGTGCAAAGAAAAAGGTTAACCTTCATAGTAATCTTAGAAATAGGTGTGTACTATTTTAAGACCTTAGAAGAAGAAGAATCAGGGCTACCAACTTAGGAACTTGTAAGTATCTTAAATATTAATTTTCTGTACTTGTAAATAGGGTTGCGTTTTAAAATAAACACTACCTTGATTGCCACACCACTCAGCACTAAAGTTTTATTCAGTCGTAAATGGTTTTTATCTAATATACAGTATATAAAGTTTATTTTTGTATGTCGATCGTCAAGATTTAGAACAAGATTTCATATGATTACGATGAGTGCGTATGAACCACGGAATTCTTATTCTGTGCTCTGTGGTATGAACCACGGAATTCTTAATCTGTGCTCTGTGGTATGAACCACGGAATTCTTATTCTGTGCTCTGTGGAATGAACGAATATAATCTTTGTTACAAAATTATGCCGATTAACTTTTAAAAGTGTCATAGCTAAAAACCAGCTGAGTGCCTTACAACGATTAACGACGAATTCTGGTGCTTAACTACCAGACGTTTGAACAAAAAGAATACGAAACTAAAATTTTCCATTTTCCTTCTTTCTCTATTTGGCAAACAACCATTTAAAAAATCTTGTAAAGGAGTTTTAAGTGGGGCTTGATTGATCATAAATGCTGCGACTTCCGATCAGCTCAACTGTAATTACTTTAGAGCGTTTGTTCATTAACTGATTAAAACTATTTAAATGTTGACAAATATATTCTTAATAATGATTGTTTTTAGGTTTTTCAAATTTCTTGGTGTTTTCTTAGAACTAATTTTTGAAATTAGGACATTTTTATGTAAACGCATCAGAAACATGAAAATGATTAAAAAATACGCTAAGCAATCAGAACTATCCATTAGAATATCTACAATATGACTAAATATGATTTTATCTAAAAAAATAAATACGTCAATATTGGTGGGTCGTGTTCTTGACACCCATCACAGAGAAAAATAAATAGAGGACGCATTCTAACGTTCGCAGCGAACGCCTCAGTGGCAGTTACAAATAGATTACAACTAATGTACATCTTTATCCATATATAGTACCAATCACTACGTTCACCTCTGAGGATTCTCTTATACCTGGCCTGACAAGGTGCTGGTCCTGCCATCACGTGACAAACTGGAGAAATAATTACTCGATACACGTTTGGCACACTATTGGCTACGACCTCTGTTTCTTTCTTGTATGTGCACAACCACCAGCATGTATGCTGTTAATGATAAAGCCGCCCGCTTATACATGAACGGTGTTATTGCCCACCCACCCATCCATACACATGCAGTGCTACTGAGCCACCCGCCCACCCATACTCGTACGGTGTTATTGCGCTACCCACCCAGCCATACACATACATATAGTTTTATTGAGCCACACGCCTACCCTTACACGTACGCGTAGAGTGTTATTGAGCCACCCACCCATTCACGTACGGTGTTACTGACTCACCTAAACATACACGTGCGGTGTTATTGAATCACCCACCCACCCATACACGCATGGTGTTATTGAGCCACCTGCACTCATATTCACGTACGGAATCATATAACATTAGTCTTATGGAGACTAAATGGCCGACCACTCCCCCCTCCCCCCCCACCACCTTAAAGTGTTTATCTGATATTCTTTTACTATTCGATTTAGGATTTGCTAGACAAAACTTGTTACTCTACTAGTAACCTACGGGATACCCCCCACACCCATCACTCACCCAACGTCACTTCTTTGTCTTCGTCTATGGACGAAGAAATCACATCCTGACCGAATAATCACACCGAAGTAACTTGAACCGGTAGAGGTGGTTGCTTTCGGACTTGAAGCTAGAGTTTTTCTTTTTTCAGACCACCGACATAGGCTGTTGGCAATAGGAAATAGGCAAGCCAGCCGTCCGACACGGGCAATGATAGAGTGCCCTATCACCGAGCCTGGGTGAATTATGGCTCGCTGATATACGCCTTGCGCACATCAACAATACAAAACTGCCTATGGTCGCCACTCCACAGTTTACAGCAAGTGACGCTAAAAATATATGATCCGAGTCAATACTCATTCGTCCAACCTCCTCGGCTTGGTACTAGACGTTGGGCGGTGAGTGACTGTCCGACGAATCGGTGGAATGTTTGAAATCACTTTTATTGTTAGCCAAGTAAAATATTGTTAGCCAAGCTTGATGCAGTTCTTTCAGTTTAATTGTTTACCTTGGGTGGAATATTATTGACTTAGTTTGTGTAAAATTAACTTGTTGTATTAAATATATTTCCTAACGATTGCAGTAACAATTATTGATATTATTTTAAAGAAAACTTCATTCGCCAGTGGGCCTGCAGGCCTATGCGTGAAGGATTTAACGAGTGAAGTACCGACCTATGCTAAGTTGGGAATTCGTACTTTGGACCTAGCCCTCCGAAGTCCGAAGCCATAGCCACTGAGCTACCACGCTATCATTAGAAAGAATACCTTCTGACAGCGTCGTTAAGATAACAACAAATACAGCGTGTTTCTTTTACACCCTACCTATTTACAATTACAGAAAATGAAGGTTTAAGATAATTACAAGTTCATCAATTGGTAGCTCTGGTTCTTCTCCTTCCTTGGCTATCAGCTGATTTATATTTTTGCATAGTTGTTCACTTTATTTAGATTTCGTGCAATGTCATTAAGTTGAGGTTAGAAACATGGTTGTGAGCAAAGACCAGAGAGTGTTTATTGTAGTAAAATATTTTAAAACAAATTTGTTTTTTATGTCAAGATGCTTTTGAACAACAATTTCCATGTAATGGTAAACTTAACAAAACTACTATTTACAGTCTTGTTATAAAATTTAAAGAAACGGGTTCATTTTTATTTCAAATCATGGGTTGCATTTTAAAAGAAACACTCTGTATAAAAATGTGATGCAAAACATACCCGCCCGCCCTTACACGTACGGATATGATGAACCTCCCGCCCACTCTTACACGTACGGTGATAACCCACACACCCAAAATGAAAATGGCTGTTTATTATCCCATGCTTTATACTCCTTGTAACAAATGATATTGCTTCAAAAACTTATAACAAATAACTTGTTCTACATTTTGCAAACAATATATTTGTTATTAAGATTACAACATAATTATTGTGTATGTATTTATTGTCTTATTTATATAGAATTTGAATGTGAAGTCGCTCGTTTTAATTACTTAATAGTATGAACTGAATACTGTTAGTTTTAGATTACTCAGCAGTATGAATTGAATACTGTTAGTTTAAGATTACTCAGCAGTATGAATTGAATACTGTTAGTTTAAGATTATTAAACAGCATGAACAGAATACTGTTATTTTAAGATTATTCAACAACATGAACTGAATAATGTTATTTTTGTATTATTCAAAAGTATGAACTAAATACTGTTAGTTTAAGATTATTAAACAGCATGAACAGAATACTGTTAGTTTAAGATTATTCAACAACATGAACTGAATACTGTTAGTTTTAGATTATTCAACAACATGAACTGAATAATGTTAGTTTTAGATTATTAAACAGCATGAACAGAATACTGTTAGTTTAAGATTATTAAACAGCATGAACAGAATACTGTTAGTTTTAGATTATTCAACAACATGAACTGAATAATGTTAGTTTTAGATTATTCAAAAGTATGAACTAAATACTGTTAGTTTAAGATTATTAAACAGCATGAACTGAATACTGTTAGTTTTAGATTATTCAACAACATGAACTGAATAATGTTAGTTTTATATTACTCAGCAGTATGAACTGAATACTGTTAGTTTATGATTATTAAACAGCATGAACAGAATACTGTTAGTTTTAGATTATTCAAAAGTATGAACTAAATACTGTTAGTTTTAGATTACTCAGCAGTATGAACTGAATACTGTTAGTTTATGATTATTAAACAGCATGAACAGAATACTGTTAGTTTTAGATTATTCAAAAGTATGAACTAAATACTGTTAGTTTAAGATTATTAAACAGCATGAACAGAATAATGTTAGTTTTAGATTATTCAACAACATGAACTGAATACTGTTAGTTTTAGATTACTCAGCAGTATGAACTGAATACTGTTAGTTTATGATTATTAAACAGCATGAACAGAATACTGTTAGTTTTAGATTATTCAAAAGTATGAACTAAATACTGTTAGTTTAAGATTATTAAACAGCATGAACAGAATAATGTTAGTTTTAGATTATTCAACAACATGAACTGAATACTGTTAGTTTTAGATTACTCAACAGTATGAACTGAATACTGTTAGTTTATGATTATTAAACAGTATGAACAGAATACTGTTAGTACCAGAGTACTCAATAGTATGAACAGAATACTGTTAGTTTTAGATTACTCAACAGTATGAACAGAATACTGTTAGTTTTAGATTATTCAGCAGTATGAACTGAATACTGTTAGTTTTAGATTACTCAACAGTATGAACAGAATACTGTTAGTTTTAGATTATTCAACAGTATGAACTGAATACTGTTAGTTTTAGATTACTCAGCAGTATGAACTGAATACTGTTAGTTTTAGATTACTCAACAGTATGAACAGAATACTGTTAGTTTTAGATTATTCAGCAGTATGAACTGAATACTATTAGTTTTAGATTACTCAACGGTATGAACAGAATACTGTTAGTTTTAGATTATTCAGTAGTATGAACTGAATACTGTTAGTTTTAGATTACTCAACAGTATGAACAGAATAGTCTTAGTTTTAGATTATTAAACAGTATGAACTGAATAATGTTAGTTTTAGATTATTCAGCAGTATGAACTGAATACTGTTAGTTTTAGATTATTCAGCAGTATGAACTGAATACTGTTAGTTTTAGATTACTCAGCAGTATGAACAGAATACTGTTAGTTTTAGATTATTCAGCAGTATGAACTGAATACTGTTGGTTTTAGATTACCTAACAGTATGAACAGAATACTGTTAGTTTTAGATTATTCAGCAGTATGAACTGAATACTGTTAGTTTTAGATTACTCAACAGTATGAACAGAATACTGTTAGATTTAGATTATTCAACAGTATGAACTGAATACTGTTAGTTTTAGATTACTCAGCAGTATGAACAGAGTACTGTTAGTTTTAGATTACTCAACAGTATGAACAGAATACTGTTAGTTTTAGATTATTCAGCAGTATGAACAGAATACTGTTAGTTTTAGATTATTCAACAGCATGAACAGAACACTGTTAGTTTTAGATTACTCAGCAGTATGAACAGAATACTGTTAGTTTTAGATTATTCAACATCATGAACTAAATACTGTTAGTTTTAGATTATTCAGCAGTATGAACAGTATACTGTTAGTTTTAGATTATTCAGCAGTATGAACAGTATACTGTTAGTTTTAGATTATTCAACAGTATGAACAGAATAGTCTTAGTTTTAGATTATTCAACAGTATGAACAGAATACTGTTAGATATAGATTATTAAACAGTATGAACTGAATACTGTTAGTTTTATATTATTCAGCAGTATGAACAGAATACTGTTAGTTTTAGATTTTTCAGCAGTATGAACTGAATACTGTTAGTTGTAGATAATTCAACAGTATGAACAGAATAGTGTTTTTTTAAGTTATTGAACAGTATGAACAGAATACTGTTAGTTTTAGATTACTCAGCAGTATGAACTGAATTCTGTTAGTTTTAGATAATTAAACAGCATGAACAGAATACTGTTAGTTTTAGATTATTCAACAGTATGAACTGAATACTCTTAGTTTTTAATTATTTAAGTACTGTAATAGCAACCCTAAAACAGGTTTTACACAGGATTGTTTATTTATTTTACCAAAATGATGTTACTCTTCATGAAGATGTTTGATTTATTAGATACCTAAAAAAAATTATTGATACCAACCAAATTCTGCAATTTTGGTTTTAATTGAACAACTAATTTATTGTTGACATTTCTGTGAAAATAAGTTGGTCACATAAATTATTTTCGAATTTGATTTGGATAAGAAGCGTCGAGGCAGTTTTATTTCTTACTAGGCTTTACCTATTTCGTTGTTTCACTGCTTAAGTCCCGAGCTCCCTTCTAAAGCAGGCCGACCATTTTTGTGTGATTTTTATCACCCCTTAGTATTTACTTATTGTTAGGATTCTGGGCACTTAAGGTGGCCGTTCAGCCACCGCTGGGAAGTCGACAAAGACACCGTCAGTGGGCTAAAAATTGTGTACTGTTTGGTTCGGGTTTATTATTATGAGTTACAGTGAACACTGTATGATTATCAAAGGTCTAATCTAGTTGACATTGGTTTTTTTCAATTAAAATCGTCAAATTTTAAGTAAAGTATCACATGATTAACTGTACAAAATATTAAAAACTCAATTATTTTACAAAAATTAACTTATGATCCACTGCTACAGTTCTTCGCCTATTAAATGGTATTTCAAGTATTGATACACGATCATTTTCAAGGACCGAATATTTGAAATAGAAAGCTGTGTTTAGGGTCTTTTTACAAATACCCATAATGTATAAACACCTCACTGAAAACTAAAAAAATTTAACAACTAGGCTTTCCAATATCTTTCCACAGTTCTAGGCTTAGGAAAATCTCATTTTAAAACCCGTTGTTGGTGCACTATCCCACATTAAGCTTTCCTTTACAACTGTAGTATTTCGAGATAAAAACAAACATTAGAAAATTATTCAAAAATATCTTGTTATAAAGTTAACTTATTGCAATTTATATATTCTACAATTTAGTTCTTGAAATGAAACTTAATTAAATTTGATAAAGAATTATTTGTTCAAAATTAATAGATTCAGTAAAATAGTGAAATATCGATACATTTTATTGAAAATGTTAACTATTTTAATAATAGTAAACACAAACATACTTGCATTTTTCTACGTAAATAATGAAACTATCTAAAATTAAGTAAGTTTTTTAATTTACACGCCAGCACTTTATTAATATGTGAATAATTTAATACTGACTTATTATTGAAATATATTAATTTTTTCCTAATCTTTTCAATGATCCTAAAAATCCTAAAGGTTTTACAATGAGTAATTAAATAGTTTTTTAGTTAGAATAATTAGTGTACCAACATATACTACTTGTATATATACAGCACAAGTGAACGCCACACAACAAAAATATATTACAATTTAAGCAGAAAATGCACAAATATAATACAATATAAGCACAAAATGCACAAATATAATACAATATAAGCACAAAATGGACAAATATACTACAATAAAAGTACAAAATGCACAAATTTACTACAATTTAAGCATTAAATGTACAAATAAACTACAATGTAAGCACAAAATGCACAAATATAATACAATATAAACACAACATGCACAAATATACTACAATTTAAACACAACATGCACAAATATACTACAATATAAGCATAAAATGAACAAATATACTACAATAAAAGTACAAAAAGCACAAATGTAATACAATATAAGCACAAATATACTACAATAAAAGTACAAAAATTACAAAAGTAATACAATATAAGCACAAAATGCACAAATATACTACAATAAAATTAGTAAATGCACAAATACATGGTGATTGATTTCGGCAAAACACGTTTACCCTCCTCAGACCAGAGGTACAAAAGAATGGAATAGTATTTCTGCTTTTTTCATTTTATACTTATATTGTATTTTATTTGTACATTTTGTGTTTATATTGTGATATATTTGTGCGTTTTGTGCTTTTATTTGTAATATATTTGTGTTTTGTGAAATTCACTTGTACTGATTGAGTTATTGCCATTCTTGATACATGTGCCATTCTTGATAAATCCTAAGAGATTTATGTCTAAGAGAAATAAATAATTTTGAATTGACATCATGCAAACATCATTAAATTTTATTAGCCACAAGGAGAAACTAAAACACCGTCAATAATCCTTGAAGTATTAATTTTTATATTTTAATCTTTCGATTATTATGAATTTTCATTTTAAGTTACAAACACTTAACCAATGTTGTTTCTTCGTTTTTTATAACTAAGAAGAATAGACTATTATTTTAAGTAGAAAATAATGTGCATTTAAGTGAATATTTTGATTTTTTTATTTATTGATATAGGCCTAGAGTGTTCCAAAAGTCCGAGGACGGTTGAATATTGTTTAGACCGTTACAGATAAAGGTACAACACTTTGCACATTTCTGCTGGACATAAAAAGTTATATTTTACCATGTATCCACTACCTTCGTAGGAGGACGGCCTATTAGGAGTCGGAAGAGAATCTTAAATGTAAGCATAGGTCGATATGCGTACTAAGGTATTAAATAGTAGAACATAATACCGCAACTTAGATCTCAAAAGGTTAATTCTAAACAAAATGACGGTACACGAAAGTTTCAATACTGATCTTATGTGTATGTTCAAGAATGACTTGATTTTACTGTAACTATATCAGATAAATCTACAAATCTTCACACATGATTACTGTATACAACAATCTACTTTAAGATGAATTCAGTGTCCTGCTATTCTTCTATTGGAACGGTCCACTAGGAGTAAAAGTAAAGTTGATATGTTCATATTTTTAAAAGGCTGGTCAAGCATAGAAAAATGCCGCAAACTGCACTTCAAAAGCTTTATCCGTCACAAAATGGTGGTGGTTTAAAATCTTGCACTTAAGATCAGTATTGAAACTTTCGAGCGCTACCATTTTGTTCAGGAATAACCTTTTGAGGTCTAATTTGCGATATTCTAATAGCTAATACCTTTAAAATTGTATGTATGCTTACATTAAATTAGCTACCTATGCTTAATTTAAGCTTTTCTTCCGACTCCTAGTGGGCCGTCCTCCTACGAAGGTAGTGGATACATGGTATCCATGTATACATCCTTGAATAGATGGTAAAATAGCTTTTTATGTCCAGCAGTAATGTGCAGTTTTGTACCTTTATCTGTAACGGTCTAAGCAATATTCAACCGTCGTCGGACTTTTGGAACAACCTGTATATGTTCCAAATTGTTAGCTGTCCACAATACAAGTGACAGTGATTAGTAGAACATATTCTGAATAACCGAGAATATACTTTTTTAGTAAATGTAAGAAGTAAAATTAAGTGTATTTTCCTAACATGAATAAATACTGTTATATTTAACAATTAATTATTACTTCTGTCGCCGCAGAAATTATGTGCACTCAAGTTTGAAGGTTGTTTTCTAAGAAACTAAGAGGTTTACGAAAAATCCAATCATAATTTTGTTGTCCTCGTTTCATTGTAGGTCACGAAATATGAATTTTTAAATTTTTCTATACGTTTTAGTAATTTTTATTCTAGTTGAAACAAAAAGGTACCGAATTTTTCTTCACTGTACATCAAATAAATGTACACCGTTATTACTCAAAAACCCGTTGATGTATCACATTTATATTTTAATATCTGGTCGATATAAATGTTTCCTTTAAGTTTGATACATTTTAAAAGTGTATCTTTTCAAGAAAAATATTTCTTATCAATTACCTGATATTAATTATTTGGTCACGTTGTAATCCTTATTACATGTTAGTTACGATACATTATTTTCTTACGTTAAAGCAAGTTAAATTTAAATTGATTTAAATTAATATAGTATAACTGCATTTACTTTCGTATATAAAAATAATTATCGTAATATTAAATTTAATAAGGATTACAACAAGACCAAGTAATTAAATTTCCGACCTATAGAAGCCAAGAAAACAATGTTTCAGGTAATTGATAAGAAATTTATTAGTTGAAAAGTTAAAGTTTTAAAATTTATGAAGTTTATAAAAAACATTCTTTTCAACCTCGTATTGAAATATGAATGTCTTACATTAACGGGTTTATGAGTAATAATTATGTAAATTTGACGCACAGTGAAACAACTTAAAACTCCGTACTTTTTATGCTCTGACTAGGATACAAATTATTAAAACGTATAGTACAATTTTAAAACTCATATAATAACGTACAATTAAACGATAAAAACAATGGTGTGATTGGATTTTTCGTAGGACTCTTAGTTTCTTAGTAATCAACCTTCAAACTCGGGTGGACATAATTTCTGCGCCGACAGTATGTATGGTATTTATTGCATTTTGACATCAGCATTCATTACAATTTTATACTTTAGAGTACCACTTAAAATTATAAGATTTTATTTGGAAGAATTTTTTAGATTTGTAAAGGTGTTCTTCTATTAACGAGCTACATAACGTTTTCTTAATTTTTTTACTTGTATTTCAAATTTATTAAGTAATTTACTATGTACTCATACATTCAAAATTTAGTTCAGTTCTTATTTTAAATTGGTAATTTTTAATTGTTAGTTTATTTAATTCGAAGGGAATGAGAGAAGTATATAATTTAATTCAACAATTCTATTCAGATATTATACATCGACTATTTGAATATTCTATTGCTAAATAACAGCTGAAAATGTTCTAATGTCGGATAAAAAATTATTAACACTAGATTTTAGAGCATCACTGTAAATACTAACACTAGAAAAATAAAAATTACATTAATTGTTTCTTTGTTTATTCCTGCGTTTTTTTCTTTTTTTTTTAAGGGAACATTTTTATCATGTGTAACGGGAAAGGTTTTTTTAATCCCGGACAGAAAGTAAAAAAGATTTTGTTTTCTAACTTCTTTACCGAAACGTTGGCTTTAAAAATGTCTCTATTGAAAACCCCTGTTTAAATTATATTTAAACTTTAATAGGTCATTTGGCTACTCTTTTACTAACTTATGATAGAGTTTTATAAACTTTTCTTGATTAAAAAAAAAGTTCTCATGGAAAATAAAAACCACTGTTTCTGGTAATTGTAATCCTATTTTTTTTTCTAGAGGAAGTGTTATTTCATACTTTTGAAAAGTGTTATGCCTAATTTGTGACTGTCATGTCCATTAGTATCATAGTATTTTCAACTAAAAATTGGTTTTCTATCCTGACATTAACATTTAGTCCACTCTCATTTTACCTATTTACTCTAAAAGCTTACGTACACTCTTTATGCCCATATTTCATAACTATTCCATATCAATAAATTTATGTTGAAAATCAATAAATAATGATTGAAAATTTATTGTAATTTTATCATTATTTCAAGATCAAGAATTGTATAATTTATTTTTAATCTTATATATATAAATTTCTTTATATTATTTATTGTATTGTCTTAGGAATAAAATAAATCTTCAATGTATTGTCAAAGATAACAACCTTAAAAACTCCTCCAATATTGTACCTTTATTGAAAGTCGAATCCTTCAACAATACATGTTATTAATTTTAAACCAATCTCTGGTGTATTGGACCCCTGCCGTGAAGTAGGGTAAGTAGGCCACGCGTCTAAACTTCTAAACAAAACAAGCTTTCACGTAACATGACCTAAATATTTGAACGATTGGTTTGTTCAATAATGGACAACTTCTCAACTAAATAATTAAATTTGAATGGCAAATAATACGTGGCAGATCACCATTAAGCAATTTTTCATTTATTCATTTCCTTAAGTCAATTTTAAGTTTAAAAATTACATTTTAGATTCCAAATTCCAACAGGATAAGACGGCAGAACTAGTTATGTAAGGCGTTCTCAGGTATATAATGGTGGGTCACTTTATTGTATTTTTCTTCGTTGAGTTACTCTTGTTTTATCACTATACATTCTGAAAAATAAAAAAAAATCACGAATAGAAGTACAAAATAAACAATAATCCCCAAACATATTAACATTAAATATAAGCTACTTATAAATTAGTATTTTTTAATGTTTGTTCTGTTTTTTTTAAATTACTTAAAACTATAAGGAAATCTATTTACATTTATTTTTATACATAGTAAACATTGTATACATAGTATATATTTCTATTAGCGATAACCATACAGATAAGCAAATTACAAAACTTATTGTAATCTTATATGAGATCCGTTAAATGAAAATGGATTAAAAAAAAAAAAAATGAAACTGGCAGTATCTTCAAATGACGAAGTGTAAGCCTAGTCCAACCCATCAACTCTCAACCTTAACCATAATACAGGATCTCTAAATGGTAATTTTTTAACAGTACAGAATAGTGTATATTAATTTTAATTATAATAAGACTAATGTTACATATAATAAGACCCATACACGTACTGTGGTGTAGATCCACGCACCCACTCATACACGTACTGTGGTGTAGATCCACCCACCCGCCCATACACGTACTGTGGTGTAGAAACCACCCACCCGCCCATACACGTACTGTGGTGTAGACCCACGCACCCACCCATACACGTACTGTGGTGTAGAACCAACCCACCCGCCCATACACGTACTGTGGTGTAGACCCACCCACCCACCCATTCACGTACTGTGGTGTAGACCCACGCACCCGCCCATACACGTACTGTGGTGTAGACCCACCCACCCGCCCATACACGTACTGTGGTGTAGATCCACCCACCCGCCCATACACGTACTGTGGTGTAGACCCACGCACCCACTCATACACGTACTGTGGTGTAGATCCACCCACCCGCCCATACACGTACTGTGGTGTAGACCCACGCACCCACCCATACACGTACTGTGGTGTAGATCCACCCACCCGCCCATACACGTACTGTGGTGTAGAAACCACCCACCCGCCCATACAGGTACTGTGGTGTAGACCCACGCACCCACCCATACACGTACTGTGGTGTAGAACCAACCCACCCGCCCATACACGTACTGTGGTGTAGACACACCCACCCACCCATTCACGTACTGTGGTGTAGACCCACCCACCCGCCCATACACGTACTGTGGTGTAGACCCACATACCCACCCATACACGTACTGTGGTGTAGATCCACCCACCCACCAATACACGTACTGTGGTGTAGACCCACGCACCCACCCATACACGTACTGTGGTGTAGATCCACGCACCCACCCATACACGTACTGTGGTGTAGATCCACCCACCCACCCATACACGTACTGTGGTGTAGACCCACGCACCCACCCATACACGTACTGTGGTGTAGATCCACGCACGCACCCATACACGTACTGTGGTGTAGATCCACCCACCCACCCATACACGTACTGTGGTGTAGACCCACGCACCCACCCATACACGTACTGTGGTGTAGATCCACGCGCCCACCCATACACGTACTGTGGTGTAGACCCACCCACTCACCCATGCACGTACTGTGGTGTAGACCCACGCACCCACCCATACACGTACTGTGGTGTAGACCCACCCACCCGCCCATACACGTACTGTGGTGTAGACCCACCCATACACGTACTGTGGTGTAGATCCACCCACCCGCCCATACACGTACTGTGGTGTAGACCCACATACCCACCCATACACGTACTGTGGTGTAGATCCACGCACCCACCCATACACGTACTGTGGTGTAGACCCACGCACCCACCCATACACGTACTGTGGTTTAGTAATGTCTAGTACATGTGTACACAAACATGTACTAGTAATGTCAACCTTATGGGAGCGTAAAAATGTCAATTGATCATAACAATAATTATTCGAAAAAGTGCGTATAAAAGTTTATTTGTCAAGTTACAAACTCACGAAAGTATGAAAATGGTGATCGTTCCATTATTGGAAGGAAGTTGGCTACATCTGTCAAAGGTATGTAACAATGGCGATTATTATGATATTGGAAGATAAAGCTGCCAATTTCGCAGTGATTATACCGTTATTTGAAGTTATTACTGACCATTGTATATAACTATGGCAATTGTTCCGTGATTGGAAGCTATAACTGTCGATTGGTTATGACAATAGCGATTGTTTCATAATTGGAAGGAAGTTGGGCTACAACTGTCAATTGTATATAACAATGGCGATTGTTATGATACTGGAAGCTAAAGCTTTCAATTAATTGTGTATGAAAGTCAAGTCATAATACCATTATTGAAAGTTACAGCTGTCAATTAATACTATATAACAATGGCGATTGTTCTGATATTGGAAACTATAATTCTCGATTGTTTATAAAAATGGTGATTATACTATTATTGGAAGTTAGAACTGTCAATTGTATATGACTATCGCGATTGCATATATAAGAATTTATAATTGTTGAGTGTATACTGCATATGGAACGGTGGTTCAATATATATATATATATATATATATATATATATATATATATATATATATATATATATATATATATATATATATATGGGCACTTGTACAGATGTATAAGATATATGTTGGGTAACGTATTAATGTCAACCTTGTAGGTTGAATAGTGTACAAACTGTTATGGTTCCTTATGAATGTCAACTGGTGGTATAACTCTTGTGGTTGGTTACTTATGAATGCCAACTGTGTATGTCAACTGGTGACTTAACAGTTAAGGGGACTTATGAATGACAAATGGTGACTTAACAGTTAAGGTGACTCATGAATGTCAAATGGTGGCTTAATAGTTAAGGGGACTTATGAATGACAAATGGTGGCTTAACAGTTAAGGGGACTTATGAATGTCAAATGTGTGTCAATTTGTGGTTTGAATATTATGGTGACCTATTAATGTTAATTGTCTATGTAAAATGGTGGTTTAATTGTTATGGTAACTTATGATTGTAAACTATATGCTGTATGTCAAATGGTGGTTTAACAGTTATGGTTACTTATGAATGTCAAATTTGAATGTCAAATGGTGGTTTACCCGTTATATTTACTTATCAATGTCAACTGTGAATGTCAAATGGTGGTTTAACTGTTATATTTACTTATGAATGTCAACTGTGTACGTCAAATGGTGGTTTAACTGTTATATTTACTTATGAATGTCAACTGTGTATGTCAAATGGTGGTTTAACTGTTATATTTACTTATGAATGTCAACTGTGTACGTCAAATGGTGGTTTAACTGTTATATTTACTTATGAATGTCAACTGTGTATGTCAAATGGTGGTTTAACAGTTACGGTGACTTATGAATGTCAAATCGTAGTTTAAATTTGTCTATGTATAATGGTGGTTTAACTGTTATGGTAACCTATTAATATTAATTGTCTATGTAAAATGGTGGTTTAATTGTTATGGTAACCTATTAATGTTAATTGTCTATGTATAATGGTGGTTTAACTGTTATGGTAACCTATTAATGTTAATTGTCTATGTATAATGGTGGTTTAACTGTTATGGTAACCTATTAATGTTAATTGTCTATGTATAATGGTGGTTTAACTGTTATGGTAACCTATTAATGTTAATTGTCTATGTAAAATGGTGGTTTAACTGTTATGGTAACCTATTAATGTTAATTGTCTATGTAAAATGGTGGTTTAATTGTTATGGTAACCTATTAATGTTAATTGTCTATGTATAATGGTGGTTTAATTGTTATGGTAACCTATTAATGTTAATTGTCTATGTAAAATGGTGGTTTAATTGTTATGGTAACCTATTAATGTTAATTGTCTATGTATAATGGTGGTTTCACTGTTATGGTAACCTATTAATGTTAATTGTCTATGTATAATGGTGGTTTAACTGTTATGGTAACCTATTAATGTTAATTGTCTATGTAAAATGGTGGTTTAACTGTTATGGTAACCTATTAATGTTAATTGTCTATGTATAATGGTGGTTTAACTGTTATGGTAACCTATTAATGTTAATTGTCTATGTAAAATGGTGGTTTAACTGTTATGGTAACCTATTAATGTTAATTGTCTGTGTATAATGGTGGTTTAACTGTTATGGTAACCTATTAATGTTAATTGTCTATGTATAATGGTGGTTTCACTGTTATGGTAACCTATTAATGTTAATTGTCTATGTAAAATGGTGGTTTAACTGTTATGGTAACCTATTAATGTTAATTGTCTATGTATAATGGTGGTTTCACTGTTATGGTAACCTATTAATGTTAATTGTCTGTGTATAATGGTGGTTTAACTGTTATGGTAACCTATTAATGTTAATTGTCTATGTATAATGGTGGTTTCACTGTTATGGTAACCTATTAATGTTAATTGTCTATGTAAAATGGTGGTTTAACTGTTATGGTAACCTATTAATGTTAATTGTCTATGTATAATGGTGGTTTAACTGTTATGGTAACCTATTAATGTTAATTTTCTATGTATAATGGAGGTTTAACTGTTATGGTAACCTATTAATGTTAATTGTCTATGTATAATGGTGGTTTAACTGTTATGGTAACCTATTAATGTTAATTGTCTATGTATAATGGAGGTTTAACTGTTATGGTAACCTATTAATGTTAATTGTCTATGTATAATGGTGGTTTCACTGTTATGGTAACCTATTAATGTTAATTGTCTATGTATAATGGTGGTTTAACTGTTATGGTAACCTATTAATGTTAATTGTCTATGTATAATGGTGGTTTAACTGTTGTGGTAACCTATTAATGTTAATTGTCTATGTATAATGGTGGTTTAACTGTTATGGTAACCTATTAATGTTAATTGTCTATGTATAATGGTGGTTTAACTGTTATGGTAACCTATTAATGTTAATTGTCTATGTATAATGGTGGTTTAACTGTTATGGTAACCTATTAATGTTAATTGTCTATGTATAATGGTGGTTTCACTGTTATGGTAACCTATTAATGTTAATTGTCTATGTATAATGGTGGTTTAACTGTTATGGTAACCTATTAATGTTAATTGTCTATGTATAATGGTGGTTTCACTGTTATGGTAACCTATTAATGTTAATTGTCTATGTATAATGGTGGTTTCACTGTTATGGTAACCTATTAATGTTAATTGTCTATGTATAATGGTGGTTTCACTGTTATGGTAACCTATTAATGTTAATTGTCTATGTATAATGGTGGTTTAACTGTTATGGTAACCTATTAATGTTAATTTTCTATGTAAAATGGTGGTTTAACTGTTATGGTAACCTATTAATGTTAATTGTCTATGTATAATGGTTGTTTAACTGTTATGGTAACCTATTAATGTTAATTGTCTATGTATAATGGTGGTTTAACTGTTATGGTAACCTATTAATGTTAATTGTCTATGTATAATGGTGGTTTAACTGTTATGGTAACCTATTAATGTTAATTTTCTATGTATAATGGTGGTTTAACTGTTATGGTAACCTATTAATGTTAATTGTCTATGTAAAATGGTGGTTTAACTGTTATGGTAACCTATTAATGTTAATTGTCTGTGTATAATGGTGGTTTAACTGTTATGGTAACCTATTAATGTTAATTGTCTATGTATAATGGTGGTTTAACTGTTATGGTAACCTATTAATGTTAATTGTCTATGTATAATGGTGGTTTAACTGTTATGGTAACCTATTAATGTTAATTGTCTATGTATAATGGTGGTTTAACTGTTATGGTAACCTATTAATGTTAATTGTCTATGTATAATGGTGGTTTAACTGTTATGGTAACCTATTAATGTTAGTTGTCTATGTTTAATGGTGGTTTAACTGTTATGGTAACCTATTAATGTTAGTTGTCTATGTATAATGGTGGTTTTTCTGTTATAGTAACCAATTAATGTTAATTGTCTATGTATAATGGTGGTTTAACTGTTATGGTAACCTATTAATGTTAATTTTCTATGTATAATGGTGGTTTAACTGTTATGGTAACCTATTAATGTTAATTGTCTATGTATAATGGTGGTTTAACTGTTATGGTAACCTATTAATGTTAATTGTCTGTGTATAATGGTGGTTTAACTGTTATGGTAACCTATTAATGTTAATTGTCTGTGTATAATGGTGGTTTCACTGTTATGGTAACCTATTAATGTTAATTGTCTATGTATAATGGTGGTTTAACTGTTATGGTAACCTATTAATGTTAATTGTCTATGTATAATGGTGGTTTAACTGTTATGGTAACCTATTAATGTTAATTGTCTATGTATAATGGTGGTTTAACTGTTGTGGTTGGTTACTTGATAATGTCAATTGTTTATGTCAAATGGTTGTTTAACCTTAATGGTGACTTTTAAATGTCAACTATATATGTAAAGTGGTGATTTTACCACTGTGACAAAATCCACAGCAACCTAGTCGTGCTCAAACTCAATCCTTCACATTTATTTGACCCATGATATTTCAACTGCCATTATATATCTGAAATGATGAATCGTTGTATATGCCACCACTTCACCCAAACATTCTAAGTACGCAGTGCAATACTGCTTGTATGTCGCCACTCCGCCATATCGCCAAATAATGCGGGCGCACAACCGCAAATATGTCGTCGCTGGATCACTCTCCGTCCGCCATCATTCATATTTCTTTCGTACTTCCTTCCACGCAGAGTTATGTACCGGTCGCGGTGGAGAGGGGAACCCCTCAGTCGGGACGGATTGTGACGGTCGATTCGACCGTCAGTTAGTCCCAACCAGTTGTGTGCGCGTGGTTCGTATCCTTGGTAGTGATCATTTACTTCAAGCTGCTATTTAACTATTTCGCAAATTGTTGTCATTCGACGCTGGGCTGTCAGTCAATTTTGTTGATATATATTTCTTGCTCAACAAGTGAGTTGCACTCCATCCATTAAGTATAATTACAGTTGTCTATTATTTTATTTTTCTTTTAATATCAGATAGATTTTATATTTTATTTATTTAATTACTTTTTACTATATTTCATTATAATACACTTTAGCGAAACTGAATTACTTCACCCTTTAAGAAATGTTTTAACATGGAGGGAATGTAATTCAACACAATTATTTCTATAAATGTAAAAACATATTACATGTTACGGGACTGCTATAGCAGGTAAGTAAACAAATGACACTGTGAAACTTGACTGTTATAGCAGGTAAGTAAACAAATGACACTGTGAAACTTGACTGCTATAGCAGTCAACATTTTCATTATGTTAATAATATTGTCTTAAACAATATTGTTTATAGTGAAAATAATAACTGAGTATTGAGCGCTATCGTATAATTTATCTTATAATCTGATCAAATTGGTGGACGTTTAATAAATCTATTGACAAGTGTTAATGTATTTTATATAATTTATCACATTATCTGATCAAACTGGTGGACGATTAATAATTTTTTTTTAAAGTGTTAATGTATTTTATATAATTTATCTCACTATCTGATCAAACTATTAACGATTAATAATCTTTTAACAAGTGTTAATGTATTTTTTTATCATATATCTCATTATCTGATCTAACTGGAGGACGAATAATAATCTTTTAATAAATGTTAATGTACTTTTATATAATTTATTTCATTATATGATCAAACTAGAGGGTGATTTTTAATATTTTAACAAGTGTTAATGTATTTTTATATCATTTATCTCATTATCTGATCAAACTGGGGGGACGATTAATAATCTATTAACAAGTGTTAATGTATTTTTTTATCATATATCTCATTATCTGATCTAACTGGAGGACGAATAATAATCTTTTAATAAATGTTAATGTACTTTTATATAATTTATCTCATTATCTGATCAAACTAGAGGGTGATTATTAATATTTTAACAAGTGTTAATGTATTTTTATATCATTTATCTCATTATCTGATCAAACTGGGGGGACGATTAATAATCTATTAACAAGTGTTAATGTATTTTTATATCATTTATATCATTTATCTCATTATCTGATCAAACTGGGGGACGATTAATAATCTTTTAATAAGTGTTAATGTATTTTTATATCATTTATCTCATTATCTGATCAAACTGGGAGGCGATTAATAATATTTTAACAAGTGTTAATGTATTTTTATATCATTTAACTCATTATCTCATCCAACTGGGGAACGATTAATAATATTTTAATAAGTTTCAACGTATTTTTTATCATTTATCTCATTATCTGATGAAACTACTGCACGATTATTATCTGATCAAACTGAGGGGACGATTAATAATCTATTAACAAGTTTTAATGTATTTTTATGTCGTTTATCTCATTATTTTACCAAAATATTGGACTTTTCATAATTAATTGCTAATGTTATTGTATTTTTTTTATACAAAAATTGTATTGTAATTTTGTATAATTTATACAAAAATAAACTCGTTTTACATTTGAGCTAAGCTGCAATGACTGCTATAGTTATCGGTAGGATAGCATTGCTAAATACGTTGTGCCACATGCAGCTAATGGCATTCCCCCATTAGTGCAGCCTACTTCATACGGTAGAGTACTTTCTAAGATGTGACTGTCTCTGGGATCCACATATCTGTTAGTGACAGGTCATATACTGTAAATAAGAGATCCAATTGCTCTAGTTACCTGTGACAATCTAGAGGTATTCTAAAGCCACTCAGTACTAGAGGAAATTCGATGGCCCTTTTGAAATGGTGCAGAGTTAAGGTTTATTTTATTCGAGTGTTTTTCTATTTCAAATATTCGTTTGTAAACTAAAAATAATGTAGGATTTATATTTAACATTATATCCATTTAATGTTTTAAGGATTCCAAAACTAAAAGTCTAATCTCAAACGTTTGTTCAAGATTTGTATAGTTTTACTTTGTATTGGAAACCTTTAAGAGTGTTAAAGTAAATAATATGTGAAAATTTTAAATGATTTGCTTGATTTTTTATTTTTAATTTGAATTAACTGTATTCATATTTTTCATGTGTGTTTTTGAATCTTTCCTAACAAACTTTTTAACAAATTTTAGTCATACTTTAAACGATGAATCAAGTTATGTTGTATTATAACTGGCTTATATTAACATATTACAACTATTCGAGTTTTAAACAATGAATGACTAAGTAAAATATTATACTGTTTTGTAAAACAATGAAATTGGTTGTCGTTAAATAAAATGAAGATTCCGTTGCGAAATATACATCGAGTGCTATAATTCAACGTAATAAAATAGTAGTAACCTTAAAAGTAAATGAACTTGATAAAGTTGTAACTAAAACAAACTAACGTATAAGTAATGAATTAATGATTCCCTTAAATAAAAATAAAAGTAGTTTAACTATATGAAGGAAAATCACGCGTTGTTAATATACATAAAAATATAACAGTTTCATTATTAAATAGCATATTACTTGTAATTATCTGTTGATTAAACCCCATTAGGCATACTTGAAATAACAGTTTCTCTCCTTGAAATAACAGTTTCTCTCCTTGAAATAACAGTTTATCTCCTTTTTTAAAGTAATTCCAATACATTCATATCAGAAATATTCATCCTGGCGTCATAAACAAGGAAGGTTTCACAGGATCAAGCGTCATTTCTCCTGACTTCTGAAAGTATTAACAGATGGCTTGAAAAGCCCAGCTTTCACTTTCCAACAAAGCGTTTACAAACATGTGACATTGGTTACGGGTGTAGGAAGCGCTCGGACGGCTGGAAATGCCAACATTCCGTAGCCGCCGCGACAGATCCATTAGGAGATCTGTATAATTCCGATGATGAAGTCAAGTGTTTTTAGGCTTTTCCCCAATTTAGATTTTCTACATCAATAATGCCACTAAATGACCTCACTGGCTTCGATCTCATTCCTAACATTCTTCACTCATTATTACAAGCTTTTGTGGTATACCGCTCGCAACAAAATACGTTAGGCTATGGTAATTAATTAAATACTTTTTCCTCGTCCCTTCTTATCTGTTTTATAGCATAGCGCTAACTCGTCCCTGCTTATCTATTTTATAGCATATCGCTAACTCGTCCCTGCTTATCTGTTTTATAGCATATCGCCAACTCGTCCCTGCTTATCTGTTTTATAACATATCGCTAACTCGTCCCTGCTTATCTGTTTTATAACATATTGCTAACTCGTCCCTGCTTATATGTTTTATAGCATATCGCTAACTATAACAGTTTCTCCCTGTTATAACAAATACGTTGTAGATTCGTTGTAACGATATATTTGTAATATATCATTAATTGATTATTTATTCAATGTGTTGTGGATATAAAAATATCTGCGGCTTCAGTGTTACTAAGTTTAAAAGTATAAAGCTTACTTCAAAAGGCGTTAGAGTAAATAAAGAATGATAACATAGTAGTATATCGCTCAATACAAAGTGAGGTAATAAAAATCTCTCTCCTCTCAATTTTACTAGTTTTGTTGTATATCGCTCTCCATAAAATACGTTATAGGGAATAAAAACGTTGTTTTCTCAGTTATACACATTTTTTAAGTAAATAATTCACTATCACTGTTTACTTGTTACTACGTATTATAAAATATCATTCACTTATTCGTCTTATGCTATAAAAAAATTGCATATAATTAATATGTTTTATAAAATATCATTTACTATAAAATTCGTTTCAGGCAATACAAACAATGTTTCCCCACTGTTTCTGTGTTTTAAAATGTATCTTTCACTATAAAAGGCGTTACAGGCAATAAAACACTGTTTACTTAGTGTTATTGTGTTTTAACGTATATCGTTCACAATAAAATTCGTTTCAGGCACTAAAATGGCTGTTTTTTCAATATTACTATGTTTTAAAGAATATTGATTACTATAAAATACATTTTAGGCAATAAAAAGACTTTTTATTTAGTGTTAGTATGTTTCAAATCATATAATTCACTATAAAAAGTGTGAAAGGCAATAAAAAGGCTTTTTACTTGGTGTTACTAAGTTTTAAAGTATATCGTTCACACTATAAAATACGTTTCAAGCGATAAAAAGGCTTTTTATTTAGTGTTACTAAATTTTAAAACATATCGTTCACTATAAAAACACGTTTAGGTAATAAAAAGACTGTTTGTTTAGAGTTACTATGTTTTAAAGTATATTGTTCACTATAACACTCGTTTCTGGTAATAAAAAGACTGTTTGTTTAGAGTTACTATGTTTTAAAGTATATTGTTCACTATAACACTCGTTTCTGGTAATAAAAAGACTGTTTGTTTAGAGTTACTATGTTTTAAAGTATATTGTTCACTATAACACTCGTTTCTGGTAATAAAAAGACTGTTTGTTTAGAGTTACTATGTTTTAAAGTATATTGTTCACTATAACACTCGTTTCTGGTAATAAAAAGACTGTTTGTTTAGAGTTACTATGTTTTAAAGTATATTGTTCACTATAACACTCGTTTCTGGTAATAAAAAGACTGTTTGTTTAGAGTTACTATGTTTTAAAGTATATTGTTCACTATAACACTCGTTTCTGGTAATAAAAAGACTGTTTGTTTAGAGTTACTATGTTTTAAAGTATATTGTTCACTATAACACTCGTTTCTGGTAATAAAAAGACTGTTTGTTTAGAGTTACTATGTTTTAAAGTATATTGTTCACTATAACACTCGTTTCTGGTAATAAAAAGACTGTTTGTTTAGAGTTACTATGTTTTAAAGTATATTGTTCACTATAACACTCGTTTCTGGTAATAAAAAGACTGTTTGTTTAGAGTTACTATGTTTTAAAGTATATTGTTCACTATAACACTCGTTTCTGGTAATAAAAAGACTGTTTGTTTAGAGTTACTATGTTTTAAAGTATATTGGTCACTATAACACTCGTTTCTGGTAATAAAAAGACTGTTTCTTCCAACATAAAAAGGCGTTACAGACAATACAAACGTTATTTCCTCAATGTTTCTTTTTTGAAGTGTTTTATTCTCTATAAAATGCGTTACAGGAGACAAAAATATTGTTTTCTTAGTGTTGCTTTTTTAAAAAATATGTATAGTTCACTATAAACTGATTTACATGTAATAAACATTTTGGCTATAAATGTTTAGTTTATGGTTCACTATAAACTGTCACATCACTGCTACTGAGTTTTGTAGTAGTCGCTTATATTTTAGACTTGTCAGTTAGTTAAGATCAGAACAACACTACGTGGTTCGAATTCCATGTAAAGCTTTAGGTCCCTTAGTTTACCTGGGTATTGGTATATTAATAAATAAACATTTTTGACGATCAGTCGATCTTAGTTAACTTTCTTACGCTCTTTTTAAAAGTTTGCAGTTTACCAAACTACAAATGTTTAATGAAACATTTTAGATATATTAAATAGCTTAACTATTAAATTTATCAAACGAAATAACGTCTTTCAGAATAACAATGGTATATAAATAATTTATCTGCAGAATATTTTTAAGGAAATCTAGATAAAATATATAGGCCTACGTATAAAAACACGAACATACCCCGTTTGAACGAAGTGTATTAAGATTATAATAAAATAATAACTCTTTTTATGCATGGTATTTATTATTCATTAATAAGACGCCGATCGCCAAGATATGGAAAAATATGAAGGGCGAATGAGTGTAGATGAACGAGTTTAGTCATTTAACAAAAATATACATACATATTAGTTTGTATGAGATTTTTTCATATTGTCACTGGCTCAATAATTTGTTTTTGTCATGTTTTATTATA
The DNA here is from genome assembly GCA_035578905.1 of Stictocephala bisonia. Taxonomy (NCBI): domain Eukaryota; kingdom Metazoa; phylum Arthropoda; class Insecta; order Hemiptera; family Membracidae; genus Stictocephala; species Stictocephala bisonia. The sequence goes on from JAQJVL010000001.1 coordinate 16,375,390, forward strand.
ATTTTTTATTCGGTTTATTAAAACAAATTGTTAATACTCTGTGATCTTCTGGGGATATGTCTCAAGACGAGTCGTAATACTCGAGAAGTATTACTGACGGGATCAATATTATATCTCCCAACAATGCAGACCAAGTGACACATATGTTGAAAAACTAAATTAAATAAGTATGCAGCATAGTTGTGAAATTAAAATGATGGATCTTTTACATTAATTCACTACCACTAATTTTGTTCGTTAATTTACTACCACTTAATAAATATTCTATTGCTTTAAAAACTGTTTCCCAATAATTTTTACGCCCACTGTGGTATTCCTTATTCGCTAGGAATCAGATATCGCTGGCCTTATCTTATCGCTTTCCAAGAACTTACACAAGGAAAGCGCATTTGGCGTTAAGTCAATCATTGGATTTACCATTGTGTGATCAACTTTAGTAGCCACCTAACCTAACCTGACCTAACCTAACCTAACCGTAATTGCGAGAAAAAAGTATTGGTAGTGAACACATCGGTATTGATTTAATTAACACATAATTTCTGTCTTAAAGAGTTTCTCCTCAAGTATTAGACGGTTCTCAACATGGGTTTCAACAGGGGAAATCAACTGATTCAGCTATGTTTGATTTCACTAACGCCGTGTTGGAGGCTTTTGACGGGTCGCAGAAGGCAGTTGGTGTTTTTTCCGACTTGTCGAAAGCCTTCGATTGTGTAGATCACCCTCTGTTGTTGGAGAAACTCAATCATTATGGAATCCGAGGAGTTGCATTGACTTGGATAAAATCATTTCTTACGGGACGAAAGCAAATGGTAAGCATCACTCATACTCGGGGCCCATCATCTTGGCTCAAAACAAAAGTAGGTGTCCTTCAAGGCTGTATTCTGTCCCCAGTCCTGTTTCTGTTGTACATAAATGATTTAAATTGCTTAAAAAGACATTCAAAACTATGTATGTACGCAGATGATGTATCCATCTTAGTGAAAGGTTAAACAAGCCAACAAATCTTTTCAAACCTTTCATCAACATTAAAAGAATGTAGCAATTGGTTTGGAGTAAATGGGCTACTACTTAATTCTACTTAGACCTCCGCCATAAATTTCCAAATATCTAACCGCAATCAAAGAAATAGATCTCTCACCTACATCAAAAATATTAACCATACCAGATACTAAATTCCTTTGAGTTTTTATTGATGAAACCTTTTCATGGGAAATCCATATAAATCAGTTGTTAAAAAAAATTAAGCTCTGCTCCATACGCTATAAACCTCCTAAAAGATACGTGCAGTTTGGAAGTTTTGCTTGATGTCTACAGGGGATACTAAGAGAGTCTAATTAGGTATGGGATAGCTTTTTGGGGCTCACCATTATTGGATAAAGTTTTTAAGGCACAGAAAAATATGATAAGAAGAATTTTAAAACTAGGCTGGTCTCAGTCATGTCGAGGAATTTTCCTGCAGAGCAAAATTATGACAGTACCCTCAATTGATATATGCTCGGTGTTTTTGACAGTTTTTAGAAATATCAACGTTTTTTGTCCAAAGTAAGATAATCCCAAAAAATAACTAGATCGGACAAATTATTATTTTATCCCATTCACAATACAACCAAATTTGAAAAAGGGTCTCTTTATACGGGTATAAAACTTTTTAACAAGTTGCCAAAAGAGCTAAAATTGACTCATAGTGAACACCAATTAAAACGAATGCTGAAAGTATTTTTAATGAACAATGAATTTTATTCTGTCAGGGACTTCTTGGATTTTGGGGTTTGTTAACACTATATTTATTAATTTTGACTTAATTTCGTGTTTAAGTTAGTTTTAAGATTCACATTGTATGACAAAATATTATATTTGTTTAAAATATCTTTGTATGCAAATCAATATGTTAATAAAGAATTTGAATTAACGGAAAAGGTCAACGATTATTAATTTTTCTAACATTATTCCAGAACAACTCAATACAACTATTTATGCTGCTTGGTATATAAGTTACTTCGAAGAGATTAGTTTCAAATTCAATAACAAGCAATAGGCGTATAAGACATGGGGCTGTCGTGTCGTACGTAGCACTCCTACGATAGGTATGATTTATCGACGGAGTCGGAGCTGAAGGGTGTTGGGTGACATTGACGACTTGAGTGCTGGACCAAGGCCAGGAGGAGATGAGAGATTTCTCATAAAAACGCAGGTTGTGCCAGACCGATTCCAGGGACGATGTGACCGCGCGCCGCATTTCTTTTGCTAACCTGCAAGTTGTTTTATTTAGGCGTGTATCGCTGCTAATATAATATGTGATTCAGCCTGTGCAATGGAATAATTGAAGTGCATATAATATCTGAATAAATCTGATAAATATTAGGATGTATTTTGGAAGCCTCGAGTATAATTTTAGTTTGTAAACAGCTATACAAGTCTGGATAATATTAGACTGTACTTTACAAGTCTTATTGTTTATACAGAACTTTACTTGCGCTCTATATAATAGATACCTACCTACTTAACCTACATACTAACACATACTTACTATTTATAACATATGGGTTTTTTGTCAGCTACCTACCTTTTTTTAAACATAAAATTATATAAAAGCTGAACTTTTTTTAAATATAATTAAGAAAAAAATAATATTTAAACTATGAAAAAACCCTAAAAGTCATTAGATTATAATAAAAATTAAAAATAAATAATAAGTGATCTCCTGTCACAAAGCTAAATCCAATCTATCAAGCCATTTAAGTCTTACGTCACTGATTCTATTTATGTTAACTAATCCCTCCGTAAAACAGTGCAAGAGCCACTCTGAAACTATGTGATCCATTGTTTGGATAGGCTCACCGCAATACAAATAATGGATCACATAATTTTAGAGTGCCCCTTACGTTGTTTTACGGAGATATTAGCTAGCATAAGTAGAATCAGTGAGGCAGGTCTTAAATGGATTGACGGATGTGACACTTTGTGAATCACATGTATTAAAATGTTTACAATCTGTATTAAATTCAAACAATTTTTTTTTTTTAATTAGCCATAATATATTTGAGTACTTCTTTATACTTCTCACATATCTTCATTTAAATTTAGTCTACAATACAGTTTATAATTACACAACGCTTTTCTGTACCATTACAATAAAAAAAAAAAATAGATTAGTTAAAACATTGAAAATAAAAGAAATAAAATATGAATACTAATAAGAACACTTACATAATTACATTAACTTCAAAAATGAAATTATTTACTATTTTTATTTTAAAATGTATACAAAAAATGTTTTAAAATGTAATTTTATATAGGTAGATAGAGTAAATGTTTTTATTTAAAATAATATTCTATATCGAAATAACCTTTTCTGAAAATAAACATCACACAAGAGAATGAAATTCTCTTACCGAGTGACGGAGTTGTTTGACTCCAAGTATCCATATTTGCGTACATTAACAATAATTAAGAATGGTGGGGAGTTTTACTGTAAATATTAAAGATATTAGCACGTTGGGATATAAACATAACGTTTAATGTTGGGTAATACTTTTTCTTAACGTTTGTCAGCACAACAGTCGATTTTTCCAACAGTTTGACAGTTCACTGTACCTCCGTTTCTCTTAGATCAGACTAAAATAAACGCTACGATATATTATTAATTTCACAAAACAATTTCGGTTTTTAATGTTGCAAACAATAGTGTATTTTCAACTATCATATGAATGAATAAACAACGGTTTTCATTAAACAGTTTAAAATGTGCTACCCAGAGTTGAGGCAGAGATCGCATTAAATTAACATAAATTAATACTTCAGTAAACAACCGATTAAAAAGAAAACATAAGGTTTAAATATAATAAGAAATATATATCAACAATTCTTTTCCCCCTGATTTGCCGAAATAAATAAAGAAACATAGTGAGGAAATGTTTAATAATCAGTAACGTTACATACAATACCTTTTCTTAAAATACACTGTATCACCTTCCTGTACGGTGATTTATCAATTTTTATTCTAGCTCGATATAAACGTAGCCTATTAAGGAATATTTCTGGAAATCTCAGGAATATGACAATACCACTGTACGGGAAAAGTAGAGAAAGCTTCTTTGCCCTAACGATATGTAACTTTAACCTTTAAAGTCGACTATGAATACTCCATTCAAACCATAGTTTCCCGTTTATTTTTTCGTTATGGTTATCTGTTACGTGTTCATGTGTAGTATGGGTAAATGAGCTGTCACTGGACGTGTTTATGTGTAGGGTGAGTGAATTAGCCGTCACAGGACGTGTTTTTGTGTAGAGTGAGTGAATGACACGCCACAAGACGTGTTTATGTTTAGGGTATGTGAATTAACCGTCGCTAGACGTGTTTATGTGAAGGAATTAGCCCACACTGGATGCGTTCATGTGTAGGGTGGGAGAATGAGACGTCACTGGACGTGTTTATGTTTAGGGTATGTGAATTAACCGTCGCTAGACGTGTTTATGTGAAGGAATTAGCCCACACTGGATGCGTTCATGTGTAGGGTGGGAGAATGAGACGTCACTGGACGTGTTTATGTTTAGGGTATGTGAATTAACCGTCGCTAGACGTGTTTATGTGAAGGAATTAGCCCACACTGGATGCGTTCATGTGTAGAGTGAGTGAATGACACGCCACAGGACGTGTTTATGTTTAGGGTATGTGAATTAACCATCGCTAGACGTGTTTATGTGAAGGAATTAGCCCACACTGGACGCGTTCATGTGTAGGGTGGGAGAATGAGACGTCACTGGACGTGTTTATGTTTAGGGTATGTGAATTAACCGTCGCTAGACGTGTTTATGTGAAGGAATTAGCCCACACTGGATGCGTTCATGTATAGAGTGAGTGAATGACACGCCACAGGACGTGTTTATGTTTAGGGTATGTGAATTAACCGTCGCTAGACGTGTTTATCTGAAGGAATTAGCCCACACTGGATGCGTTCATGTGTAGAGTGAATGAATGACACGCCACAGGACGTGTTTATGTTTAGGGTATGTGAATTAACCGTCGCTAGACGTGTTTATGTGAAGGAATTAGCCCACACTGGATGCGTTCATGTGTAGGGTGGGAGAATGAGACGTCACTGGACGTGTTTATGTTTAGGGTATGTGAATTAACCGTCGCTAGACGTGTTTATGTGAAGGAATTAGCCCACACTGGATGCGTTCATGTGTAGAGTGAGTGAATGACACGCCACAGGACGTGTTTATGTTTAGGGTATGTGAATTAACCGTCGCTAGACGTGTTTATGTGAAGGAATTAGCCCACACTTAATGCGTTCATGTCTAGGGTGGGAGAATGAAACGTCACTGGACGTGTTTATGTTTAGGGTATGTGAATTAACCGTCGCTAGACGTGTTTATGTGAAGGAATTAGCCCACACTGGATGCGTTCATGTGTAGGGTGGGAGAATGAGACGTCACTGGACGTGTTTATGTTTAGGGTATGTGAATTAATCGTCGCTAGACGTGTTTATGTGAAGGAATTAGCCCATACTGGATGCGTTCATGTGTAGGGTGGGAGAATGACACGTCACTGGACGTGTTTATGTTTAGGGTATGTGAATTAACCGTCGCTAGACGTGTTTATGTGAAGGAATTAGCCCACACTGGATGCGTTCATGTGTAGAGTGAGTGAATGACACGCCACAGGACGTGTTTATGTTTAGGGTATGTGAATTAACCGTCGCTAGACGTGTTTATGTGAAGGAATCAGCCCACACTGGATGCGTTCATGTCTAGGGTGGGAGAATGAGACGTCACTGGTCGTGTTCATTTGTAGAGTGAGTGAATGAGCTGTCACTGGACGTGTTTATGTATATAATGAGGGAATGACACGTCACAGGACGTGTTTATGTTTAGGGTATGTGAATTAACCGACGCTAGACGTGTTTATGTGAAGGAATTAGCCCACACTGGATGCGTTCGTCTAGGGTGGGAGAATGAGACGTCACTGGACGTGTTTGTGTAAATAATGAGGGAATGACACGTCACAGGACGTGTTTATGTTTAGGGTATGTGAATTAACCGTCGCTAGACGTGTTTATGTGAAGGAATTAGCCCACACTGGATGCGTTCGTCTAGGGTGGGAGAATGAGACGTCACTGGACGTGTTTATGCATATAATGAGGGAATGACACGTCACAGGACGTGTTTATGTTTAGGGTATGTGAATTAACCGTCGCTAGACGTGTTAATGTGAAGGAATTAGCCCACACTGGATGCGTTCATGTGTAGGGTAGGAGAATGAGACGTCACTGGACGTGTTTATGTTTAGGGTATGTGAATTAACCGTCGCTAGACGTGTTTATGTGAAGCCCACACTGGATGCGTTCATGTCTAGGGTGGGAGAATGAGACTTCACTGGACGTGTTTATGTTTAGGGTATGTGAATTAACCGTCGCTAGACGTGTTTATGTGAAGGAATTAGCCCACACTGGGTGCGTTCATGTGTAGGGTGGGAGAATGAGACGTCACTGGACGTGTTTATGTTTAGGGTATGTGAATTAATCGTCGCTAGACGTGTTTATGTGAAGGAATTAGCCCATACTGGATGCGTTCATGTGTAGGGTGGGAGAATGACACGTCACTGGACGTGTTTATGTTTATGGTATGTGAATTAACCGTCGCTAGACGTGTTTATGTGAAGGAATCAGCCCACACTGGATGCGTTCATGTGTAGGGTGGGAGAATGAGACGTCACTGGACGTGTTTATGTTTAGGGTATGTGAATTAACCGTCGCTAGACGTGTTTATGTGAAGGAATTAGCCCACACTGGATGCGTTCATGTGTAGGGTGGGAGAATGAGACGTCACTGGACGTGTTTATGTTTAGGGTATGTGAATTAACCGTCGCTAGACGTGTTTATGTGAAGGAATTAGCCCACACTGGATGCGTTCATGTGTAGGGTGGGAGAATGAGACGTCACTGGACGTGTTTATGTTTAGGGTATGTGAATTAACCGTCGCTAGACGTGTTTATGTGAAGGAATTAGCCCACACTGGATGCGTTCATGTGTAGAGTGAGTGAATGACACGCCACAGGACGTGTTTATGTTTAGGGTATGTGAATTAACCGTCGCTAGACGTGTTTATGTGAAGGAATTAGCCCACACTGGATGCGTTCATGTGTAGGGTGGGAGAATGAGACGTCACTGGACGTGTTTATGTTTAGGGTATGTGAATTAACCGTCGCTAGACGTGTTTATGTGAAGGAATTAGCCCACACTGGATGCGTTCATGTATAGAGTGAGTGAATGACACGCCACAGGACGTGTTTATGTTTAGGGTATGTGAATTAACCGTCGCTAGACGTGTTTATCTGAAGGAATTAGCCCACACTGGATGCGTTCATGTGTAGAGTGAATATATGACACGCCACAGGACGTGTTTATGTTTAGGGTATGTGAATTAACCGTCGCTAGACGTGTTTATGTGAAGGAATTAGCCCACACTGGATGCGTTCATGTGTAGGGTGGGAGAATGAGACGTCACTGGACGTGTTTATGTTTAGGGTATGTGAATTAACCGTCGCTAGACGTGTTTATGTGAAGGAATTAGCCCACACTGGATGCGTTCATGTGTAGAGTGAGTGAATGACACGCCACAGGACGTGTTTATGTTTAGGGTATGTGAATTAACCGTCGCTAGACGTGTTTATGTGAAGGAATTAGCCCACACTTAATGCGTTCATGCCTAGGGTGGGAGAATGAAACGTCACTGGACGTGTTTATGTTTAGGGTATGTGAATTAACCGTCGCTAGACGTGTTTATGTGAAGGAATTAGCCCACACTGGATGCGTTCATGTGTAGGGTGGGAGAATGAGACGTCACTGGACGTGTTTATGTTTAGGGTATGTGAATTAATCGTCGCTAGACGTGTTTATGTGAAGGAATTAGCCCATACTGGATGCGTTCATGTGTAGGGTGGGAGAATGACACGTCACTGGACGTGTTTATGTTTAGGGTATGTGAATTAACCGTCGCTAGACGTGTTTATGTGAAGGAATTAGCCCACACTGGATGCGTTCATGTGTAGAGTGAGTGAATGACACGCCACAGGACGTGTTTATGTTTAGGGTATGTGAATTAACCGTCGCTAGACGTGTTTATGTGAAGGAATCAGCCCACACTGGATGCGTTCATGTCTAGTGTGGGAGAATGAGACGTCACTGGTCGTGTTCATTTGTAGAGTGAGTGAATGAGCTGTCACTGGACGTGTTTATGTATATAATGAGGGAATGACACGTCACAGGACGTGTTTATGTTTAGGGTATGTGAATTAACCGACGCTAGACGTGTTTATGTGAAGGAATTAGCCCATACTGGATGCGTTCGTCTAGGGTGGGAGAATGAGACGTCACTGGACGTGTTTGTGTAAATAATGAGGGAATGACACGTCACAGGACGTGTTTATGTTTAGGGTATGTGAATTAACCGTCGCTAGACGTGTTTATGTGAAGGAATTAGCCCACACTGGATGCGTTCGTCTAGGGTGGGAGAATGAGACGTCACTGGACGTGTTTATGCATATAATGAGGGAATGACACGTCACAGGACGTGTTTATGTTTAGGGTATGTGAATTAACCGTCGCTAGACGTGTTAATGTGAAGGAATTAGCCCACACTGGATGCGTTCATGTGTAGGGTAGGAGAATGAGACGTCACTGGACGTGTTTATGTTTAGGGTATGTGAATTAACCGTCGCTAGACGTGTTTATGTGAAGCCCACACTGGATGCGTTCATGTCTAGGGTGGGAGAATGAGACTTCACTGGACGTGTTTATGTTTAGGGTATGTGAATTAACCGTCGCTAGACGTGTTTATGTGAAGGAATTAGCCCACACTGGGTGCGTTCATGTGTAGGGTGGGAGAATGAGACGTCACTGGACGTGTTTATGTTTAGGGTATGTGAATTAATCGTCGCTAGACGTGTTTATGTGAAGGAATTAGCCCATACTGGATGCGTTCATGTGTAGGGTGGGAGAATGACACGTCACTGGACGTGTTTATGTTTATGGTATGTGAATTAACCGTCGCTAGACGTGTTTATGTGAAGGAATCAGCCCACACTGGATGCGTTCATGTGTAGGGTGGGAGAATGAGACGTCACTGGACGTGTTTATGTTTAGGGTATGTGAATTAACCGTCGCTAGACGTGTTTATGTGAAGGAATTAGCCCACACTGGATGCGTTCATGTGTAGAATGAGTGAATGACATGCCACAGGACGTGTTTATGTTTAGGGTATGTGAATTAACCGTCGCTAGACGTGTTAATGTGAAGGAATTAGCCCACACTGGATGCGTTCGTCTAAGGTGGGAGAATGAGACGTCACTGGACGTGTTTATGTATATAATGAGGGAATGACACGTCACAGGACGTGTTTATGTTTATGGTAGGTGAATGAACCATCACTGGAAATGTTTATGTTTAGGGTAGGGGAATGAATCGTCACTGGAAATGTTTATGTTTAGGGTAGGGGAATGAATCGTCACTGGAAATGTTTATGTTTATGGTAGGTGAATGAACCGTCACTGGAAATGTTTATGTTTAGTGTAGGGGAATGAACTGTCACTGGACGTGTTTATGTTTAGGGTAGGTGAGTGAACCGTCACTGGAAATGTTTATGTTTAGGGTAGGTGAATGAATCGTCACTGGAAATGTTTATGTTTAGGGTAGGGGAATGAATCGACACTGGAAATGTTTATGTTTATGGTAGGTGAATGAACCGTCACTGGAAATGTTTATGTTTATGCTAGGTGAATGAACCGTCACTGGAAATGTTTATGTTTATGCTAGGTGAATGAACCGTCACTGGAAATGTTTATGTTTATGGTAGGTGAATGAACCTTCACTGAACGGGTTTATGTTTAAGTTAGGTGAATGAGAAGTCACTGGATGTGTTCATTGTAGGGTGAGTAAATGAGCTGTTACTGGACGTGTTTATATTTTAGATAGGTTAATGAGACGTCACTGGACGTGTTTATGTGTAGAGTGAGTCTATGAGACATCAATGGACGTGTTTATGTGTAGGTTGGGTTAATGTGCTATCAGTACATATATTATTAATTTAAAGGGTGAGTCGATGTACCGTCAGTATTCGTGTTCTTGTGAAGTGTCGGAGAATGGGCATTCAGTAATTTTTAATGCTATGCTTTAGACTTTATTACTTGTTTATGGAAGAAATAAAATATGTACATCCACAAATAGCAATAGGCCTATGAACCTGTAAGTACAGGACAATCCTATAACATTAAACAATACTATCTTCTTCGTGATAATACATTGGCATTTCTTTGTTTTCAAAACACTTTACTTGTGAGCACTTGACGGTTGACTTAGTGTTCCTGACGACAATGTCGGTTATCTCGGTGTTGTGCACTTGTTGTGAAGACTGCAAGGAAATTCCTGGCAGTAATGCAACAAAGGGACACTAAAGCACAATAGCGTCAGCTGAGCAAACGTTCTACTTTTGTCTGAGAGACTCCCGTTTAGTCAGTCGATAGTGAAAGGGTTCTTGGATGTTATCGTCATTATACAATATTTATTCAATGCCTTTTTTAATAGTTTAAATAGATTATCTTTTTTGCTAAGTAGTTAGGATCGCTTAGTAGTTAGGAAAGAAAAGAAATAGTAAACAGTCAGATTTTGAATTTTTTTGGCATATCCACGCCTGGGGCATTGTTTTACTTTCAGTACTAACGTCGTAAAGGGACAACAGTTCAAACTCATCAAACCAACTTCAAGTCGACCTCCCGAGATTTGAACCCGTGACCCTCTGCATATGAAGCAGAAGTGCTAACCACTAGACTAGCAAGAGTCCCAGTTACCACTTAACATGTATAGGTGGGTGGTTGGGTCAACACCACCGTACGAGTATGGGTGGGTGGATGGGTCAACACTACCGAACTCGTATGGGTGCGTCTACACCACCGTACGTGTATGGGTGGGTGGATGGGTCATCACCACCGTACGTGTATGGGTGGGTGGATGGGTCAACACTACCGAACTTGTATGGGTGGGTGGATGGGTCAACACCACCGTACGTGTATGGGTGGGTGGATGGGTCAACACCACCGTACGTGTATGGGTGGGTGGATGGGTCAACACCACTGTACGTGTATGGGTGGGGGGATGGGTCAACACCACCGTACGTGTATGGGTGGGTGGATGGGTCAACACCACCGTACGTGTATGGGTGGGTGGATGGGTCAACACCACTGTACGTGTATGGGTGGGTGGATGGGTCAACACCACCGTACGTGTATGGGTGGGTGGATGGGTCAACACCACCGTACGTGAATGGGTGAGTGGATGGGTCAACACCTCCGTACGTGTATGGGTGGGTGGATGGGTCAACACTACCGAACTTGTATGGGTGGGTGGATGGGTCAACACCACCGTACGTGTATGGGTGGGTGGATGGGTCAACACTACCGAACATGTATAGGTGGGTGGATGGGCCAACACTACCGAACATGGATAGGTGGGTGGATGGGTCAACACTACCGAACTTGTATGGGTGCATCAACACCACCATACGTGTATGGGTGTGTGGATGGGTCAACACTACCGAACTTGTATGGGTGCGTCAACACCACCGTACGTGTATGGGTGGGTGGGTTAACACCACTGTACGTGTATGGGTGGGTAGGTAGATCAATATCATAGAACGTGTGCATTAATAAGAATTGTTAAGAAAATAATGAGATCAACAGTATAATAATTGTTGGAGATATTATGAAGGATGGACAAATTTTGTAAGAAGGTAATTTTCGTATGAACATTTTAAGTAAAAATATATTCTCTTTGAACTACTATGTTTATTGTTTTTTAATGACTGTATTGTTTGTGTTGTTTAAGTTTGTGTACTTCTGTTTTTTATATACTTCTTTATTTAATTTTATGACAAAATAAATAATCAATAAATGAACTTTATCAATTTTGACAATTGTAAATATCGTGTAGCAAGTATCATTATGGTGTGTTTTATGTTTTTTATAGTTCTTTTATAGAAAAGTGTCGTAATTTTTTCTCAACCAAATATTTTTTATTTAATCCCGTATAATTATTATGGCCATAAATTAATCAAGTTTGCGTGCAAATATTTTATACTTACTTTGAAATTTTTGCTGAAACTTTACTAAAAACAAATTAAAGAATTAAAAATTAACCATATTTAATAACATTTTGGTTCTCAAAATCCAATTTTGGATAATTCTAAGAAGTGTTTAGGGCAGTTATTGACATTTATAAGCATACTTTAAATGTCATTAATAAATTCTATAAAAGCATAATACGAAGAAAAACATTATAATGCAAATATTGCACGACATAAATAACAATGTTAGACATCTACACCTATAAAGGGCAAATCCCTCAGAGACTGACTCGCTCACTCATCACTAATTCTCCAATTTCCCATTTAGGTAGAGAGCTGAAGTTTTGTACACTGTTTCTTAAGGCATTAAATAGGACAACTAAAGTATTTTCATCTTGATAAAGTTTCCTAAGGGGTAGAAACCACCCTAAAGATTGTTCCATAAGGATAACATTGAGTTGATTTAGTAAATTAATAACACCTGGTTTGTAAATAAGTAAACACGTCTATTTTGAATGTTGAACATTATATTATTGATGCATTTTTAATATTTTACTATGAGTTTAATCTTCAGCTGTTAAACAAAAATAAATAAAATGAACATACTTGAAATAGGCTAAATAGGTGGCAAAGCAATTAGTGTGAGTGAAATAATGTAAATAAATTTAATATTGTGATTTTAAGTTATATAGTTAATCTACTGTTTTTATATCAAACGCAGTGGGCGGGGTTGGCACGCGAAGCGTACAGGGGTGCCCCCTGGTACAATATAAACAAAGGCTATAACATGATTACATTGTTTTTTTATTTTATTTTTTATTTTCCGTTTTGTTTTATTTTTTTGTTTTTTCTTGAATACAAAATAAATCTATAATTTAGTTTGCAGCCGTCAATTTACTTTTTTCTTTTGTTCAATGTCAGAGTGAAGAAATAATTAGAACTGTAATATATAATTTATTTTCTCATTACTTAATTCAAATCAATGTTATTGTCTTTGAAATAGAATTATTATTAATAAACGACTTTCTTAACTTATAAATTAAACACAATTCTAAGTTCATCATTACATAATATATAATCTACTCGTCATCTATTACATTTTCTAAATAGCCAATAACTGAATAGTACTCTTTTCTAACAAAATCAATCTTGGTCTCTTTATAAAAACATCTAATTAAATCACGGAATTTAGGCATTTTGGTCACTTATTGGGCCTACACAAACTAACACAGTTACTGTCGGTGCAGAAATTATGTGTACCTGAGTTTGAAAGTTGTTTACTAATAATCTAAGAGACTTATGATAAGTCCAATCACACCATTGTTTACTAATAATTCAAGAGACTTATGATAAGTCCAATCACACCATTGTTTACTAATAATCTAAGAGACTTATGATAAGTCCAATCACACCATTGTTTACTAATAATCTAAGAGACTTATGATAAGTCCAATCACACCATTGTTTACTAATAATCTAAGAGACTTATGATAAGTCCAATCACACCATTGTTTACTAATAATTCAAGAGACTTATGATAAGTCCAATCACACCATTGTTTACTAATAATCTAAGAGACTTATGATAAGTCCAATCACACCATTGTTTACTAATAATCTAAGAGACTTATGATAAGTCCAATCACACCATTGTTTACTAATAATTCAAGAGACTTATGATAAGTCCAATCACACCATTGTTTACTAATAATCTAAGAGACTTATGATAAGTCCAATCACACCATTGTTTACTAATAATCTAAGAGAATTATGATAAGTCCAATCACACCATTGTTTACTAATAATCTAAGAGACTTATGATAAGTCCAATCACACCATTGTTTACTAATAATCTAAGAGACTTATGATAAGTCCAATCACACCATTGTTTACTAATAATCTAAGAGACTTATGATAAGTCCAATCACACCATTGTTTACTAATAATCTAAGAGACTTATGATAAGTCCAATCACACCATTGTTTAATAATAATCTAAGAGACTTATGATAAGTCCAATCACACCATTGTTTACTAATAATCTAAGAGACTTATGATAAGTCCAATCACACCATTGTTTAATAATAATCTAAGAGACTTATGATAAGTCCAATCACACCATTGTTTACTAATAATTCAAGAGACTTATGATAAGTCCAATCACACCATTGTTTACTAATAATCTAAGAGACTTATGATAAGTCCAATCACACCATTGTTTAATAATAATCTAAGAGACTTATGATAAGTCCAATCACACCATTGTTTAATAATAATCTAAGAGACTTATGATAAGTCCAATCACACCATTGTTTAATAATAATCTAAGAGACTTATGATAAGTCCAATCACACCATTGTTTGTTTTCCTCGTTTTATTGTACGGTATTACATGTGAATTTTAAACTGTTGTTATAAGTTTTAATAATATTTATCCTAGTTGGAACAAAAAGGTATCGTAATTTTAACTAGTTCTCAATTTGCATCAACATAGAAGAAGAATAGCCCTGGACCTGTTCTTCTTGTTCAAGATTGTGAATGGGCTGGTTGATTGTCCTGAACTTCTCCAGCGGATTGACATCCATGTTCCACGTCGCACTCGGCTGACTCAAACTTTTGCAAAGCACCACTATCCAACTGCTTATGGGTATCATAGCACGATACCTCGTCTCTTGCGCCTGGGGAATGATTCACAGCTTGAATTCTTTGGCCAGTCTTTTGAATCTTTTAGAAGATTGGCGCTTATTTATGTATCTGCCCTCACTACTACCTAATGTGTTACTGCTACCTTGTTTCACCAATTATCTTATTATAATTATCTTATTATTGTTGAATTATACCTTGCTTGTTACTTAGATATATTAATATTTTATGCTTCGCCTCTTTCCAGATCTTAATGTATGGATGTTGTTGTTAATTGAAGTTTTGTTTGATTGTCTACCACTTACATATATTTATATGAATGTTATTACTTTGTTTACCTAATTATGTTGATATTACGTTGTTATTATTGTAATTTAATATATCATAGATATTTATAGTTTGTTGATCATATGTGTTCTTGTTATTATCTTCTTTGTTAGGTGGTACACTGGGTGGTAGTGAGGTTACACAAATTGTCTTATTATAATTATCTTATTATTATTGAGTTATGCCTTGCTGGTTACTTAGTTGTATTAGTATGTTATGCTTCGCCTCTTTCCAGATCTTAATGTATGGTTGTTGTTGTAAATTGAAGTTTTGTTTGATTGTCTACCATTTACATATACTTACATATATTTACATGAATGTTGTTACTTTGTTCACCTAATTATGTTGATATTACGTTGTTATTATTGTAATTTGATTTATTCTAGATATTTATATTTCGTTGATCATATGTGTTCTTGTTATTATCTTCTTTGTTATAATTTGTAATATATCTCTTTTAACTTTAAGTGGACATTTACTGGCACATATGAGGTTAAGTTTACCATTAAGCCATCTTTGAATATATTCATTTGTATAATGGTGTTAACCGTTTATAATAATAATAATAAATAAATAATAACATTACTCTTTTATTAATCTAAATCCCATTAATGTAGTGCATTTATAATTTAATACTTGGTTGGCAGGAATTTTTTATAAAAGTTAAATAAATTTTAACTTTCCAAGGAAAATAGTTCTTCTCAGTTTCTTGAAACAACATTTCTTTGGTCTCTAGAGGTCGTAAAATTAATTACTTGGTCAAGTTTTAATCCTTATGAAATATGCATTACTTTTCTATGCGTAATAAAGTACAGAAATTTTAAATTGATTTAAATCAATTTGGATTGGTCAATTTAAATTGATTTTAAATTTATTTATATGTTGGGCATTATTTTTTAAATACGTGCGTGGTTAGGTTAGGTTTAGGACGGGTCGAGTCCAGACGTGGAACTGTTATTCTCGGCTGATCATATTCATTCCTTCTTCAATATAATGGTAAAAATGTTGATAAGACTAATTAAATATAAAGCTGATCACTTCAAGTTATATTTTTAGGACGGAGGCGTTTTTAACCCCCGTCTCGCCATCAGTCATATAGCCACCTAGCCCACAGCTTGACAATGACAAGGCCGAAATGCTCCTTCGGATCTAATTTGCACTCAAGTTGTGTTAGAGTGGCTGGTGTAGGACATTTCTTAGATGAATTACTTCGTTAATATTGATTTTTCGTCTACATATTTTTCAGTTGTACGATTCAACAGTGCTTAAAATATAATAAAGCTGCATAGATTGTATTATAATTCTGTAATAAAAATAAAAAATTCAAATATCATTAAAAATTTAACTATGATTTTTAAGTGTTTTGTTCACTAAACAGTTTTTTAATTAGCATAATACGTATTGGTACATATAAAATACAAGTAAACGTCACACAACGAAAATTTATTACAAAATAAGAAAAATGAACAAATATTATGGTGATCGATTTCGGTGAACCACGCTCACCTTCCTCAGACCAGAGGGATTCACAAAATAATGGAAAATGGTGTACAACAACTCAATTTATAGGCCTATGATCACGTGATCCTATTGGCTGGAATCGTCAAAATGGCGGCTGCTGTGATATTATTGGTTAATCCCTATTGGCTGTTACTTCTGTTCTTTTAGTCACTGAAAATACATTATTAAAAACTATTTCGGAATCAAAATTAACCTGTTCATTCCTTAATTTATCACAATCCTTATATTTTTCTTTAAAAATAAATAACTGTTCCCAAGCATTCATAATACGACCCTTCTTACAAACTTTTAGAATATCTACATTTTCATCTATTTTATTCAAACCGTGCGTACAATTCAGAAGGTGTTTAGCTACATTAGATATTTCACGTTTCTTATTTTTAAAAGCAGAGATACGGTTTTTATATCTTTTGCTAAAATTTACAGTCTGTATTCGGGTGTAAAATGTTGGACATAGTATTACAAGTCTTAAAAGCTACTGATAAATTTAAATACTATCAATTATAATTACTAATTGCTCATTCGTTATTTAATTTTCATGAAATTTTCAATCAACATATATTTAATTTGAACTAGGCGATGCTCACAACATTTAACACTCAATGTTATGGCCATACATGTTATAGGGCAGGTGGCACGTCAGATTGTATGGTCCTTTTGTGCGCAGATATCAAATAAAGGGGCTGTGCGCATCTAGAAAAGGTTTGCAACTACGAGCAAATCACTAGTGCACATCTGGAAAAGGTTTGCAACTGTGGGCAAATCTCAAGTGCGCATCTAGCAAAGGTTTACAACTGTGGGCAAATCGCAAGTGCGCATCTAGCAAAGGTTTGCAAATGTGGGCAAATCGCAAGTGCGCATCTAGCAAAGGTTTGCAACTGTTGGCAAATCGCTAGTGCACATCTGAAAAAGGTTTGCAACTGTGGGCAAATAGCAAGTGCGCCTCTAGCAAAGGTTTGCAACTATGGGCAAATCGCAAGTGCGCACCTAGCAAAGGTTTGCAACTATGAGCAAATCGCAAGTGCGCATCTAGCAAAGGTTTGCAACTATGAGCAAATCGCAAGTGCGCATCTAGCAAAAGTTTGAAACTGTGGGCAAATCGCTAGTGCGCATGTAGTATGACAACATATGGGATTCATCTATAGAACAAACTCTTTCACTAATCACGTTTTGATTAAATGAATTAAAAAACAATATGGTAATGTTAAAAGACAAAGCTTTGCGGATTATTTTTAGAGGACAGGAAATTGTTTAGGGTTTGTTTTACAGACATATAACTAAAACTTATTTCTATCAAACTTGTCTTATGTGTGTTGAAAGCATAATGGTGCAAAATGAACTACAATATTAATGTATTGATACTTTACAAAAATAAAGGCCAGCAAGTGTACAGCGTGTCATTAATTTATATCTTCTTGTTGACAGATTTTCACTTAAACTAAGGAATTTAATATTACAAAGGTTTTATAAAAATTAAACCTTTAAGTAAACATAACTTTCTGTAGAGAGACAAACAACACAACTACTACTAAAGATACTAAAGACTACTACTGTACTGTTGTCTCCTAAACGAAAACCTTAAGACTACAGAAACTTCCTAATACTAAAACCATACCTATACTGTCGTCTACTAAGTGAAAACTCACTAAGTATACTGTAGTCCCCTGAATTAAAGCTCATTCAGTATACTCTAGTCCCCTGAATGAAAGCTCTTTAAGTATACTGTAGTCCCTTGAATGAAAGCTCTTTAAGTATGCTGTAGTCCCCTGAATGAAAGCTCATTAAGTATGCTGTAGTTCCCTGAATGAAAGCTCATTAAGTATACTGTAGTCCCCCGAGTGAAAGCTCTTTAAGTATACTGTAGTCCCCTGAATGAAAGCTCTTTAAGTATAATTTAGTCCCCTGAATGAAAGCTCATTAGGTATGCTGTAGTCCCCTGAATGAAAGCTCATTAAGTATACTGTAGTCCCCTGAATGAAAGCGCATTAAGTATACTGTAGTCTCCTGAATGAAAACTCTTTACGTCTACATTAGTATCCTATAACTCCACTTGTATGTATAGTTAAGTCTCCTGAATGAAAGCTCTTTACGTCTACATTAGTTTCCAATAACTATATTTATATGTTTACTGTAGTCTTCTGAAAAGCTCTTAACGTTTACAATAGACGTCTACTATAATATTTATAACTATACTGTAGTCTACTAATTAAAAGCTCTTTACGTCTACATTAGTATCCTATAACTCCACTTGTATGTATAGTTAAGTCTCCTGAATGAAAGCTCTTTACGTGTACATTAGTTTCCAATAACTATATTTATAAATGTACTGTAGTCTTCTAAATGGAACCTCTTAACGTTTACAATAGATGCATATTGTAATATTTATAACTATACTGTAGTCTCTTGATTAAAAGCTCTTTACGTCTAGAGTAGTTTCCTACAACTACTTTTGTATGTATACTGTATTCTCCAGAATGAAACCTCGTTACGTCTACAGTTAGTTTCCGACAAGTATATTTACAAGTGTAATGTATCCTTCTAAATTAACGCTCTTTATGTCTACAGTATTTTCCAACAGCTATAAATGTACTGTTGACTACTAAATTAAAATTATGTACGTCTATACTGTAGTCTCCTAGCTTGTACCTTCTTGAGTCTACAGTATGTTCTCAAACCTAAAGCAGTTAGTGAACCGTAATTTTCTAAATGAAAAATCTCTAATATATACTGTTGCAGAATCATATAATTAAACGTTTTAAGACCACAGTAGCTTGCTAATTATATTGATAAATTATGTAAAAACATTTCAAGAATCCGAATCTTTGACATTCCTTAGAACTATTAAGATTGAAATGGGATGATTAGTTTCTTCATCAGTTCTTAATATCAGAACTAATTCTGATATGTAGAATATTCTTCACACGACTTCCGGTCAAGATGGCGGTTTTGATTTCATGCGAATGCAATAAAATTAATTAACATTGACGGCGTGGCAGAAAGAACAATAGGGGGCCAGTCCCAAACAGATGTTCCCATTTAGATAGGACGGGCGCCGCGCCGCGCCTAACCAAGTCCCAACGAGCATGCACTTATATTTGTACATTTAGGTTAATTTGAATTTGTCCTTTGTTCCTGTGAGTGCACCAAAACTCGAAGAAAACAAGAAAACGAATCAGCTACCTTAATCGGAATTAAACCAAGTAAATTCTGGATTGGTAAAGTCAGAGAATGGTTGTGTGCTATACATTAACACAACAGCGTGCACTTAAACAGCTGTGATCGAGGTAAAACCAATAATGTCACTTATTTAAAAACTACTGAATATGTCACTGAAAGCTTACAGATGACATTTTAACAATGGCCGAGAAATGATATTATTTGTCCAATCGCGCATTATTCATTAATTTACAAAGACATTGAATCTGTTTTAAAGGTACAAGAAATCGCTTTTATTGTATCTATATACTGTACCTAGTAAAATGTACTGTTTTCATTACTTTTTTGTGTGTATTAAATACACATTTTCAATCAATAACACGAAATTTTATAAAACTTAGGTCACCGGACAATTAATTTTTACTTTAAAATCTTTGTAAAACCCGTGAAAATGAGTTGTTTGAAAAACTACTTTAAACTTTCTGTTTAAACATAGATTCATATAACACTTTATTTCTACATAAAAACTTAAATTGGTTTCAATGTTTGCATTTGAGTGCAGTATTTGTAATATGTTTGCAAAAAATCCAAACTGAAATACTCTCACTATATGAAGGTAACAATAAAATAATTTGATTAACATATTTTTTTTTTTGTACTTTTGGCATGAATTGTAAAGTATTTTCAAAGTTACTTTGAAAATAATTCTCTCTTTGGGAGTGGACATTGTTGAATCGGTTCCGAACTGGAGTGGGCAGATGTACCTACTGGAAATACAAATGGGGATTGACAGTAGATCAGTCATGTGATTGCGGAGGGTCTATCCAAACAATGGATCACATAATTTCAGAGTGCTCCTTGCGCTGTTTTTACGGAGGGATTAGCTAGAATAAATAGAATCAGTGAGGTAGGTCTTAAATGGCTTGACATATTGGATTTAGTTCTGTGACAATACATCACGTTAAATTTGTATTTCTATTAATATCTAGTGACTTTTGCAGTTTTTCCAAGTTAAACACAGTTTTTATATAATTTTAAAATTAAAAAATGGTAGCTGCAAAAAACCATACGGTATATATAAAGTTACTTTGATTTTTAGTTTTGAAGATAAATAATGGTTAAGGAATTTTAACTAACAATTCAGTAATATACAACAATTAAAAGGTACTTAAAATATTACAAAACTATTTCATTTAAAACAAAAGAACCAATGAAAAAGTCGTGAAAACATTATCCAAATGATGTTATATTCAAAACGTTAATTTTTATATTAAAAGTTCGGCTCGACTTTTTCTTCCCTGTTTGATTTAGAAAATATTAATATTTTACTAAAGATCCGAACTAATATTAGTTCAATATATCCTTTCTAAGAAATAGTATTACATTAAGGAAAACTTTCAAGATGTCAAGATGGCTTATACCTCATA
The DNA here is from genome assembly GCA_035578905.1 of Stictocephala bisonia. Taxonomy (NCBI): domain Eukaryota; kingdom Metazoa; phylum Arthropoda; class Insecta; order Hemiptera; family Membracidae; genus Stictocephala; species Stictocephala bisonia. The sequence continues at coordinate 16,396,578 of JAQJVL010000001.1, forward strand.
TAAACTGTACAGAAGGAGGGAAGAGATTAAATATATAATGCAGGAAGAATCTCAATCAGTAAAGTACCGTACACATACTGTTGAATGGGACAAGTGGGAAAAGCATTAATCTCTGTAATGGAACTAAGCTTCTGAGTTTTCAATAGTTATCAAGTAAGATGTATAAAGCGTGCTACTTAAAGGTGAGCTCTGGGTATAGAGGATGTAATTGGTGAGAAAATAACTCAATAGATATCTTAGTGGACCAGAGGGTAGGTATTACTGCTTACTAGATTTCAAGCAACGTATTTATGTTCATCTTGAATACGTTTCTCTGTACAATTATAACAACCGGTATTTGCTAACTTGAAAACATTGTTGATCTCATCTTAGAAGTTGCGACTCCAAAGAGAATCTGATATACTTACCCTTTATGATACTTACCAAGAACACAAAGAACGCTGTTTGTGCTCTAAGCTACCAAAAGACAGAAATCTTTCCGTGTGAATTTGAATCAAAGAAGCAAGTCAATCCTTGTTTCTACGAACTTTTATCAGTTCCCTTTTTGAGTTGAGCTTTGCAAGACACTAATTACAACATTAAAGATCTCTATCAAAGAGTTTGTGAGAAATGCAATATGTCCTGTCCTTGCATTTGAAAAGGTCTTTCTATATTTGGAGTGATTTCAGTAAGTCTGGGAGGATTTGAAATAGATAAATTGGATTTTCTAGTAAAATATGCACCATTTGGAATCTTGTCCAATTTGAGTTGTAGTAAATGGAACTCGCAACCACTAAAACCTTTCGATCCGGATTTTCTTCGCTCAGGATCTTCTTTTCGTATTACTTCCAGAAAGTAAATAATTAAGGTCTAAAGGTCCTTCCAGGTATGTGGTTGTGCAGATACCACATTACCATTTTCACTCATGATCATTACACATTTGGATGGAGATCATCTTCAGGTCGTCAATGACCGCAAGATGTCGCCCACAGTTACCACAAGCTTTCTCCTTTATCCACAACCGACAATAAAAGGTGTGGACAGTAGCACTTTGGCAGTAGTCTGTTGCAACATTCTAGGCGTCGACAATGGCAATTGTAAAACATTGTGAAGGCCCCTATTGTCAAAGTCTGCTGGCCCGATACACTATCGCAACTCTCCAATAATCCTTGCAGTTCCGTAAATGGATTCTTATTTTTTCTTCTTCTGACAATCTTTGTTGCTATAACTCCACGCCCATGTCCTACTACTTTACTTAGTCCAGGTGACAAAACACCCTCCCACCCTGCACGATTGACAGTCGATTAGTTTACACACCCACCTTACATCACACTACACGTGATACAACACCCTCCCACCCTGCACGATTGACTGTCGATTGGTCTACACATCGATCTTTAATACACAATAAACGTAACACAAAATCCACCCACCCTGCACGTTAAACTGTCGATATGTCCACACACTCATCTTTAATACACGACACAAAATCTACCCACCCTTCATGAATAACTATATTACCCCACAAACCACCTTTAATATGATATACACGACACAACATCTACCCACCCTTCATGAATAACTATATTACCCCACAAACCACCTTTAATATGATATACACGACACAACATCTACCCAACCTTCATGAATGACTATATTACACCACACACCACCTTTAATATGCAAAACACGACACAACACCTACCCACCCTTCATGAACGACTATATTATCCCCCACACTCACTTTTAATACGCAATACACGTAAGGGAACACCCACCCACCTTTTGGTAACAAGGAAGACAAAAAGAGCTCTTCTCCATTGTCCAGAATAAGGGGGCAACGGTTACGCGTCCCATGACTCGACTCTTGTTTCTGCGGCGACAGTGTCCTCCGGAGGATCCCACCAAAAGCGATATTCCACATCTTCCTTGTCCTTTACCGTCAGCAATCCCTGTTGTATCGTGCCCTCCTTAATACAACGCACAAATATTCATTATTAAGACTCTGATCGTACAGATATGGGCGAATTTGAGGGACTAATGGGTGTGACGAGTATAGTCACTGTTACTAGCTAAGGTTGACTGTTCCGTAGAAAGGGCCATTTATTAATAGATCAATTACTAGGTCAACTAAGGGACAACTTTACGTGTCAAAGGGACAACTAAGGTTCAACAAAACAACTTTACGTGGAATCTGAACCACGTAATATGGGTATGGTTCAGGCGTATTACTAACTGAGTTTGGTTAGGCTTACATTCACAGTATCTGGTATATGAACACCGTAGACTTCCCTAAGAGTGTCCACGTCGATGGCAACCATTGAGCGGACACCGGGTCAGTATAAAGAGGACCAATCATAGAACCTATTGCACTGCGCCTCTCTACTAGTAATGCTGACTAAAAAGTTATTATTTATAATAACTTCCTTCCCTAGTTTTATTTAATAAGTAGTAATTTAAGTGATTTTTTGTGTAACTAAAAAGTTGCTAAAAACGTGTTTATCGACAAAAAAATAGCTCTATGTCTTCTGAATCAAAGTTACATAATGCTCAAAAAAATAAAAATAAAGGTATTTTTATATTAAATTCGAATACTTTTAACAATTTTTAATTACTTCCATAAGAAACGTGGGTTCTTAATAATATTTTACAGCTGTTTCTGGAAACCTACCAATGTTTAATATCTATCATGATAATTAGTTATGGTCAAATATCACAAGTTTTATTGGGGGTATTAAATATCACGTTTTAATATCAATGTATTAAATTGATATTAGGATAGTTGGAATATTTCAGCACATGTTAGCTCACTGTGTTGTTATTAGCATATTTAGTACAGAATTAATATTGAATATACTCTAAATTAGTTATGAATATTAGTTTTTTCATGAAAAAATTGTATGGCCAAAAAAACAAAAGTTGAAAATTAAATAAACCTACTGTGATACACCAGAATTAAATCTAAGATACCTTTAAGGCTCGTAGATTGGTAATTAAATGAGTAAATATACGATAATCCTATAGGCTAGACAACTTAAATATATGACGTTATCAAAGGACTTTACTACGTAAAAAAGATAGAGAATTCACACATTTTTTAAATACCCATATAAATATTTTACATAGAAATTACTGGAAATTAAATGGCCACTTTTAGTAGTAATGTGGTAATATATAATAAAAGAAAATTAATATAATTAACATGAAATACTCAATGATCTGTTCACATATCTTGATAAGTAATCATAAAACTGATGTTATGAAGTGACAATTAGATTTAAATAGTGCTATTTTAATGTAAAATATAAATATACAATAAAACAAAATGTATTAAATGAAAAGGGCAAGATTATATCTATGTGATTGAACATAAACTTAAATATGTAAAAGAAATAAAAGGCTTTGTTAAAAGCCAATGGAAAACAAATTCACTGAATAAGATAAGAACTTGAAAACATTTTTTGTATCATTTGTAAAATAAATGAAGTATTTTGGTCCCAAATACAGAAAGAAATGTTTAAAAACTTATCTTTTAATTTTTAATAAACTGTATAAACCACTTACGCAAACGAATAGTAATGACACGCAAACAAATTGCAATGACACGCAAACAAAATGGTTTAATTTAACATAATTTTAATCAAAAGTCATTAAAACTGTTATTATATTTAATTCTGTTCCAAAAAAATTCTAATAATTTTGAGGATTGTACGTGTGCATATGTAATATTTGTTATTTGTAGCTGAGTGTTTATTTGTTTTGATATCATATAAATGTGATACATATTGTAAATTTTATTTCATTTTTTCAAATAATATGCTAAATAAGAAACTATTTTTAAATTGAAATGATAAATTCCCACATAAATATGATCATACGCTGCAAAACATTCAACATTAAAACCAAGGCTCAGCAGGAAAGTTCTTTTGGTTTTCTTTTCCAGGAACCGAAACTGTGAGGTTGGTTTTAAGCCAATTTAGGGGTTTTCCTTGTTTTTGAGTTCCCAGTACACTCTCGTGTAATCTTGTGTACTTTAAACCAGGTACTAAAGGCCTGCTGTGCAATATTTATATGTTATAATGAAGCTCTAGTCAGACACTCAATGACTGACACCAATTTTAAGCCATTTCTCGGAATAATAATACTACAATTTTATTGCATGAAGAAAATACAAAAAAAATGTATCTCAATCTTCAAATATTAAAGTATTACTAGTGAAAAATTTGAAAGAAACAAACAAACATAACTACACAACATTCGCAAAAAAATGCACATTCAAACATACAGAATTATCTCATGCGTCCTAAAGCTATTCCCGGTGTCAGTTAGGCCAAACTAATTGGTCTCCCATACTGTAAAAGGCCAAAATCGTAAAAAAAGTAATCTTTCAACGCTATAACCAACATAGAAAAAAAAATACTAAAATGGTCCTGGTTTATTCAATCCCAAATTTTCACTTTAATTACAGTAACCTGCATGATTACTGTCGCCGCAGAAATTATGTGCACCCGAGTTTTGAAGGTTGTTTTCTACGAAACCAAGAGGCTTATGAAAACTCCAATTATATCATTACTTTTTCCTTGTTTATTAGTTTGTTATGACATATAAACTTCAAAATTGTATTATAAGTTCTAATAATTTTTATCTTAGCTGTAACAAAAAAGGTATTGGAATTTTAACTTGTTTTCACTGTACACCATTTACACCGTTATTACTAAAAACTCGTTCATGTAGCGCATTTATATTTTCATGTGTGGTTTATATGAATGTTTTATAAATTTTTTATTTTTTTTCACGATAAAACAGTGTTCATCAATCACATAACGCGTGCGTGTGTGTGTGTGTGTGTGTGTGTGTGTGTGTGTGTGTGTGTGTGTGTGTGTGTGTGTGTGTGTGTGTGTGTGTGTGTGTGTGTGTGTGTGTGTGTGTGTGTGTGTGTGTGTGTGTGTGTGTGTGTGTGTGTGTGTGTGTGTGTGTGTGTGTGTGTGTGTGTGTGTGTGTGTGTGTGTGTGTGTGTGTGTGTGTGTGTGTGTGTGTGTGTTTAAGGGCTAAATTGCATGGCTCCATTACCTAATTTACCTTTTTTTATTTTTAGCTGGAAATTAAAGAACTCTTTGAAAACAGGATTTCGTCAAAACAAATATTTAGAATAAGATTTGAATTTTTCATAAAATAATAAAAACGTTATGTCCTGAAAAAGTATAAAGCAGTGTGAAGATAAACTTTAATGTTTATAAAATCAGTATACGGTGTAAAATAGTATTTTAAACTCTCAACATAACTTTCATATATGCTCTACATTATAATAAAGGTTTATCCAACTAAAAATCGTTAATTTATTAACTTTTCTATTAATTTGAAATTTGTAAGGACCCCACCATGGTATGAGTGTGAAGTCCTTACGTCCTGTGAATGTGACAATTGTCCAGGACGACCAAGCCCTGGTCTCAGTCCGGCCCACGGGAGACCCAGAGTCTGTTGAAATAGCTCAGTGGCCGGGGAGAAATCTAATACAAACAGAGTCTTTTTTCATTGAAAGCACAACAATAATTGTTATTCATCGGTCTGTGCCAAGTGTTGACTTGCTGGAGCGCATAATCATGGTTCCATTTACATAGGCTCTATCGAGCCCCGTCTTCTAACCTCCCGGCTTTATATTCCGCTCTTTCATCCACTCTTCGCTCCTCGGAAACCGTGCGCTCACTCCCCTCAAGGCCACACTCCGGCTTTTGGGTGCAAATTGTCATTTTGTAATCGGTTGGATCTGTGTACCAACCGAACACACGAATGTACAAGTTGATATGTGCATAAAATATCGGGACGTAGTTACCATCTAAATAATATTACCCTAATTAATAAATGAAACATATATTACAGTTAACAATACGTTAGTCATAATTCTAAAATAAGTATCGATTTAAAATGAAAATAATGTAATAAAAATAGACAATAAAGAGCATGTTAAAAATCTACATAAAATAAACCTAACTTACAAATTAAAAAAATATTAAAGTAAAGAATACAGTAGGCATTTTAAATCAAAGGTTAAATTAAAATCCGAAAATTTAATAAAATTAGGAAATAAAACGAAATGTTAAAAATCGACATAATATAAACCTAATTATTTATTTAAAAATATATTACAGTAAAGAATTCAAGTACTGTTATCAAAGCTTAACTATTATGGTTTTTCTGATAACTTTATTCATTTTTTCTATTCATACTTGGAGGACCGGTGGCAGTATGTGTCTTATCGGGGTTATAAGTCTGATTTATTTTCAGCTGGGTCTGGAGTTCCTCAGGGCAGTAAATTGGGCCATTTGCTTTTCGTTTTGTTTATAAATGATTTAGCCCGACATATTACATCAAATGCTTTAATGTATGCTGATGACCTAAAATTATTAGACATGTATTTGACCATAATGACATTCAGCAGGATTTAGATACTATTACACAATGGTGTCAAGACAATCTTTTAACTTTAAATATTGATAAATGTTGTGTTATGTCATTACATAGAAATAAAACACCTTATATATTTCCTTACAAAATAAATGATTGTCTCTTACGTAGAGTGAGCCAGTTTAATGATCTGGGGATCCTTATAACAGATGATTTGAGTTTTTCAAACCATATGTTAAATGTGGTGAAGAAAGCTTACAGTTCATTGGGTTTTATTTCGAGGATTGGAAAAGAATTTAGAAACATTGAAACACTTAAAATTTTATTCAGATCTTTAGTTCGCTCCAGATTGGAGTTTGCATTTATAGTTTGGTCCCCATTAACTCAACTACATTGTGAAATGATTGAGAGAATTCAGAAGAAATTTTTGCGATTGTTGTATTTTAAGTATTTTGGTCAGTTAAATTATCCAATTTGGCATATTAGATATGAAGAAATTTTAAATTTATTTGATTTCGAGAGGCAACTTTTTTACCTGCATGGTGTTATGAGAGGTATTAAAGATGACCCAGCGACCTTAAGTAAGATAAACTGGTGTGTGCCGGCTTATGGTAGGCGCGCTGGCTATATGTTATACCCTGTTGGGGCTCGTACTGCCGCTCATGGTAGGCCCGCTGGCTATCTGTTATACCCTGTTGGGGCTCGTACTGCCGCTCATGGTAGGCGCGCTGGCTATATGTTATACCCTGTTGGGGCTCGTACTGCCGCTCATGGTAGGCGCGCTGGCTATATGTTATACCCTGTTGGGGCTCGTACTGCCGCTCATGGTAGGCGCGCTGGCTATATGTTATACCCTGTTGGGGCTCGTACTGCCGCTCATGGTAGGCGCGCTGGCTATATGTTATACCCTGTTGGGGCTCGTACTGCCGCTCATGGTAGGCGCGCTGGCTATATGTTATACCCTGTTGGGGCTCGTACTGCCGCTCATGGTAGGCGCGCTGGCTATATGTTATACCCTGTTGGGGCTCGTACTGCCGCTCATGGTAGGCGCGCTGGCTATATGTTATACCCTGTTGGGGCTCGTACTGCCGCTCATGGTAGGCGCGCTGGCTATATGTTATACCCTGTTGGGGCTCGTACTGCCGCTCATGATACGTTAATCATAATTATAAAACAAGTGTTAAATTAAAATTAAAAAAAATAATAAAAATAAAACGATAGGTTAAAAACGTGTTTGTTGGACGTAATTAAAAAATATGTTTGTATATTATTAAATTAGTATTAGTAAAAAAATTTGAAGATAACTATTGATGGTAATTAAAATACTAGGACATTATTTTGGATAAATCAGATTTTTTAAGTTAAAAAAATTAGAAATTAAAAAATTAAGGAAAAATAAAGAAATAGAAAACTATTAAAATAACAACATCTTATTGATTAACCTACAAATTAGTTTTAGGGAAAACAAGAAAAACTAACCACTTTATTTTAGATTACGGTTATTATAACAGTTACAGATATTTTAACCGGATTTTGTAAACTTCTTTATTTAAGTGGCTCGAACTAGGTAGGCTAACTACTGAAAATTGGTTGTACTAAAGGTGCTTTCAAATAAGCAAAAATAATACGTCTACACAGCATCTTTTTAATTTCAAATTAAAGAGAGATTCTACCTGTTTTCCTTGTTTCCGTTTACATGGGTTATATGTTAAAACGTTTGATAGTGTAAACCGAAAAGGTTATTTTGATGTAGAATATTATTTTAAATAAAAACATTTACTCTATCTACCTTTATAAAATGGCTTTTAAAACATTTTTTGTATACATTTTAAAATAAAAATAGTAAATAACTTCATTTTTGAAGTTAATGTAATTATGTAAGTGTTCTTTGTAGTATTCATATTTTATTTCTTTTATTTTCAATGTTTAACTAATCTATTTTTTTTTTATTTTTTATTTTATTTTTTTTTTATTGTAATGGTACAGAAATGCGTTGTGAAATCATAAACTGTATTGTAGACTAAATTTAAATGAAGATATGTGAGAAGTATAAAGAAGTACTCAAATATATTATGGCTAATTAAAAAAAATTGTTTGAATTTAATACAGATTGTAAACATTTTAATACATGTGATTCACAAAGTGTCACATCCGTCAATCCATTTAAGACCTACCTCACTGATTCTACTTATGCTAGCTAATCTCTCCGTAAAACAACGTAAGGGGCACTCTAAAATTATGTGATACATTATTTGTATTGCGGTGAGTCTATCCAAACAATGGATCACATAGTTTCAGAGTGGCTCTTGCACTGTTTTACGGAGGTATTGGTTAACATAAATAGAATCAGTGACGTAGGACTTAAATGGCTTGATAGATTGGATTTAGCTTTGTGACAGGAGATCACTTATTATTTATTTTTAATTTTTATTATAATCTAATGACTTTTAGAGTTATTTCATAGTTTAAATATTATTTTTTTTAATTATATTTAAAAAAAGTTCAGCTTTTATATAATTTTATGTTTAAAAAAAGGTAGCTGACAAAAAACCCATATGTTATAAATAGTAAGTATGTGTTAGTATGTAGGTTAAGTAGGTAGGTATCTATTATATAGAGCGTAAGTAAAGTTCTGTATAAACAATAAGACTTGTAAAGTACAGTCTAATATTATCCAGACTTGTATAGCTGTTTACAAACTAAAATTATACTCGAGGCTTCCAAAGGACATCCTAATATTTATCAGATTTATTCAGATATTATATGCACTTCAATTATTCCAATGCACAGGCTTAATCATATATATTAGCAGCGATACACGCCTAAATAAAACAACTTGCAGGTTAGCAAAAGAAATGCGGCGCGCGGTCACATCGTCCCTGGAATCGGTCTGGCACAACCTGCGTTTTTATGAGAAATCTCTCATCTCCTCCTGGCCTTGGTCCAGCACTCAAGTCGTCAATGTCACCCAACACCCTTCAGTTCCGACTCCGTCGATAAATCATACCTATCGTAGGAGTGCTACGTACGACACGACAGCCCCATGTCTTATACGCCTATTGCTTGTTATTGAATTTGAAACTAATCTCTTCGAAGTAACTTATATACCAAGCAGTATAAATAGTTGTATTGAGTTGTTCTGGAATAATGCTAGAAAAATTAATAATCGTTGACCTTTTCCGTTAATTCAAATTCTTTATTAACATATTATCTAAATACTGTATGTCTAAACATATATCTAAATTTCACAATCACATTATTTAATTCCATAAATGGTGGTGTAGATGTGGACATGTCCCGGGCAGTCTTCAGATCAATATGTAAATACTTGATACGTTGAAGGGTTGCTGAAACAATTAGGTTTCTCAACCTAAATTAATTTAACTATTTAAATTCATTTCTTTAAATTGTTCTTATTTTTTTTTAATTAATGTATTCAAATATACATTGTTTGGAAGAGTTTCTAATCCTTTAATTTTAAAAATTAAGTAATGTTATTTTTTGTACATGCATGGAGGTCTTAATCATTAATATTTTTTTTCATGCGGCCCCCATAATTGGGCCCTTGGTCTATTGGGGTTGCAGTTTTTTTCACAGGTTTCAGTATGATTGTTTTCTTTTGTTTGGTTTGGTTTTTGAATATATCTGTTTGAATACAAATTAATCTTATGTTTAATAATTTAGCCTATATCTGGTTGTACAGTATTTAAACTGTATTATATATTATTGTATTGTAACCAAGAATGTATTAGGCCTATATAATTTGGAGTAATTTATTTAGGCGCTTAAGTTATAATTGTGTTTCTTTAGATTTTTAAGTTTTTTTTTTGTTTTTCATAAAATGTGCCTTTTTATTTTGATTAATAATTTTGCCTGTGAAACTAAACTATACCTGTAAAAAAAAAACAATCTGTTACATGGGTTCAATGTGAAAACAATTGTTTACAAGTATTAAACAGTATAAAGGTTTTAATGATCAAACAATAGTAATTAGAGACCTCCTATATTGTGATAGGTTAGTTGTGGTGTAAAAAATAGTTTTATATGCAGTATCAGGTAGTATGTACCACCTGAAGACTATAGGGAGTTTTTTACCTATCGAAACGGTGTTAGTTTTTAAAAACACTTGAAGCATTGGATATCTGAAACAAATCCACCAATCATGAACATTGCAACGTTAACAAATAGCTTCCAATCTACCAACGGTTGCATCTTGATTGTTTGAGCTGTTGATAAAAAATACAAATATAAAGCCAATTTTACGGTTTTTTCTAACTTTGAAATTCGGTATCAAATGTTTTAAGGAAAGTGAAATAATCCGATTACCATTTTTATTTTACAATAGTTTGATGTCATTCTTATACAGGGTTGAATTAAGTATGGAAACGCTTTCACAACAACTTTATTTTTTCCATAGATAATTTGATAATTTCATTTTTTTGAATCATTAAGTTCCATAAAGTATAATTTTTCATCAGAATTATTTACTTTAAACCGTTAAAGAGCGTAAAAGTAATATTGTTCAAATTAGTTACTTTGAAATTCAAATAACCGCTACTCTGGAAAGGTTAAACCTTTCAAAGTCCGGTTTGCGGCAATTAATTTCTATTGAATAAGTTTAGTCCTTTAATTTGATACCAAACTCGACATAGGCTTACGTTAAGGATTTTCGTTCAACTCCACGTGGACTTGATAAGAACCTGAAAAGATAAAATGTCGCTAATGGCGTCAAAAAGTGTGTTCTTTGTTACCATGACGATGTACAAAATTTCACTTATACTAGTGAAGTCATAGAAAAGCTGTAAAAACATTTCTATATTTTTTTCCATCCTGTATCTTCAACTGCATTAATCTGAACATAAGAACTTGATTTATTTTTTGTTATTTATTTTTTTTTTTTTTTTTTTTTTTTTTTTTTTTTTTTAGTGTGGGGTGAGGTATGTGTGAGGTGTGAGTGTATGCGTGTGAGGTTTGATTGTGCGTGTGTGGTTTTTAAGTGCGTTTGTGGTATGATTGTGCGTGAGAGGATGTGTGTGCATGTGCTGTGTTTTTTGGTTGGTGTGTGTGATATACAGTCACTGTGCTTGCGCCCATTATTTATGCTAGGTGTGTGCGTATATGAAGGTTATGTCAGATAGTGTATTCAATTTGTGTATTCTAAACGTGCATGTGTGTGAGGAGGAGTCGGGTGCGTCTCTCTTAGGTATGTGTGATCTTTCATGTAAGTGTCTATGCTGTAGTGTATGAATGTGTAATGCTTTGTGTATCAATATTGTGTAATTATGGGCGTGGGCAAGTGTCTGAAATGTGAAATGTGTCCAGGTATTAGGTCAGGTTTTTATGGTAGTTTTTTTAGCGGATTACAGTACTCTTTAGTATTATTATTATTAGTTTTTATTTTAATTTTATTTGCTGTGGCTTCTAATGTTACGAAATTTAGTTAATAAAAGTGTATATTTGTAATTTTGTAATTTAAGTAATAATTGTTATGAAACATAAGTTTATTTATATACGTTTATATTTTTTATTTGTTTACATAATAGTAACATTTTAATTTTATTTTACGTCTGGCTGGTAGTGGCCCGTTCCCCTCCCACAGGCATGTGCCCATGAGGGGAACTATTTCCACCGTTTATATGATCTGTATTTTGTAATTGATGTTTTTGGAAATAAAAATGCTTATCTATCTATCTGATTGTTTTGGTGAACATAAAACCAGGAGACCCCCCTGCGGACTTCTGCTGTTGTATTTTCTAGCCAGTATAATTTTGCACCAATTTAAACATAATTAAATCTGCAAAGATTTGGGTTAGTTGCGAAAATGTTGCAACGCTAGTGTGGATTCGAAAATCGATCAAATGAATAAATAAATGTATTTCCTCGATTACTTAAAATACATAAGAAAACGTAAGTAGCTTGGAAATAATCTGAGTAGTGATAGCTGTGTACACTCACAGGAAAGAAAGAAACTCAGGTCTTATCCATTAGTGCACTAAATGTGTGTTGATTAGTTAGTTCCCCAGTTTGTCGTGAGGATGGCAGGGCTAGCACCTTATCAGTCCCTTCCTTTATTCCTCCCAAATTAATAAGGATAAACGTAGTAATTATTAATACAGATGTATAAAGATGTACTTCAGTACCTTAGACCTTGGGCGAGCCGGTGGTTGAGCGGTCCAAGGCGTCAGGATTTTGACCTTGGGTTAGAGATACCGCTGGTTCGAATCCGGCATAGACTGAAAGATGTATCACTAAAACCTTATACTGTACTGGTTCGCCCCCTTACTCTGTCTGAATAAGTTCCTCGCACAGATCAATAGTATATATGAGGAATGGGCAGAGTAAGGTTCAAGGAGATCAGCCTCCTTTATATATATATATATATATATATATATATATATATATATATATATATATATATATATATATATATATATATCTGCTTATAACTGCCACTGAGGCGATCCACATACATAAGAAAGCGACCTCTGTTTCTTTTTATTTTTCTCTGTGATCACTATGTTCGCACTAATTAGTCTAATTAGTCGCACTTAAAAAAGAGACATAATTGTGATGTTAAAGGCAATAAGTTAACACAGTCGTTATCAAACTCTATAACGACATTATTAAAATTGAGGAAAACTTGACAATGTGAATCGTGAAAACTTGACAATGTGAATCGTGAAAACTTGGCCATACGACAAAGGCGTTCCTAATTAATGCACGCCACTACAGAATACAGGGATTTCTACAATTATAACTTTGTTTTTGTCCTAGTTTTCTATTTTGTTGCTGTTTGAAAGTTGTACTTATTGTTGATTTTAATAATAAGTTTGTTAAAATTAGAATTATAAAACAAATTTTAATTCACTTGTATTATGAGGGTGTATTGGGTTGACACTTTTCTGCAATAAAGTTGTTAGATTTTGGATTGTTATCCTGAGATATTTAAATTAGGTGTTTTTAAGGCTGTCGGTGTGTTTTGTTTAGTTGTCTATTAGAATATTACATACATATGCGAGAAAATGTACAAATAACATTTTCTTAGGTGGTTTTTAAATGTAAAAAGTACGTCTTTATTCTATTTCATTTCAGAGCTTTATACGAAACGACAAGCTGTGAAATGAACCGTTCTCGCACCATATACATAACAAACAATTTATTTTCACACAATTCAATAAGCCTATTTAATACAATCCCATCATTTGAGAATCATTTGTTTGATAATGAGAATGGTTTACTGTCACTAAACTAGTGCTATATTTGCGTATTACTGAAAATGTACTACAAACTGGTGATTCGTCATCATTTATTCTAATTTTCTAGCAGAAAGAAAAAATACTATTCTACCAACTATCTATCATGGACATATAAGTCTTTCCTTTTTTCTCGTTTCTTTTAGTTCCTTAATATAACGTCCAGCAAATAGTCCCATACTGAAACTAGTAGATTCGGTCAACGAGAAACTGGCTGAACTTTCAGTGGAGTTAGTTGGCATTCCAAAAGATTTTGTACTGCTTTTATATTTAATTATAAATTTGTATTCCACTACAAATGGGCTTATTTCATATTTTCTCAGTCTATGCTTGGGAACTCTTAGTTTATTTTTATTTCTTGTATCATGGTTATAGTATACAATATTTTGTTGTTAAGGAAACATATTTTCATGTACATGTTTTACCACTTCCAACAAGTATAATCCTGAGATTGTAAGAACACCAAGCTCTCTAAATTTTCTTCTTCAAGATTCTCTGAACGACAAACCCATCATAACTATTATCATTCTCTGGAAGACAAACCCATCATAGCTTTTATCATTCTCTGAAGACAAACCCATCATAAATATTATCATTCTCTGAAGACAAAACCATCATGGCTCTTATTATTTATCTGGAAGACAAACCCATCATAGCTCTTATCATTCTCTGAAGACAAACACATAATAGCTCTTATCATTCTCTGAAGACAAACCCATCATAGCTCTCATCATTCTCTTATGAGCTTCATTTGAGGTTTCTTGAAGCTTCAAAATTAAATCACACACGATAAAAAAAATTTAGTTTAACATTATTTACACCATTATAAACACACCTATATACTGTTTTAGCTATATACCTTAATATTTATTACCTATAAAAATTTTATGATGTATAATTTCTTCTTGCAGCATATAAAAGCTTTGCCCATCGTTGTGTATACATTTCGCAATGTAATTAAGTTTGTTTATTTGTTTGCAGGAAGGGATGAACAGAAGCCTTCTAGAGGTTCAGTGTCTTGGTGGAGGATGAAGATTTGAGTTGATAAGAAATGGCAGAGCACAGCTAGAGCCATGTTTGAATACAGAAGGGCTACTCTCAGAGACAACATGTACAGTGAGCTCGGCAAAGACCTAAATGCCAACCGAACCAGACCTTGCTTAGGAAAACCAAAATACCTATTAATGGACATTTCTGTCAGTCATCATTTAGATGACAAAAGTGTATTTATACTTTATAGTACCAACAGAAATTTCCTTCCTTACAGAAAAATCATAATCTTACTGACAGTATTCATAGCGTTTGTTTTGGGATTCGCCCTAGGAACTGTGATACCTTTGCACTTCACTGTGGAAAAAATCGTTTCAAACGGTGGCCACAGCAAGTTTGACTCTATACCAAGTGTTCCTCTGGATAGGAAAAGTGGTTTCATCACTGATAATTCAACAAAAAGTAAACACATTTTCATGCATAATAGATTTGTAGATGGTATATTTTGGACCGATTATGTAGAAAAATTACTACCTCGCGGGTTCGGGAAAGAAGAAGATAGCCAATGGAAAGACTTTGTAGATAATAGTGCGATAGTTCGAATAGAAGAGGGTTGTGGAAGAATGCAAAACAGAATGGTAATTTTCGCGGATGGAACCAAAGCTTGTTGCAGGTACAGGCCGAATACAGATCAAATCCAGGGGGAAATTTTTAGTTATTATCTAGGTAGGCTGTTAGGGTTTGGAAACGTAGTGCCGTCAGCACTAGCAGTGGTGAACAGCTCTACGCCTCTGTGGCAAGCAGTAGCGGTCGAGCTAGGAGCAGCGCAATGGGCTGAGGGCCGACCCGTTGTCCTTACTAGGTATGTGGAAGATCTTCTACCTGCAAATATACCTGAGGCTTTGCGACATGTCTTGCGTAATGCCTCTAATCTAAGAACACTGAAACCTCTGGAGGCGAGTAACACGCTGGACCTAGATCGAGTAAAGACCGACCAAGATGCGACAGAACTAGCACAGTGGTCAGATCTCATAGTGTTCGACTACCTCACCGCCAACTTAGATAGAGTGGTGAACAATCTTTACAACCTTCAGTGGAACCAGAACATGTTGGAAAGTCCAACGCACAACCTGGCTCGCACGACTGATTCCCAGCTTCTAGTCTTCCTGGACAACGAGAGCGGCCTACTCCATGGCTACCGGCTAATTAACAAATACGAGCCTTACCATAGCTTACTCCTGGAAGGCTTCTGTGTGTTCCGCAGGCCCACGGTGGATGCGCTGGCCGACTTGCGGTCCCGCGGCATCCATCTGCCAACTTCTCCAATCCTTCCCTCCATGCCAGATAAGAACATCGACATCCTAAAACAGCGCTTGGACCAGGTTCTGCATCAAGTGCTGTCCTGCGTTCGCCGTGGCCGGTGGCAGAATTGAACGTTGGTTATCATAGCCTTAGATTCGCCATCCTGCTGCAGTGGTTCCTGCTTGAGTTGCTGTGATCTCGGGTCCTCTTGGCACGACTGGCCCTAAAATGACAGAGCTACACTATGTATTGCAATGAGTGTAAGTTTTATCTTACAATAAATGTTGACATATCCTAAACAAATCTCAACGCTTCGGACTCTTACAAAACAAGACAATGGTTTTTATGAAGTTAGAGTTACTTTTTTTTATTTTAAATATTAACTGTCTCAAACTATTGGACTTATATACAAAAGCTAACTGTGTAAAGTCAGTAATATTTAATGATTATTGTTATTATCATTACAAGCAATTCCAAATACGGATTGTTGTATCTTACTCCTCTACGGCTGCTACACTCAGAGAGTTCTCTAACATCTGAGTCTACAGTTACACCCACCAGCATCTCTACCCTCTGACTCTACATCATCTGCCCACCAGCACCTTTACCACTTGACTCTACATGATCAGCCACCAGCATCTGTATCATCTGACTCTACATCTTCTGGCCAACAGCATTTTTACCACCTGACTCTACATCATCTGCCCACCAGCATCTTTACCAACTGACTCTACATCATCAGCCACCAGCATCTGTATCATGTAACTATACATCATCTGGCCAACAGATTCTTTACCCTCTGACTCTACATTATCTGCCCACCAGCACATTTACCACCTGACTCTACATCATCAGCCTACATCATCTGGCCAACAGCATCTTTACCACCTGACTCTCCGTCATCTGCCCACGAGCATCTTTACTACCTGACTCTACATCATCAGCCACCAGCATCTGTATCATCTGACTCTACATCATCTGGCCAACATAATCTTTACCACCTGACTCTACATCACCAGCCACCTGCATCTCTATTATCTGACTCTACATCACCAGCCACGTGCATCTATATTATCTGACTCTACATCATCTGGCCACCATCATCTGTATCATCTGATTCTACATCATCTGTCCAACGGCATCTCTATTATCTGATTCTACATCATCTGCCCACCAGCATCTCTACCGTCAGACTCTACACTATCTTCCTACCAGCATCTCCATCATCTGATTCTATAACATCTGCCCACCAGAATCTCCATCATCTGATTGTACACCATCTGCCTATCAGCATTTCTATCAAATGACTCTACACCATCTACTCACCATCAACTTAAAACCTCTGACTATTATGTTTATCTCCTCATCATACGAGTATGTTAGTGCGTAATGCAAAACTATTACTTATTGAAGTCTTAATAGTATTTTTGAATTTTTAGTATTTTACTGTGGACTAAAATATTTTTTTATGAAAATACGTTGTTCACGTCAGTTGATCTTATTTCTACTAGCTATATTTATTCATGTTCTTTTTTCCAATGAATATTACAGTTCAGAGCTATCAAACTAAAAATGTTATAAAAGAGTTTTATTTGTAATATTTATTTCATTTCTCAACAAACCTAAATCAATCAGACATCCTTTTTATCCCAGTTTCAGTTTGAAGGTAACTTTATACATCCTTTCTTTAAACATCCTCTTTTATAAAATCTATATTCACTTACAAAACTAATAAATTTTGTATGGACCCAAAACATTTCTACTCAATCATTTTGTTGTAACGCCATTTATATTCTTTTGGTGTACTTCCTTGATATTAAAAACTACGTACTTGTTCTATTGGTTTTCCCTTTAGTTTATTATCCACTCGTTCCTCCTATCTTCATATTACTGCAATCTTTGTTATATGAACAGTTTATGTTCTAGATTTTAAGTGTCTCTAATGTTCTATCAATTCATATTTTAATTGTTCAAACTCTAATCTGTAATCATCTGGTTACAATTTGATGAAATCCTGTTCGGCAAGGAGTCTATCATCTGGAGAGGCAGGTTGTCTTCGGGTGGTTGTAATATACATGAACGAAGGAAGTTACCTAAATGTACTGAACTCAGGATTTGTTCCTATAAATTCCATTGGCTGTTATGTGACGTCACAAGACCAAAGTGGACCATTAGTGATTGTTGTATTCATTGTTGCACTGTGCTGACTAACATGTGATAGTAAAATAAGACTAACTTAGACATCAACGCTGTTTGTCGTCCACCTAATAAATTTGTCAGTATTTTGAAAAAGTCTTTTAACTTAGTTTAACAATATTTGTACAAAGGTCTTTATTATTATTGTCTTTTTTTGTAGTTTTGATAATTTAAGCGAGTATGTTTTTATGAAAAGTAGAATATGGTAGGAAGTATAATAAAATGGCTTTTATTCTATACGGCCAAAAAAAACACTTTTTGGCCGGTTTACAAGGAATAAAAAATACTCATGTAAAGATAGACCTATATTGTTTATACCGCTTTCTTCAAAAAAAGAACGTAAAACAATATTGTAGTCAAAAGAATAATTGGCTATTTATTGTTTTTATAAACATAAAAATTCAAATTCGTAAAAATAGAATAAAATTAGGTTTTTAAACTTAAAAGAACCTGATTTTCAATAACCCTTTTGACGGGATTGTCTTTAAGAAACTCTCAGTAGCTTTGGACCACAATTGATTCTTTTTTAATTTTGTATTGATATATTGTTATATTTATTTTATTATTACTATATTGTTTTATATCAAAAGAAAACTATTCTACTTCCATTTTTAAACACACCAGTATCGTATAAGGTCATTGAATTAATTAATTAAGTGAAATATTCTGTTGGCTAATGATTGAAAACTAAACAGAATTGTGATTAAATACAAATAACGAATTTTATTTGCTGTGTTGATTATTAATTTGTTAGTTTTATTGTTGTAGCTTTACTGCAACACATGGAACACAATAGATAGTTAAAAATAAACAATCTATTGTAAAAAATAAAGTTTGTTTTTAAAATTGTCAACAATAAAATATATAAATTCTAAAACAAATAAAAGTCCGTTACACTTGCGATATGGGTTATCTTCATTCTAAGTATGTAATTGTTTGCAGTTAGTCAGAAATACACTATTTTAAAAATGAATAAAAAAAACATTAATGAATTGTTTTAATAATGAAAGGTTAATTAGGGATTATATGAAAGTGTGCGATTGTTTTAGATTACGGCACTGAAATCTATTTTTCCTGTGTTGATTATTGTCCGAACTTTTCCGCAACAGACAATCCAAGGGACATTTCATCGAGTCAGCATTATTTTAGCTATCTTGAATTAATCGTCAACTATACATATATAAAGACATTTCAAATGAAAACACTTAAGTAATTTTTGAATGTAAACTTATATGTGAAGTGTTTATGAAGCATTGAATTCTTTGTATAAAGAAAACGTTTTGTATATTATTTGTATATTCTATGTCTTTGTATTTTATACAGTTGTAAAAGAAATGTTATAAACACTGACAAGCCAAATATATTTTTACCTTATCTTGTAGCCATTTCTTGTTTATTATGACATTTCCTAATCTCCGTTATTACATGCAAAACTGATCGTGTACCACCTCTACGTATACAAGATGGGAAAAATATGTAAACGCTTTTACAACAATCTTAGAACTTAGGCTTAAGCGGCCGGTGTCATAACTAGAATCTACATTGTCCGGTGACAACCACGTCAAGGTACTATCTACAATATTTACAAGATGACCAGATATTTCGCCCATACTGTGATGTGGCATACTGAGTCTCAGAGAAACCACTGAGGATGCCACATCACAGTATGGGTGAAACGTCTGGCCTTCTTGTAAATATTGTAGATAGTACCTTGACGCGGTTGTCACCAGAAAATGTAGATTCTAGCTTTCACAACAACGTTGTTTTTTTTCTATAGATAGATTGATAATTTTTTTAAATTATTGTGTTCCATTAAGTATAATTTTTAATCAGAATAATTTACTTTAAACCGTTATATAGCGGAGAAATAATATTGTTAAAATTAGTTACTTTGAAATTAAAATGACCGCTACTCTGGAAAGAATAAACCTTTCGAAGTCCGGTTTGCGGCAATTGATTTCTCTTGAGTAGACTTTTTATTTGATAACAAACTTAACCTAGACTTACGTTGAAGATTTTCGTTCAACTCTTCACCGGCCGTCACATTGAAAAGATGAATTGTCACTCATGGTGTTAAAAAGTATGCTCTTTGTAACCATGATTATATACAATATTTCACTTTTATAAGTGAAGTCATACAAAAGTTGTGAAATCGTTTCCATGTTTTTTCCACCCAGTATAATATTGCTACTTAACCCTACTTCTGGCAGTATATCTACTAAAATTGGCAGACGCTTTTTGGCTGGTTTACAAGGAATAAAAAATACTTATGTAAACCGGCCTAAGTTACAAGATAGGCTTATCTTGTTGCATACCATTTCCTTAAAAAAAGAACGTACAACAATATTGTTGCCAGAATCATTGGTTATTTATTGTTAATATAAACATAAAAAATTGAATTCGTAAATATTTGTATGTTTTTACAAAGAAGCGGAGGCCTACTTTGAAAAATACCTTCCAAAGTAAAATTTAAAAACTTGAGATAGCCAAAGGTTTTTAAATTTTATCTAGTTTATGAAAATAACATAGTATGTAGGAATACCGACAAAAACTACTATTAACTGAAAACATTGGAGCACGCGCAGCTGCAAAAATTTAAGTATTTTACTAGTTTTTGAATAAAAATTCATAAATAGTAAAAGAGTATAATATGGCTGTAATAATTCATATCATATTGTTTACAGGAACATATGCAATGAATACGGCCAAAATAACTTCATTTTTTTTTTTTTTTAAGAAAGGAACCCTTTAGCTGAAAATTTTTAAAATACTTAGTTTCAAAAAGTTTTATTAGTGCAAAATGTTGCATAAATGCTGTTTCAATTTTATATAAGGTAATAATAACAATAAGGTAAAGAACATTTTATTTACTTGCAATGTAAACAATGGTGTGTTGCAAAACAGCTGGTTGTCAGTGGAATGGAAATTGAAAACGTTCGTCTGTCCACAGGAACCCTGCATAGAGTACGAAACTTTTTAACAATAGAGAACAACATCTAACGTTTCCAATGTACCTAAATCATGCTGATATATTTTGTAGTTACATTTTAATAAATGTCGAAACGAAGGAGTATCTAAATCAATGAATAATAATCGATTGCCAGTTTAGAAAACGTCTAAATCAATTACTAATCATAGATTACCAGTTTAGATAATGTATAAATCAATGACTAATCATCGATTGCCAGTTTAGATGACGTCTAAATCAATGAATAATTATCGATTGCAAGTTTAGATAGCGAATAAATCAATTACTAATCATCGATTACCAGTTTAGATAACGTACAAATCAATGACTAATCGTCGATTGCCAGTTTAGATAACGTTTAAACCAATGATTAATCATCGATTGTCAGTTTAGATAACGTCTAAGCCAATGATTAATCATCGATTGCCAGTTAGATAACGTCTAAACCAATGACTAATCATCGATTGCCAGTTTAGATAACGTATTAACCAATGACTAATCATCGATTGCCAGTTTAGATAAAGTCTAAACCAATGATTAATCATCGATTGCCAGTTTAGATAAAGTCTAAACCAATGATTAATCATTGATTGCCAGGAGTAAGGTTAAACAGCTGTTAAAAAAAATGTAATGTTTGTTATAAATTTATTTTAAAATTAATAATACAGGTAATTCTTTTTTAAGAGTTTAATATTTTGAACAAAAGCTATAAAACTGACTCATTGTTATAATAGTTAATCTATAAAAACAATGTAACATAAACCAATGCAGAAAATTGAGACTGTGAACGTATTGGCCTACACATCAACCAGGTGTAAAAATTACTTTTAATTGAATTTACAACTCGACCAATTTAACTTAAAACAAATGTTATGAAACTGAACAAAATTTTCATAATTTGTCCTATGGACATAAATTAAAGTTTTAAGTTTAGTTATCAAACATGAGAATCGAAAAACCTCGTTTAATGTACATCTGGGTATAAACAAATTTCTTACATAATTAGGTTTTAAAAATTACTCCAAAATCAGAACTGATGGAACCATTGTTTTGAGCTAAAAGTATGTCCCAAAAATCCCACTTTCTCATTTTATATTTAATTCCAAACATATGGATAAAATCCATAGAGATACCATTATACTTCTGTGTTGCTATACTTCATGGTTCATTCCGTATAACATGATATAAATAATTTGTTGAGGAAAGTGTAATGTTTTATGTAATTTTATTTCACATTTAAGAGGCCACCATTTTGGAACGGAGTAGAGGCATTCTTCATTTTTTAAACTCTTTTCTACGTAAATGTCGTTCGATTGAGGGTTCCATTTAAAAATGCTAGCCTATCCTGCAACAGCCTATTTTTGGTGAGGGGCTAAAATATTTAATATATCTCAAAAACTTTCCTGTCTTGCAACCCCTCCTCCCGCCCAAACTACACACAAATTCTTACTGTTTGGTGTCTTTTTGACATAATCCTGACATTATATATATATATATCCTAAGGGGGATTTTGAGGGCCCAATGAAGAATGGTGTAGCAGAAGTTAAAATAAATGCTTTTTCAAAAACATTAGCTATTCCAGGAAGTACTCCCGGTAAACAAATCAATTTTGTATACTATGTCTGTGAGAATAATGATGAACGATTCATGTTGATGTAAGTTAATGCCACTTGAGTAAGTTTTACAAAATGTTAATAGGATTATCACCATAGTTTAAGAAATATTAACCAAGCTACAACTTAAAAAAAAACATTCCTTAAAATATTTAGACTCAGTTTTGTCATTTTATATCAGTTAATTTAAAGGCATTCAAATTTTATTCTCTGATAAAAGTTCTTTCACACTCTAAAAAGGTTTACACTGAAAAAAAACTTATGCTGGTTCCTTCGGGCGACATATTTAAGGTCCATAAATGGTGATCTTGTCGTCCAGGTGCACCTGTCATTGAGCACTGATCTCTCAGATCGAATCTGACAAGTCCATAAAAATAATCAAAGTCCCATCCGGGCT
Source organism: Stictocephala bisonia (assembly GCA_035578905.1). Lineage (NCBI taxonomy): Eukaryota > Metazoa > Arthropoda > Insecta > Hemiptera > Membracidae > Stictocephala > Stictocephala bisonia. The sequence continues at coordinate 16,419,678 of JAQJVL010000001.1, forward strand.
TAGACGTTCTTGTTGACCCTGGCACAAAGACTTGTGCGCCATAATGAACTATCTTTCTAAGAGGAATTGCCTGAAATCGACCTGTTTTCGTTCTGTATGCATCTTCCACATTATGGTTTGTAATGAAACTAATAAGTTGCATCAGCTGTTTTGGCTCCTATTGATTTTTTTTAATGCTATACTAAGTGTTAATCAATACAACAACTCATTTTTGCTATAATAGAATCGAAGATTCTGTTTTAAGCTAATTACAACTGTGAAACGTCGTACACTAATTTAATTAAAATGCTGTTGGAAAGGTGAAACGTGTATTGCATACTTAAAAACACACATCAGGAAACCTACATTACCGGCTTCCTTCATGGCGTTCCCCAATACCACTAAATTAAACGGGAGTTCTGGAATCCGGATCGCTGGCATTAAAAAGGAAGAACGGTTTTTACCTGACGCCATTTACAATATCTGTGCGATTGCCGTACATTTTATCATCATATTAAAAATTCCACTGCCTAATGGATATTGAAGAGGTGGTTCATACTTGAAGAAGTGCTGTATTATATAATCAGAAAATGTTGTGCGCCCACAGCAAACTGCGAAGATTTGCGCATTTATCAACCTATTGTGACATTTCCCTTTTGAATAGATTAATGCTTCCCAGAATCCATCACAAAGTCTGTTTATCGGAGTAAGCGTTTTCCCAGACTTCTCTCGAAGACTCCATCAACAATTAATAGGATTTTGACACGCGTAGTTGTTGGGTTTCTTCGGGTAATCCGAGCTGGTATTGGGAGAATACAGAATACAAACCTAAACATTAACTCTACTTTACAGTGTTACAAAAAATATACAGCAAATTAAGTAAAATTTTGGGTGATTTAATTTGAAAAGTTATTAAGAGCAATCTTATGCGTCCCTAAGTTACGTGACGCTAAAATCGGTACTTTCTTTGCAGACCCCCCCCCCCCCTTGTAACGGACTTGTAAGGGTAATACTAAACCCCCTAAAAAATTATGTAAAGCCATTTTTTTCCAAACCCCCTCCATTTTTTTCATCCTCTTTCATGCATACTCATCCTCACGCAGAGGCTTTGTGAGGACCACATTTCCAAATACGTGTTTGAATTTTTGTTTTTATTGTTCTGTTTTTTCATATAATTATTTTGTATCTTTGCTATAATTGGTATTGTTTTCATAAAGTTAATTTGAAAACGTTTAAAATGGAATATATATATATATATATATATATATATATATATATATATATATATATATATATATATTTATTTATTTATTTATTTATTTATTTATAATATGAAGCAATGGAAATAAATATCATATTTTGATTTATGATAAAGTCATTGTTTAGACTTTGTTTTAAAAAATCTAGATTAAAAAAATTTTGAATCCTCTGTTTTTGTCGAAAAGGATCAAATTTTTTGAATTAATTCAAACAAAAGTTGAGGTTTATAGTTACGTAGCGAACCTCCCCCTCCCCTCCCCCGTAACGGTGCATAACACTGTCAAAACTCCTTCCCCCTTCAGGTGTTACGTAACTTAAGGACGGCCCCCTAATTAATAACATCCTTTTATTAAGATATTATTTTAATTTAACTTCATGATCGCCTCTAATTGGTTTCAGTAGTTTTCAGTTACCTATTATAACTGCCAGTCGAGTCTACTACAACATTATTTTTATAAATCCATTTAATAACCAGAGAGAAACACAAATACCGTACTCGAAATACCACAATCTATTTAACATATGTTTGTACAGACATTGTTATTGCTTGGCCCGAACCCTTTGCCAAAAAAAACCGAAAGTTTGTATTACTTTGGACAGTCCCAAAATTAGGTTCACTTAGTTTGGTCAACTTATTGGATCATGTACCATGTTACCTAACATGTTGTTCTGATAGTGCAACAACCCCGACGACTAACATTTATCCAAAATTTAAATTTATTCATTACATTTCCTGATCGTATTTCTGTAACGTATCTTTGACGAACAATAACAAGTAATATGTCTTGTCTGCTGAGTTGCGACTATAGAGGTTTAATTAAAATTTTTAGTGTGTTACAAGTAAGTATTTAAACTATTATGACGTCACAGGTTAAAATTATATTCCTGAAATGTATTGAGAAATAAAGATGTCAAGGGATAAAATAGATAATAAAGTACTCAGCGAACAATCAAATACAAAGGAAATTTCAAGAAAAATAAAAGTTTTATTTGTTAACCTTTTAACAAATGAAATGTACAGATGTAGATACATTTGTCACCCACAATAGATGGTTAAGCCATCTGGGCGTGGGAAAGGCATTTAGAATTTAAATTTAACTAACTAAATGAAATGAAAAAAGTTTTATTTAGTGAGGCAAAGTTAGGACAATTAGGTCCTCTCTTACACTTAACCTCATAAAGAAAAATTAATACAAAACTACAATGTGTATATCTAAAGAGTTCATACGTATTCACTTCTGCTAATCACATAATTTACAAATCAACATATTAAATTATTATTATTATTTAACTATATATAGAGTTATAAAATAATTACACTAAACAAATTAAGCATCAAGCGTGAAAGAACATAAAACAAAGAACTATTACTTACATGAAAGTAAATAAATAAATAAAAATTATTCCAGAAATTACCACAACAAACACATATCACACATACACTCTGTCCAACATTGACAACACGGCCAAGGCCTACAACCCCCACGAATCCGCCGACAACCGCTCCCTCAGTACCGCGACAAACCGAGCTTGACTATCGATATTTAGAGTTGAAGGGTCAAGTTCATTCCATAATCTGCAGGCAGTGGCAGTAAAAGATCTATTGTAAAGTGCTGTTCGATGAGCTGGAATTGTTAACATTGATGACGCGTGTCCCGATTACTGATGCTGAAGTTAAACACAACATTTGAAGCTAAATAGGAAGTATTTTTGGATTGAAGAAGATTGTATAGTAAAGATAAAATTTTGAAATTATAAAATATAACATACCACGTGGTTATAAAGTCCCTTTCCCCCTTTTTATTACAACTTACATTAATTTTAAAGTTTTTTTTTTCAACTTTAATATATATAAATGGTCTAAATTTTGAAGTATAATGAAATATCGGGAGTAACCTGAGGACCAAAACATAGAAGTCAAGTTGTTAATTCTTCATGAGAAGACAGTCATGCGACATGTCTATTAACATTGCCTTTTCACACTGAAAACAATGGTGTAATTAAAACTGAAAAGGGGTTTACCATTTACAAGATATCGGGCATTTTAAGTCGACTTCTACATCTGTAACCTACTGATATCTTGGAACTGGTACAACTCTTTTAAATTTTAAATACACCATTGTTTGCAGTGTGAAAAGGCAATGTTAATAGGCATGTCGCATGAATTTCTTCTCATTAAAAATTTTAGGTCAACTTCTACATCTTTAACCTTCTAATAACTTGGAAACGGTACAAACATTTTGAATTTTAATTACATTATAACATTTTTTTCAGGTTACAAATGCAATATTAATAGACATGTCACGTGACTGTCTTCTCATAAAGAATTCGGAACTTGACCCCTATAACTAGGACCTCAAGTTACTCCCAATATTTCATAATACTTCTAAAGTTAGAGCATATGCCTATACAATCAATGGCACAACTTAAAATACTTTAAATGTAAATTGTAGAAAAAAGTGGGGAGGAAGGGACTTTATAAGCACCTGGTATATATTAGTACATGGATATTCATTCATCTTGGGAGTGTTGCAGTCCAGAGGCTCCAATCTCAATGTATAATTTTTAAGAGAATTTTTAATAGTATTATTTCTTCCTGTTAGTGTTTTCAATGTGGATAGTAGAGAGTTGTGAACTTTATAAGCAATAAAATGGTTGCTTCTTTGATTTGTAGTATTTTTTCATAAGGAAGTAGAAGTGCTTTATATATATATATATATATATATATATATATATATATATATATATATATAAATATATTTTATATATATATATATATATATATATATATATAAAATTTGTATGTGAAGAATAAAATTTTCTTTTGAGATTATGATATGTATGTGTGTAAAACTTCCAATGGATCAAAGGTCTGACTTTAATCTCTGCATCTTTTCTTGAAAAATATTTATTGATTTAATTACTGGATTAATTTTTAAGCTATTATGCTCCACCCCGACTAATTATTCCATAAGGTGCTATTCTGTGTATGAAGATATAATATATAGAATGTAGTGTCTGTAGCTTTAAATGTTTTATTTTATAAAAAAAATAATGATAATATCTGAGTTTTTTAAACTATTGTTTCAATATGTACGTTCCACTTCAAATTATCATCCATGGTGACTCCCAGATATTTATAGTATTTTACTCTTTTTATCTCTTTTCTTCCAATTTATATAGGCCCTGTATTCTAAAAACTGTTAACACCGTATCCCATTGCCATGTAATCAGTCTTGTCAACACTTATAGTTAGTATATTATTTATGAACCATTTTGAAGCTTTTTCCAATTTTTTGTTCATACGTTTAAACTAGGACATTATTTTGTTCAATAATATAATTTATGATCTTTTTTTAGTAATATATGTTGTTGTTTAAAATTCATTTGTTCCCATAGGGTTGATCATGTTTGGTAGATAATATTTTAAGATTGTCAATGCTCCAAGTGTTTTAAGGAGCAAACACAACGTTTCGACAGGTTTAACAAACTAGTGTCGTCTTCAGGTGTTTCTTGCTACCTTAGCCTACATTTAAAACTACTTCCCCCCCTTCACTCATACTAATTCAAGAAAACACTAAAAGAGTACATGCTTAAAGACCACGGTTGTCTGTTAAGAAAGTTAAGTGTTCTTAAAAACTAGCATAAGAACTAGAATATGAAAATGTTCAACAAAACACAGAGCAGGTCATTAAATAAAAAACTAAAAAGCCGTATTTAACTACCTACTCTGTGTTTTGTTGAAAATTGTCGTATTTTATATTTATTTGTATTTTGTTTTATATTTTGTATAATTGTGTTATGTGTGATAGTTTTTAATAATACTTGACTTCCTTAACAGTCAACCGTAGTCTTTAAGCATGTAGGTTTTTAGTCCTTTTACTTTCTCCCATATGCGTTAGCATAGAGAAAGTATTATGATCGTCCAAAAAAAATGTTTACAATTGGGTCTAAAAATCCATTTCAGGGTCCCCTAACCCAAAAAAGTGTGTTTTTTTTTGGAATAATTTTTGCTGTCTGTGAGTATGTGTGTCTGTCTGTGTGAATGTGCAGTTCGCTGGAGACCAAACGGATTGATCAATGTTTATACAATTTTGTATGTATGTGTATTTAGCCAATATCTCAAGACCTTGTTTTTATTTTAGTTTTTTTTCTATGGGCAAAAAACATACAAAAATGAAATTTTCTCAAAAACGGCTCTACCGATTTTGATTAAATGTTCAAGGAAGATGTGAATAGCAACTTGAAATATTTTAGTAAAAACCAAATGCCTCTAAGTTGGCTAGTTTTTTATTTATGGCAAAACGATATATTTGGGAATCAAACTGGTAATTTTCAAAGTTTCTATTTTTTAGTACAGTACAAGTAAACGTCACACAACACAAATTTATTACAATATAAGCACAAAATGCACAAATATACTACAATAAGCACAAAATGCACAAATATTATGGTGATCGATTTCGGTGAACCACGCTCACCTTCCTCAGACCAGAGGGATTCACACAAGAAAGAATCATATTTTTTAGTGTTTAATATGGGGGAAAGTTTGAGCCAATTCTTTGGAGCCATTTATTTTAAATTAGTAAGGGTTAAGGGGGAACGTAGTTTTAAATGTAGGCTAAGGCAGCAAGAAACACCTGAAGACGACAGGATTTTTTTATAACTGTCGAAACGTTGTGTTTATTCCTTAAAACATTTGAAGCATTAATTGGAAATCTCCAAATATTATCTACCAATCAGATTTATTTGTTTTATTAGACTGCTTGATTTGTTCTATTGAAAATGATTTCAGCTAAAGTTTCCAATAGATTAATTTTTATATTTATTTTTAAATAATTCCTGCCTTGAAACGTTAATCTAATGACACACTTGTATGAACAGGAAAAGGATCACAGAGCTTGAAAATCTACATCGTATCAACAGGTGATACGAAATCCAAGCTATTTCTATGTAAAGAGTTTGATCGAAACACATTTGGATAACACTGTTGAAAACAGTTGATGAATAATCAAAGCTACATGTAAATACAATATGGATTCCAAAGCCAACTACTAAACTAAAAGGAGGAGAAAGAATTAATAATTAAAAAGCAGACCAATAAATTAAATGTAAATAAAATGAAATCTAAAGTACTTGTGTCTTGGTGTATAAATATTTATCTTCCATCACAGAACTACAGTTGGCGCAGAAATTATGTGCACTCGAGTTTGAAGGTTGTTTACTAGAAAACTAAGATGCCAAAGAAAAATCTAATCACACCATTATTTTCCTCGTTTAATTGTACGTTATATAATAAGTATTTTTAATTTTTATTATAAATTTTAATAATTGTTACCATTGTTAAACATAAAAGGAATGGAATTATTACTAGTTTTCACTGGCATTATTAACTTTACACTTTTACTACAAAAAAAGTCTAAAATTGCATCACACTCATATTTTAAAACTGATAGAAATGAAAGTTTTATATAAGTTTTGTTAATATCAGAATTTAAACTTATCAAGAAAAAATTTTATCAATTTTCCGAAATAACATTTTCTTGGCTTCTAGAGGTCGTAAAAGTAATTACTTGTAAAATTAATTTCATTTGGATGTAAACGTTGTAATCCTTATGAAATCTATAGTTACTATATCACTTTAAGTTAAACTTAGCTACAAGTAACTTCTGCATCGACAGTGAATCCAGGTTTCGTAACCATTCAACAACAGCTTCGAAATATGAATAGTTAACCACCCCCTCACCCTGAAAAGAACATAATGGTCAGTCGGTAACTATGTGTTCCATAGTTTTAATTTGGACTTACCCCAATATTGGATTGTCCATAGTTCCACTTATATCTTACCCCACCGGTACGAAGTGACTAAACATAGTCAATTCCTTACGAGGGAGGTTCATTCTACGATGACAGCCATAGGGTCAGAAAGTAGAGCTAGGTATTAAGGTGGATGCGTCTTCTCTACTGCTCTCGGCGCATATATTATGTGCACCATTTTGAATGTTGTTTACTGGAAAACTAAGAGGCCTATGGACAACCTAATCACACCATTGTCTTTCCTCGTTTTGTTGTACTTTATTAAATATGCATTTTAACATTTTATTATAAGTCTTAATAAATTTGTAAACAAAAAAGGTACCGGACTTTTAAGTAGTTTTCACTGTGAAAAACTTTACACCTTTATTACTCGAAAATACGGTAATGAATCACATTTATATTTCAGTACGTGGTTGACAGGAGTGTTTAATATCAGTTTTGTTAGTTTCATAATTTTACCTTTTCAAGAATAAAATTCTTATCAATTTTCTGAAACAACGTTTTCTGGGCGTCTAGAGGTCGTAAAATTAATTACTTGGTCATTCATTGTGAAATGTATAGTTGCGACACTTTGCTTTTATATTCGTAGCGAAAGCAGTGATTTTATATTGATTTAAATAAATTTAAATGGATAAATTTTAGGTGTTTTTAAATGTATTTAAATCAATTTAAATTTAAATTAAACTAATTAAAATTTCGATACTACTTTTGCTCCAACTAGGATAACAATTACTGAAACTTTTAATAAAATTTTTAAATTCATATTTCTTAAAATACAATAAGTTTGGAACAACTTCAACAACGTAAAACAACGTCAAAAACGTACAACAACGTCAACAGCGTACAACAACGTCAACAAAGTACAACAAGGTCAACAAAGTACAACAACGTTCAACAACTTACAACAACGTCAACAACTTACAACAACGTCAACTACGTACAACAACGTCAACAACGTACAACAACGTCAACAAAGTACAACAACGTCAACAACGTTCAATAACTTACAACAATGTCAACAACTTACAACAACGTTCAAAACATACAAATAGATGACTGATTTCAGCTAACCACGTTGACCATATTTATACCATTAGGATTAACTGAACAAGTTTGAAGTGATCAGTACAAGTTTGATCAGTGAACAAGTTTGATAGTGGAGCAGTACTGATTATAAGCTGTGTAAAGTCAGCAATAGAAAAAGATAATGAAAAACTACCATCATTATTATAACCTACCTGGCCAGCATATCTTTTTGGTTGTTTTTAACAAAATTGCCACCATTATAAAAAATGTTTTATAGACACCGGGAACTTGAAAGTTAGTGTGCCATATCAAGCTATGAAAACATGTACTTATAACAAGTTTAGGATCAGCTGTGCCGACACTCGGACAAGGTACAGGTATGCACATATCGTTCAGGTAGCAATTACGTCATAGGGAGGCCTCAGCTGTGTTTTTTCTACCTTCACTGCTGTAAACAATACAAAACGCAACAATGTAAAATATCTGATTTTCGTTCTCGATGACAGTATAGTCTGCTTTGTTTATTTATTTGACGTAAGTGATTGATTTTAATATTGATATAATTTAGTATTTACTAAGTAAGTATAACTCAGCAAGACATGAAAAAAGATAATTTGCTGTTTTAAATTAATATTAAAATTTAAATAGTTCTAAAATAATCTTAAGAACAATACAGTATTTGTTTTTAGTGTGTTGTTTTAATTGTTCAGCACACTGTGTTGGAGGCACAGAGTAAGTAATACACTTACTCTATGGTTGGAGGTCTCCCTCTGTCGTCACCACTCGGCGTATATAGATCATATGAGAATGAGACAACCTGTTGTATAGGAACATTCCCACCCGGCTGCGTAAATACATCCTACTTTACAAACCTAACATAACTTTACATCATCTAACATAACCTAACCTATTCTAACTCAACCTACTGTGCATGCTTTTGTACAGATTTTGTTTCAGGAGTCTTATGGGACGATTTTATTGAAAAACTTGGGTAGTCATACAATTTTTAGCCGATTCTGAAAATAAGATTTTTTTGTTGGAAAGGTTGTGAAATTTGAGTTTATATCTATTGGGATTTGTTTCAACCACGGAAAACTCGTTTTTTACTAAAAAATTGAAACACTTGTTTTTTAGCGAAAAATCTAAACACTCGTTTTTTATCTAATTGTGACAAACAAGTTTAAAAAAATATTTTTCGATATTTTTTCTTCTCACATTTTTTAGTTGAACACGAATATATAATTGATTTTTCAATAACATTACTCGGTCCGAAAAAAATACACATTTACTCATCTAACCTAACTTATCCTAATTGTCTACATACTAAGAAAAACTCCCAATTTCCGTTAAAATCGGGTGCCAGGGGGAATTTATACAAATTCCTATTTTGTCGTAGTCATAGCTTTTATAATTATTTGCATATGGCCTCCATAGTTGATTTTCCACGAAAGTAGTTTTTCCACGATATCTCGTGAAATTATTGTCGTAACCAAAATAGTTTTGAAAATCCTATTCAGCTATTACATGAAAATCGTATTGAAAAATGGAATGAAATAAAAAATATGAAAACTCAAGCAAAAAATAACAGTTTCGATAGTTTAGATGGTTAGTTTTTTTACAAAACGAGTTTTCCATGGGCTAAAAGTAACCTGATTCTACCCACTGGTGATAAAAAAAGTCGAAATTTGTGGAGCGTCTAGAAACTGCGTTTAGAAACGTGGGCGGGTGGGTTATTTCTATTGTACGTATATGGGTGGGTGACTCAGTACCATCGTACGTGTATGGGTGGGTGAATGACTCAGTACCACCGTACGTGTATGGGTGGGTGGGTGACTCAGTACCACCGTACGTGAACCATAACTTGTGCCAGTAACTTGTGATACTTTTACAATTATACTTTATACCGAACCAGCCCATCCTCCAGATAGTGACCTGACTTCCTTCACACTAGTTGGGAGGAACCTTGGTCATTTACCTCTAGTCAATTAACCTAATTTTCTTATAGAAATAAGCAATTAATTAGAGTGGCTCCAATTGGTGAGTAAGAAACGTGGCCCAGAACACGTTTTGATAGTCGATAAAACTATCGATTAATAAATAATTGCAAATATGTGACTGTCATATTTTAATATAACTTCTGTAGAGACTACCCTGGGAACACAGTTTAATAATTGTTTGAATTGTATATAATATGTTTGTTTCATATCAATTACAGGATCTTTTCCGTTAATTCACTACCATAACCATAATTTAGGTTAACCTAACATAACCAAACTAAACCTAATATAACTAAACCTAACATAACCTAAACAAACATAACATAACCTTACTAAAGTAGAGAAAGTGAATTAACGGAATAGGTCCCAATTACAAGTTTTTTATGTTTATTGTAAATTTACAAAAAATAGAATATAATTTATCACGTACAATGAATAATAATAAATTCTATTGCGTATAACAGCTTGGAGTTAAAACGTACTTAAGGAAAATTCTTCCTCTTTTAAATATCTTGATATTGACTCGACATTAAAGTTGACAATGATTAAAAACATAAAATAAATAAATAACTGTAAAACAATTTTAAATATTTACAAATATTGTATACGTAAAATGTGTTTCTTCTAAATCATCAACACACAATTGTTTGTGAAATGTTCAAAGTGTATTTTGATATTTTACAATGTGGTTTAGAGTAAGCTAGGTTAGACATAATATAAAAATATAGTTAATGTATAATAAATAACACACAAATTGGGATGATAAAATAGCTAATTTTACCTCATTCTTATTATTAAAATGTATGAAGTCATTACAGGGTGATTGTTGTCATGCACTTGCAATGTAACTGCTCTGAAACAAACTATTAATTGCCTGACTTTTATTGCTCGTTACGTAAATCAAATTGTGTAACTATTACATTTTTCAACAGAACTATTCTTAATTTTCTTAATCAATCATTAAAAATTAGGGTTTAAAAATAAAAAATATGTTTCTCTTGATAGAATGTATCGCATTGTAATATTTTCAAGTTGACCCTTCTATAACGTGTATATTGGTAGAATATATATTGGTTTGCATGCTTATTATTATGTATTGTTTCAGAATTTCATTACATTTACAGTTAATTGTACAGCATTTAAGCTTCCATGAGTCCAAATTCTCTATATTCCTTCTCCAGAATCGGTTTAAATATTATCGATCACTTCTTGTGCATGTGATCGATATTTCAACATTTTTTTTAATATTATGTTATATGCCATTCAAGGTTGAATACTTTGAATATTATCGACCATTTCAGCGTTCTATGTGACCAATATTTCAAATCACGTTTAAATAGTTAAAATATTATCGACCATTTCAATGTTCTACATTTGATAATTCAAGTCACATTTAAATAGTTCGAATATTATCGATCATTTCAAGCATTCTATGTGACAGATATTTCAAGTACGTTTAGATACTTCGAATATTACCGATCATTTCTAGCGTTCTGTGTGACCGATATTTCAAGCACGCACTTGAGCCGCAACCTATTTATAATCCAAAAATAAGCACCCAATGTTATTTCTTAACCTTTTTCAAAAGTTTTCAGTTCATTTATTTTTTTTTTTTAACTAGTGATGATTACAAACACACAGACAGACATGCGTGCGATTTCTTATGTTTATAGATAAAAAAATTAATTAAACTGCATCAATTAAACTTACTCTCACTAACATTAATAAAGATTTATAACCTTATTTTATAATATAATGATCATTATTTACTTTAGAACAGTTGTTACTTTTTGACTAATTTAAACCTCTCTTCGTGTTATTCTTATGACCAAAAAACGTACTTTGAGCCAAAAAATATTGACAATGAAAACCTTATTGCATAACTCCGAATAGGGGCGAATGTTTTGACACCTCAATCGTTAAAATTAATCAAGAAATAATGGAAGAGTTGCGTTAAAAATGGTTTTCACGAAACTAACTCACAGATAGAGGCCATTCTATGAGTTCACAATAAAAAATTCAAATTACTCTATTACATAAAAAATAAAAAAGTATCGAACAGTGCATCTTCACACCCAGTTATTTGTTGCGAAAAGGATATATCATTATTAATAATGAATTTGTTGTGTTGGTCGTGTTTTCTACTCCTATAAGCAGAGTGGTGTAATCGTTGTTAATTAGTGGACATTTAATGTTATATGAGTTGGAAATCTCAACAAATTAACCATCATGGATAGTCAAGAAATAACTTTTAAACAGCTGATCGGTGACAATTGGAATGCTCTGATCTTCGTGGCGTTAAGCCATTTTGCTAATCGATATTTTGCGTACTTAGTACTACCACAGAGTATAAATAAGCAGAGGTCGCATCAAATAGTGCGCTAAGTGTGTGTCGAGTAGATTTTTCTCAAGTTTGCCATGCGGATGGCAGAGCCATCATCTTGTCAGTCCCTACCTTATTCCTCCCAAAGAAGTAATTATTACAGACGTGTGATGTACGTCAGTTGTAATATATTTATAACTGCCACAGAAGCGTTCGTAAGAAGCGTCATAAGAAAGGGACCTCTTTTTTTTTTCTCTGTGGTACTACCGCATTCAAGAACAGATTAAACGCTTTTATTATGGTCAATTAACATACAAAATGGAACATGTTAGTCTGTTGGATAGTAAATCTACTGCTCTTAAACAAATGAATTCATGTAAGCTTCATACCCTGTATAAATTGCCTAATATAGTCAGACAATGTCTTCATGTAATACCTCATAGATCCCTGTGGCATTGTGGCACGTGTTCTATTGATGGAGTGCATTTGGTTAATCCAAGTACCTCGAATTGATAATTCCCGCAAATGGTTTTGTGTCACAGATATTCAATTTGAGCGTAGCAGATTATCATATCGAAACCATTGAACAATCCTATAAGAGACCGCATAAAAGCTTTCGTGAAATTCCGTGAATCCTAGTACAATACATTGTTGTCAATGCATACAGACAAATCATAACTTTAAACTATCTTATGTATGCTATAAATATGTTTCTGTTTATAAAAGCCCCTAATCGGTATAATATTTTCGATTATAAATAAAACTTGGCCCATGATTACTACACCTAAAAATCTACTTTTTATGTAACTATCAAATTTCAGTCATATCGGGAGCCAGAAGAAAATCTTAAATAGGCGAGAAGTATATAAAATTAAAATACATCAAATCAAAACAAATAGACCTCTGTACATCTACGGGAGGGCGGGTGGGTCAACTTCATTGTACGAATATGGGTGAGTGGGTGGGTCAATACCTCTGTACGTGTATGGATGGGCGATTTGGTCAAAATCATTGTACGAATAAGGGTGAGTGGGCGGGTCAACATCGTTGTACGAGTATCGGTGGGCGAGTGGGTTAACAGCATTGTACGAGTATGGGTGAGTGGGTGGATTAACATCATTGTGTGAGTATGGGTGGGTTGGTTGGTCAACATCATTGCACGAATATGGGTGAGCGGGTGGGTCAACATCATAGTACGAGTATGGGTGAGCGGGTGGGATAACACAATTGTACGAGTATGGATGGGTGGGTGGGTCAACGTCATTGTACGACTATGGGTGAGCAGGTAGGTCAATACCTCTTTACGTGTATGAGTGGGCGGGTGGAACTCAATCATTGTACAAGTATGGGTGAGTGGGTAGGACAACATTATTGTACGAGTATGGGTGAGCGGGCGAGTCAACATTATTATACAGTACAAGTAAACGTCACACAACACAAATTTATTACAATATAAGCACAAAATGCACAAATATACTACAATACAAGCACAAAATGCACAAATATTATGGTGATCGATTTCGGTGAACCACGCTCACCTTCCTCAGACCAGAGAGATTCACAAAAGAATGGAGAACGGTGTTCAACAACTCAATTTATAGGCCTATGATCACGTGACCCCATTGGCTGGAATCGTCAAAATGGCGGCTGCTGTGATATTATTGGTTAATTCCTATTGTCTGTTACTTCTCTTCTTTTATTCGCTGAAAATACATTATTAAAAACTATTTCGGAATCAAAATTAACCTGTTCATTCATTAATTTATCACGATCCTTACATTTTTCGTGTAAAAATGTACAGATCGTGTACATCGTGTTACAGAAAAATGTAAGGATCGTGATAAATTAATGAATGAACAGGTTAATTTTGATTCCGAAATAGTTTTTAATAATGTATTTTCAGCGAATAAAAGAAGAGAAGTAACAGACAATAGGAATTAACCAATAATATCACAGCAGCCGCCATTTTGACGATTCCAGCCAATGGGGTCACGTGATCATAGGCCTATAAATTGAGTTGTTGAACACCGTTCTCCATTCTTTTGTGAATCCCTCTGGTCTGAGGAAGGTGAGCGTGGTTCACCGAAATCGATCACCATAATATTTGTGCATTTTGTGCTTGTATTGTAGTATATTTGTGCATTTTGTGCTTATATTGTAATAAATTTGTGTTGTGTGACGTTTACTTGTACTGTATACTGTATGTACCAACACGTATTATGCTAATTAAAAAACTATTTCAACATTATTGTAAAAGCATGGGTGGGCGAGTGGGTCAACATCGTTGTACGAGTATGGGTAAATGGGTGGGTTAACAGCATTGTACGAGTATGGGACAACAGCATTGTACGAGTATGGATGATTGGGTGGGACAACATCATTGTACGAGTATGGGTGGGTGGGTGGGATAACACCATTGTAAGACTATGGGTGGGCGGGTGGGTCAGTACTTTTTTACGTGTATGGGTGAGCGGGTAGGTCAGAACTACATCACTGTACGAGTATGAGTGGGTGGGTCAATACCTCTGTACGAGTATGGGTGGACGGGTGGGTCAACATCACTGTGCGAGTATGGGTGGGCGGGTGGGTCAACATCACTGTGCGAGTATTGGTGGGCGGGTGGGTCAACATCATTGCACGAGTATGGGTGTGCGGGTGGGTCAACAACATTGTACGAGTATGGGTGGGCGGGTAGGTCAACATCATTGTACGAGTATATTCAACATTATTGTACGAGTATATGTGAGCGGGTTGGTCTACATCATTGTACGAGTTTGGGTGGGCAGGTGGGTCAATACCACCATACATGTATAGGTGGGCGGGTGGATGGTATTGGAAAAACATACTGCTGCAAATCCGACCTCAAAAGATACATTCATTTAAAAATGAAACTGGTTAAATTTTTAAAAATTTATAAACGGCTTAAAACTCTTTTCTTGGCTCATATTGGGAGAGTTAATCTTTTTAATGCTCACTGGACGGACTTAAGAGATAATATTTTAGGGTAGTTAGTCCCTCTTTACGTCCAATGGTGTACTAGGGTTCGATAAAAATATTAAACGTAGATACATATAACTTTAAAGGGTTTGACTAGCAGAGATGAATAAACGAACAGCCCTAAAAAAGGTTGATCCAGTATAAATGGCATTGCTTTATCCATCATCGTTCAGAAAATATTAGGCAAGTGCGGTTTTTTTGTACACCCTCACATCAATAATTAATTAGTCCATTGATGACGTACGTACGATTTGATTTTGGTGGGTTCATTTCACAACCAGAGAGGAAAACAAATACCAGGCCAGAAATACGTTGGCGCAGCGTATCTACATATGCTTGTACTGAAATGAACATTTCACAGATACATGAATATAAGTAATTCAGATTAAATAAAAAAAATATTTATTTTTAGCAAATTCTTTGTATAAAAGTATCAAAAATAAGTTGACCATTGAAACAAGATATCAATTTAGTCGATAAACTATCTAATTAAAACAAACGTCTTCATTAAGTATGACATAGTTGGTAAAATAAATATACACCTTAGAATAAATATTGGGGGTTATTATTACTTTTAAAAAATTAAACTGAAAATAAAGGGGTCGTCCCTAAATTATGTAACGCTAAAATCAGCCTTTTCAGAACCCCCCTTGTAACGGACTTGTAACAGTCATATTAAAACCCCCTTAAAATTACGTAATGCTATCATTAACCCTCCTCCAATTTTTTTGTCATCCACTTTCATGCCTCAAGTTTTATGTTTGTTTGATTTTTGATAAAGTCATTGTTTAGATTTTGTTTTGTTTGTTTTGTAATGTGGGAAGAATGTATTTCTAAATTTAAGGCCTTTTAAAAAATCTTATATTTTTGGGAAAAACGATCAAATATTTTGAATTAATCCAAACAAATTGTTGAGCTTTAATAGTTAGGTAACACTGCGGAAACTCCTCTCCCCCTAATCGGTGTATAACGCTGCCAAACCCCCTCCCTCTTCAGGTGTTACGTAATTTAGGAACGGCCACAAATTGTTAATTCAATTGAAGAAGTACATTATAAATAAATTTTCCTTTCAAATTTTTCCGAAGTAAAGTATCCAGTATAATTTTGTTAATGCGAAATTGTACTATAATGAACAATAGGAAGTCGATTTAACAGCACAAGTTGACTTTATACGCCACTCAAACTATATAAGTTAATGGGTTTTCAGCTTTGTGGCAAGCCAAGAGAGTGTCAGTTGAGTTGGTGTACTCCCTTCGTGGAAACTGAAAGTTTGTATTATTTCATCGTAGTATTCCTACCTAGTACCAATATTAGTAACCTACTTATCAAACAAGGTCATGAGATTGTAGTTTCGAAGAATATTACACAAGAAAATTTGAGAATAAATCAATTACACAAAGCCAGTGTAACATAACAACAGGGTGTTTCTTTTAAAACGCAGGTTGAATTTAAATACAATACTGTACATACAATTAACAATACATAGTTAATATAATGGGTTCAGAATATTGTTCGAAAGCATCTGGACATAAAACAAACGATTTTATTTAAAAATATTTCTCCACAATAAACACTCTCTGGTCTTTGCTCAAAACCATGTTTCTAATCTCATCGTAATTACATTGCACGAAACCCAAATAAAGTGAAGAACAATTCAACAATGTAAATCAGCTGATAGCCAAGGAAGAAGAAGAATCAGACCTACCAACCTATGAACTTGTTTTTATCTTAAACCATCATTTTCTCTACCTCTAAATAGGGTTACGTTTTAAAAGAAACGCCCTGTATAAGCTCATCTGCATTTATAGTTAGTTGTGAAAGATAGAAGAGTGGAGTGTCACTTCCTGACATAGCATCGACACATATGTAATTAATAAGAGTTCAATTATGTATGTAGATGAGGCGTATGTGGTGTGAGAAATTGTTCACTAGTTTTAAGTGCTCCTACCACGAAAAGTAAAAAAATGAACATCTGAAGCAAATTCATGCTTGTTGTAAAAGTGTTTTTATTGCTGAGGTCGCTAACGATTTCATTGTATACTTTTAAATGAAATAAATATATTTATTCCTTGTATAGATTAGAATAGTTCTATAATATATTATTTTCAAGGAATTAACTGGCCACGGATACCAGTATTTGTGGCCAGTTTTACAAAAGAAAAATAACAAACAAAAAATACTTTACAGTCCACCGGTTGAAACAGAAACATATTATTTACAGCTTCCTGCAGTATATTCAAATATACATTAAATTAAAATGCATTGGTTTCTGTGCTTAAAATGTATGTAGTCGCAAAAAACAATCCGTTAATTAATTAAGTACTATTGGTTAAATATACATTATATTAGGGGACACCCCTGCACGCTTCGCATGCCAACACTGTCACTCGCTGCGCTCGTGACTCCTCGGCCTCGGCATGTAAATTTGACTTCAAATATTAGTAATTAAACTGTATTACGTAAAATCACACTATTTAAATTCATTTACATAGTTCATTTATATAGTTATTTAAATTAAATTAAATTAATTTAAATTCATTTACTCACAGCACTTGATTTGTAATATATTTATAGTATAATAATTATAAACAACTAGTGTTATTACTAAGCATATTTCAAATGAATTCATTTTATTTAACGGCTGATGATAACATCCACGCAGACAGACATGTATTCGCTCTTTTATAAATAACTAATTATTTTTGTGGTCTTATGAATCTATATTTGTATTAACTAAAGTAAATAACACAAAATATTAACAAAATTCTCTTAAACTGTCACACTTCGCAATATGCATTCGGAGTTGGTCCAAGATGTATGAATGATCGTTTAGAAATAGATTTTTTGAAACTTTTAGTTTAGGAAAAATTCTCTGATTATTGTTTCTAGTGTAGTAGTGAATTCTAGTTGAGCCTCGATTTTCACTCCTAATTGTAGAACAATAGCAGAATGTTAAAGACGAATATATGTTGAATTGAAGTAGTGATATTAATACACTTTTCTCCTTTGAATTCTATCAACAATTATCAATATTGTCATGTTTATGTGCTTGTGACAGATCATGTTATACAACTGTATGCTTTACTACCGTATGTGTATGGGAGGGTAGATGATGACGGCAGTATTGATCCACCCACCCACCTTTACACGTACAGTTCAGATGGAATATTTGTTTTTGCATGAAGTACATGAAGACAGTTAAAATTTTACAAAAATTAATTTTCAAGCTATGTATGAAATATCTCGCAGTAATACTAACTTGCGGTGCGCTGCAAGTCTGTTTAGTATTAATAAACAATCAACTCAATACTACCCTTGATCTTATGTAATAGGGCTGTCTGTGTCAGTAATTTGGTTAGTTAGGCCCGCAACCACAGCTGGTTTAAACTGTATTACATTTACATGGGACTACACTACCGCTCCACAGTGGACCATAAAACAGCTGATATTTTGAGACTCAAAATTTAACATTGGATGGGAAATCTACCTGTGCGTATTGGTAATACCAAAATGAATATACTTTTAGTTGGAATCATTGAAGACGTATCATGAATCTAATAGTTTGACAAAGTTCGAAAAAGTTAGATATTGTCAGTTACAATAATGAATTTTGATTTTTGAAAAGTGGTGAAAATTGAGTAGTATCTGTTAAGGAGGTTGAATTCAACCGTAGAAAACTCGTTTTTACCAAAAAATCTAAGAAAATCATTTTTTATCTGATAATAAAAAAACAACTTTGTTAAAAATCTTTATTTTTCAACTATTTTTTATATTTTAAATTTGTATGCCGAACTCAAATATATGACTTGTTTTACAATTTAATGATTTTATTATCCATAAAAGTACACTTTTTACTTAACTATCTAACCAAATATAAACTAACTCCTCATTGTCTGTCTATATACTCAACAAAAATTCGTAATTTACGTTAAAATCATGAGCCTGGCTTCCACGATGGCTTGCTGGGCGTCCCTCCAGTGGGGATATACGTGAATTAATTTTTTTATTAGTCATAGCTTTTATTATCATCGTGAATATGGCTACCATAGTTGATTTTCCACTTAAGTAATTTTTCTTGAGAAATAACTGTCTTAGTCAAAATTTTAATTAGTGTAATTTGGAAATCTAACTTCATTACATCAAAATATTTGCAAACAAATTGTTTTGCCAAATTTATTTTTTAAAATACTACGATGATTAAATCAACTTATACACTTAATTATGCTACGGAAATTAATCGTTTTATCAGAGGAAAGGCTATTTAGCGTCACTTCAGCTGCTTAAAGAAACGTTCGTTTACTGTTATGATCAAAAAGCCTTTTTGTGACATTAAAAAATATCGCGTCAAAGTTAGTCTATTTAACAATATAATTCCTTATTAATTTGTAATTTATGAAAATGAGAAAGTAATAATAAATTTTGGATATTTCTTTAACGAGTACGCAAAGAGATAATTTTCTATCGGGATAAATGGGTATTTTTCTTGTTTATGTTTCTTTGGTTAGGTTAGATTTCATTAGGTTATATGGATTAGGTCGAGTTTCGTCAGGTCATGTAGGTTTTGTTAAGTTTCGTGAATTTGGGTAAGTTGGTAACCTAACTTACCCAAAGGTTAGGAAGGTTAGTTTTCGTCAGGTAAGGTAAGGTTTTCAGTTTCGTTAAGTTAGGTTACGTTTCATTAGATTTAGGTTGAGTTTTGTTAGGTTAGGCAATTTTTGTTAACCTTCATTAAGTTAGGTAAGTTAAGCTTCATTAGATTTGGTAGGTTAGGTTCGGTTAAGCTTCGTTAGTTTAGGCCAACATTGAAGTTAGTAAGTTAGGTTACGCTTCATTAGGTTAGGTAGATTTGTTCAAGTATCGTTAAGAAGGTTAGGTTACGTTTTGTTAGGTTATGTTAGCCATGTGTTAACGAATAAGGGCAGTAAACAAATATTGTATTTCAATATTCATTTTACAAGATTATTGACGCATAACCGGAAATTTCGAAACGTTTGATATTTTGAATGAAGCGTTTGTTAGTATCGAAAACAAGCATGCGAGTGCGAGTGTGACCGACTTATCGATTATTTAATGAGAGTGTCCGATTAATGCAAGGAACACGATAGACATTGTGAAGTGGGGAAGGTAAGGGTATGTATGTAGCATATCAGGTGGTATTGATCTGGATTGGGTGAGGAGGCCACCCAACCCCCCTGTCGACACCAACCCCCCGTGCAGTTGACTACCCGCCTTGCTCCTGCGAGTGCCTTCACTCGCCGACAACCTCTGGCAGTGTTAACACACTTCCTACTCCAAGAGACAAGAGGTCTTTGAGTCTACAGAGGTGAGTCGTATCTCATGTCAGTAGTATTGTACTACAACCAAAGTCGTTAAGATACCAACTATCAAGAAGATTTACCACTGATTCAAGTACATAAACATTCAACAAAATACTCATATCAAATATTACTTACGTTCGACTAATAAAAACCTAACATCCCTTCAACAGTTACAAATAGTTAAATAATAATTTTGTATTGGATACATGAACGATTACTGGTTTTAGTTAATTATCGTTTTCATCTGTTTAATGTTTGTTCCAATAGCTTGATATTTCAAATAGAAATATATCGTTTTATATAAATTGCTGGTGGTAAATAAATTATCTGGTTTTATACAATATCATTGAACACTATACAAAATCTGTAATTTTTTAACTTAATGTATTATTTATAGACTTTCTCTTAAAGCATAGATTTTAAAACATAATCTTTACATTTGTGTTATAAGTTATTCTGTGACATTCCAACCAACTGATAAAATATGGAAGTAATTATTTTAGAGAATAGGCTGATACATAAACAGTTGTTCAATTTATCTAAATATATAATTAATTTGTCTTTTTCAGATATTATTCAAATGAACTCGATAAAATTTAAGCTAATAAATCTTTGTTAATGTAATATATATATATATATATATATATATATATATATATATATATATATATATATATATATACTCAATATATAAATATACATATACTGTATTAAAATTCCATTCTACTTCAGTTTTTCCTTTAGTTGGTAAATGAAACGAACTGAGATAAACGATTATAACGATAAAAAAACACTTACATGGGAGATGTACAAATAGAATGACTTTTCGATACATTTCAATTTGAATAAACTATAGCATAATAATCTATGCATTAAAACCCTCACACCTCTCTTTATGTTATTTATCATTCGATTCACGAGGGGCGAGGACCTGGTTTGTTGATGTTTATTGACCCTTCCCTCACTTCCTTATTTACCCACGTGGAGTGGATGTAACCTCTAAATCAATCTCACATCTTCCAGGTATAATTTCAGATTTGGTATCTGTTAAGATGGCTGAGTACCTGTTTTAAAAAATGTGTCAGTTAGTACGTTTATGTATATGTACTAAACAGTGTTTAATTTTGTACAAAAGTTAATCTAGTGTTTGGGGACAACACGTATATTTTTATTATTTGCACACTTGTGTTTTTTAACAGAATAAACAAGTGTTTTTGTACAGAATACACTTAACATTATTGTATACAAGTAACACCGTGCTTGTATGGGCGGGCGGTTAGGTCAGTAAGTTACTACTGTACAATACGTGTATGGGCGGGCGGGTGGGTCAATACTACTTTACGTGTATGGGCGGGCGGGTGGGTTAATACCACTGTACGTGTATGGTTGGTCGAGTGGGTTAATACCACTGTGCGTATATGGGCGGGCGGGTGGGTTAATACCACTGTACGTGTATGGTTGGTCGAGTGGGTTAATACCACTGTGCGTATATGGGCGGTCGGGTGGGTCAATTACCACTTTACGTGTATGTGCGGGCGGGTGGGTGAATACCACTGTACGTGTATGGGTGGATGGGTGAGTCAGCTCTCTCTCTCTCTCTCTCTCTCTCTCTCTCTCTCTCTCTCTCTCTCTCTCTCTCTCTCTCTCTCTCTCTCTCTCTCTCTCTCTCTCTCTCTCTCTCTCTCTCTCTCTCTCTCTCTCTCTCTCTCTCTCTCTCTCTCTCTCTCTCTCTCTCTCTCTCTCTCTCTCTCTCTCTCTCTCTCTCTCTCTCTCTCTCTCTCTCTCTCTCTCTCTCTCTCTCTCTCTCTCTCTCTCTCTCTCTCTCTCTCTCTCTCTCTCTCTCTCTCTCTCTCTCTCTCTCTCTCTCTCTCTCTCTCTCTCTCTCTCTCTCTCTCTCTCTCTCTCTCTCTCTCTCTCTCTCTCTCTCTCTCTCTCTCTCTCTCTCTCTCTCTCTCTCTCTCTCTCTCTCTCTCTCTCTCTCTCTCTCTCTCTCTCTCTCTCTCTCTCTCTCTCTCTCTCTCTCTCTCTCTCTCTCTCTCTCTCTCTCTCTCTCTCTCTCTCTCTCTCTCTCTCTCTCTCTCTCTCTCTCTCTCTCTCTCTCTCTCTCTCTCTCTCTCTCTCTCTCTCTCTCTCTCTCTCTCTCTCTCTCTCTCTCTCTCTCTCTCTCTCTCTCTCTCTCTCTCTCTCTCTCTCTCTCTCTCTCTCTCTCTCTCTCTCTCTCTCTCTCTCTCTCTCTCTCTCTCTCTCTCTCTCTCTCTCTCTCTCTCTCTCTCTCTCTCTCTCTCTCTCTCTCTCTCTCTCTCTCTCTCTCTCTCTCTCTCTCTCTCTCTCTCTCTCTCTCTCTCTCTCTCTCTCTCTCTCTCTCTCTCTCTCTCTCTCTCTCTCTCTCTCTCTCTCTCTCTCTCTCTCTCTCTCTCTCTCTCTCTCTCTCTCTCTCTCTCTCTCTCTCTCTCTCTCTCTCTCTCTCTCTCTCTCTCTCTCTCTCTCTCTCTCTCTCTCTCTCTCTCTCTCTCTCTCTCTCTCTCTCTCTCTCTCTCTCTCTCTCTCTCTCTCTCTCTCTCTCTCTCTCTCTCTCTCTCTCTCTCTCTCTCTCTCTCTCTCTCTCTCTCTCTCTCTCTCTCTCTCTCTCTCTCTCTCTCTCTCTCTCTCTCTCTCTCTCTCTCTCTCTCTCTCTCTCTCTCTCTCTCTTTCTTTCTTTCTTTCTTTCTTTCTTTCTTTCTTTCTTTCTCTCTCTCTCTCTCTAAAACACAATACACTTACGTTTTTTACAGTATACATTGGTGTTTTTAAACAGCGTACTTTTCTGTTTTTGTTCGGTGTACACTTTAGGTTTTGAAAAGTGTAAACATGGGTTTTTTACAACATAAATCTGTATTTTGTACATCGAACTCTAGAGTTTTAATATAATATACATATGTGATTTTATACAGCATATACTTGTATTTTTGTACAAAGTCCTCCAGAGTATTTGTACAGGTTACATATGTGTTTTTTACAAAGTCCTCCAGAGTATTTGTACAGGTTACATATGTATTTTTTGCAAAGTCCTCCAGAGTATTTGTACAGGTTACATATGTATTTTTTACAAAGTCCTCTAGAGTATTTGTACAAGTTACATATGTATTTTTTACAAGGTCCACTTGAGTATTTGTACAGGTTACACATGTGTTTTTGTACAAAGTCCTCTTGCGTATTTGTACAGTATACACATGTGTTTTTTACAGCGTACTTCTTTGTTTTTATACTGTTTACACAGGATGGGTTCTTCTACACAGTCCACGTTGGAGCAACCGTACCAACACCGAAAGCGATAGGGATATTCGACGTTTAGGGATATTCGACGTTTAGGGGGATATTCGATAGTCCCCGTTTGGGTTAAACTATAATTCATTATTTTAAGCAAATAAAATCTGACTAAAAAATTTTAATGTACACCATTTAAAATAAATAGTGATAAAAAATACAAAGTAAGTGAAATAAATCGTTGATAAATTTTAATACATTCAAAGCTTTAAAAATAATGACGATAAATCCATTGTCAAAAGGAAGAGTATATAGTTAGCCTATATTGAAATTGAATGAAATTGAATAAATATTGCAAAAAAATCTGACGACGTTTGTTTTCTAAAACTGATTAGGATAAATATAATGTTAGTCTTCCCAATGGTCTGTGCCGAGAATAGAATTGGTGGTAATGAGGTAAACAGTGTAATTCGATGACTATTTGCACAACATCAACTAGTAAAGCCAGCGGCTTTCTCCTTCATTGCATCTCGTGCCATACGTATAATTCAATAAAGCACAACGTATTTAGAACACACCCACACACACACACACACACACACACACACACACACACACACACACACACACACACACACACACACACACACACACACACACACACACACACACACACACACACACACACACACACACACACACACACACGCACGCACGCACGCACGCAAACACGCGCGCACGCACACACACACACACACACACACACACACACACACACACACACACACACACACACACACACAACGTATTCACAACACTCCCACACACCCACAATGTATTCACAACTCTCCCACTCACCCACGATGTATTTACAACACTCCCACACACCCACAACGTATTCAACACTCTCACTCACCCACGATGTATTCACAACAGTCCCACACACCCACAGCGTATTCACAACACTCCCACACACCCACAACGTATTCACAACACTCCCACTTATCCACAACGTATTCACAACACTCCCACACACTCACAGCGTAATCACAACACTCCCACTTATCCACAACGTATTCACAACACTCCCAATTATCCACAACGTATTCACAACACTCCCACTTATCCACAACGTATTCACAACACTCCCACTTATCCACAACGTATTCACAACACTCCCACACGCTCACAGCGTATTCACAATACTCCCACTTATCCACAACGTATTCACAACACTCCCACTTATCCACAACGTATTCACAACACTCCCACACACCCACAACGTATTCACAATACTCCCACTTATCCACAACGTATTCACAACACTCCCACTTATCCACAACGTATTCACAACACTCCCACACACCCACAACGTATTCACAACACTCCCACTTATCCACAACGTATTCACAACAATCCCACTTATCCACAACGTATTCACAACACTCCCACTTATCCACAACGTATTCACAACACTCCCACTTATCCACAACGTATTCACAACACTCCCACTTATCCACAACGTATTCACAACACTCCCACACACTCACAGCATATTCACATCACTCCCACTTATCCACAACGTATTCACAACACTCCCAATTATCCACAACGTATTCACAACACTCCCACTTATCCACAACGTATTCACAACACTCCCACTTATCCACAACGTATTCAGAACACTCCCACTTATCCACAACGTATTCACAACACTCCCACTTATCCACAACGTATTCACAACACTCCCACTTATCCACAACGTATTCACAACACTCCCACACACTCACAGCGTATTCACAACACTCCCACACACTCACAGCGTATTCAGAACACTCGCACACACCCACAATGTATTCACAACACTCCCACTCACCCACGATGTATTTACAACACTCCCCCACACCCACAGCATATTCACAACACTCCCGTGCACCCACAACGTATTCACAACACTCCCACTTATCCACAACGTATTCACAACACTCCCACACGATCACAGAGTATTCACAACACTCCCACACACGCACAATGTATTCACAACACTCCCACACACCCACAATGTATTTACAATACTCCCACATACCCACAACGTATTCACAACACTCCCACACACCCACAGCGTATTCACAACACTCCCACACACCCACAGCGTATTCTCAATACTCCCACACACCCACAATGTATTCACATCACTCCCACACGCCCACAATGTATTTACAACACTCCCACACACCTACAGTGTTTTCAAAATACTCTCTCACACACACACGCAATGTATTCACAACACTCCCACACACCAACAACGTATTCACAACACTCTCCCACACCCACAGCGTATTCACAACATTCTCATACACCCACAATGTATTCACAACACTCCCCCACACCCACAATGTATTCACAACATTCTCATACACCCACAATGTATTCACAACACTCTCCCACACCCACAGCGTATTCACAACATTCTCATACACCCGCAACGTATTCACAACACTCCCCCACACCCACAACGTATTCACAACACTCCCCCAGACCCACAGCGTATTCACAACACTTCCACACACCAACAACGTATTCACAACACTCCCACACACCAAAAACGTATTCACAACACTCCCACACACCAACAACGTATTCACAACACTCCCACACACCAACAACGTATTCACAACACTCCCCCACACCAACAATGTATTCACAACACTCCCACACACCAACAATGTATTCAAAACACTCCCACACACCCACAGCGTATTCACAACACTCCCACACACCAACAACGTATTCACAACACTCCCACACACCAACAACGTATTCACAACACTCCCACACACCAACAACGTATTCACAACACTCCCACACACCAACAACGTATTCACAACACTCCCACACACCAACAACGTATTCACAACACTCCCCCACACCAACAATGTATTCACAACACTCCCACACACCCACAATTTATTCACATCACTCCCACACGCCCACAATGTATTTACAACACTCCCACACACCCACAGTGTTTTCAAAATACTCTCACACACACACGCAATGTATTCACAACACTCCCTCACACCCACAACGTATTCACAACACTCTACCACACACAGCGTATTCACAACATTCTCATACACCCACAATGTATTCACAACACTCTCCCACACCCACAGCGTATTCACAACATTCTCATACACCCGCAACGTATTCACAACACTCCCCCACACCCACAACGTATTCACAACACTCCCCCACACCCACAGCGTATTCACAACACTCCCATACACCAACAACGTATTCACAACACTCCCACACACCAACAACGTATTCACAACACTCTCACACACCAACAACGTATTCACAACACTCCCACACACCAACAACGTATTCACAACACTCCCCCACACCAACAATGTATTCACAACACTCCCACACACCAACAATGTATTCACAACACTCCCACACACCCACAATGTATTCACAACACTCCCACACACCAACAACGTATTCACAATACTCCCACAAACCAACAACGTATTCACAACACTCCCACACACCCACAACGTATTCACAACACTCCCACACACCAACAACGTATTCACAACACTCCCACACACCAACAATGTATTCACAACACTCCCACACACCCACAACGTATTCACAACACTCCCACACACGCACAATGTATTCACAACACTCCACACACCCACAATGTATTTTTAATACTCCCACATACCCACAACGTATTCACAACACTCCCACACACCCACAGCGTATTCACAACACTCCCACACACCAACAACGTATTCACAACACTCCCACACACCAACAACGTATTCACAACACTCCCACACACCCACAACGTACTCATAAAACTTCCACACACACACACACACACACACACACACACACACACACACACACACACACACACACACACACACACACACACACACACACACACACACACACACACACACACACACACACACACACACACACACACACACACACACACACACACACACACACACACACACACACACACACACACACACACACACACACACACACACACACACACACACACACACACACACACACACACACACACACACACACACACACACACACACACACACACACACACACACACACACACACACACACACACACAACACACACACACACACACACACACACACACACACACACACACACACACACACACACACACACACACACACACACACACACACACACACACACACACACACACACACACACACACACACACACACACACACACACACACACACACACACACACACACACACACACACACACACACACACACACACACACACACACACACACACACACACACACACACACACACACACACACACACACACACACACACACACACACACACACACACACACACACACACACACACACACACACACACACACACACACACACACACACACACACACACACACACACACACACACACACACACACACACACACACACACACACACACACACACACACACACACACACACACACACACACACACACACACACACACACACACACACACACACACACACACACACACACACACACACACACACACACACACACACACACACACCACACACACACACACACACACACACACACACACACACACACACACACACACACACACACACACACACACACACACACACACACACACACACACACACACACACACACACACACACACACACACACACACACACACACACACACACACACACACACACACACACACACACACACACACACACACACACACACACACACACACACACACACACACACACACACACACACACACACACACACACACACACACACACACACACACACACACACACACACACACACACACACACACACACACAACGTATTCACAACATACCCCACACCCACAGCGTATTCACAACATTCTCATACACCCACAACGTATTCACAACACTCCCACACACACACAACGTATTCACAAAACTTACACACCCCCACAACGTATTCACAACACACCCACAACGTATTCACAACACTCCCCCACACCCACAGCGTATTCACAACATTCTCATACACCAACAATGTATTCACAACACTCCCACACACACACACAACGTATTCACAAAACTTACACACCCCCACAACGTATTCACAACACTCCCACACACCCACAACGTATTCACAACACTCCCCCACACCCACAACATTCTCATACACCCACAACGTATTCACAACACTCCCACACACCAACAACGTATTCACAACACTTCCACACACCCACAACGTACTCATAGAACTTCCACACACACACACACACAACATATTCACAAAACTTACACACCCCCACAACGTATTCACAATAATTTCAAATTCCAACTAATCACAACGAATTGACAACAAATCCACTCACCCACAACGTATTTACAAAACTCCCACCTATTCACCCACAACAGATTGACAAGACTCCCACTCCCCAAAACGGCTTGAAAACATTCCCACTCACCCATAACCTATTCACAACACACCCACTCACCCGCAACGGACTGAAAACACTCTCACTGACCCACAACGTCTTGACAACACTCCCACTCAACCACAACGGATTGAAAACACTCTGACACACCCACAATGGATTAACAACACTCTCACTCACTCACAACACTCCCATTCACCCACAGTGTTTTAACAATACACTCACTCACCCACAATGGACTGAAAACACTTCCACATACCCACAACGAATGCACAACAATTCCATTAACCCACAGTGGCTTGACAACACTTCCACTTCCCCACAACGAATTGAGATCAATCCCACCCACCCACATCGGCTTCAAACCCCTCCTTCTAACCCACAACGGATTAACAACACTCCCACTATTTCACAACGTATTCACAACACTCCGATCCACCCACAACGGCTTGAAACCACTCCCACTCACCCACAATGGATTGAAAACACTCCCACACACCCACAATGGCTTGACAACATTCCCACTCTACCACATCGGCTTGACAACACTTCCACCCAATCACAGTGGCTTGACAACACTCCCACCCACCCATAAAGGACTTACAACACTCTCACCCAACTACTACGGATTGAAAACACTCCCACTCACCCATCATGGATTGAAAACACTCCCACACATCCACAATGGCTTGACAACATTCCCACTCTACCACATCGGCTTGACAACACTTCCACCCAATCACAGCGGCTTGACAACACTTCCACGCACCCATAAAGGACTTACAACACTCTCACCCAACTACTACGGATTGAAAACACTCCAACGCACTCACAACGGATTGAAAACACTCTCACTCACCAACAACACTCCCACTCACCCACATTGGCTTGACAATACTCTCACTCACCCACAAAGGATTGAAAACGCTCTCACCCACCCACAATGGATTTACAAACACTCCCACTAATTCACAACGTATGCACATTACTTCCACACAGCCACTATGGCTTGACAACAATCTCACTCACTTACAACGGATTGTCAACACTCTCACTCACCCACAACGATTCACAAATCTCATATCCTTCACACATTTCTCGGATAAAGTTGTTGACCAAAGTGACAGTGCGGTGTGTGGGGCTGTTGGAGGGCAAATCATATCTCTGAGGGAGTGGTGAGACAAGGACTTTAAAGTGGCTGATACACTTTTGGAGTACCTCCTCCATATGTCTGTCCTCCATGTGGCTGGGGGGGATGTGCTGTCTCCCCGCAGCCACATCATTTGTTCCTGCAAAAAGGATGTAGCAGTGATCGGCAGGTGGGGCTGAAGTTGGTGCGATCCCTAGTAGTCCTGCACCAGGCTTACACCATACCGTGACTTTTGTATTGGGTGATATTCCTCCCCTTAGTAGTTATGTGAGGCCACGGGTGTAACTGTCTCCTATCAAGGTAATGTTCCGAAATGGGAGGTCGATTGTGTTGGTTTTGTCAGGCTGTTGATGAGTGTTCTGTAGTTGTGGTTGTGCAGGTTTGTATTTGACTATGGATTTTTTACTTTTTCCTGTTTTTGATTTTCTCTGTTTTAGCTGACCGTTTTGAAGATACCTGAGCCATCATCTTCAGGGTTTTATAAGGTTTCAAAGTGGTTCTTCAGTGGAATTGTAGTGTTTTATGTGGTGTAAATAAAGTTGTATGTTCAAGAGTTTTAAGGGATTTTATTTCTTCCTCAAGTGTTCTGATTGATATTATCATTTTTCTAGTTTCTTACTTTCGAATTTTGCATTTAGTACAGGATTGGATTTGGTGTGGTGGGTTTATGGTTTCGGTATTTTTTGTGTGTTAATTTTCGTCTTTGGCTATTGTCATTTCCTTTATATTACTATTTTTCACTGAGAACTAAATTGAACAGTATTATTTCTCCGCTATTTATCGATTTTAAGTTAATTATTCTGACCAAAAATTATTCTTTGTGTGGCACAATTATTTAAAAAAATTAAATTATCAAATGGATG
This sequence comes from Stictocephala bisonia, assembly GCA_035578905.1. Taxonomy (NCBI): domain Eukaryota; kingdom Metazoa; phylum Arthropoda; class Insecta; order Hemiptera; family Membracidae; genus Stictocephala; species Stictocephala bisonia. The sequence goes on from JAQJVL010000001.1 coordinate 16,451,208, forward strand.
GAATAAAAATGGAAAAAATAACGTTGTTGTGAAGGCGTTTCCATATTTTGTTTTCCACCCTGTATACAAGTTGTGCTAAGAAAAGCTCTTTAACATTCCAACTGCAACACATTTAGATATATGACATCCATCGCTATCGATGTACAAGTAATCATGATAAATTTATATAACAAATCCTTCAGTTTATGATTTTACTCATCTGACTTCCTCCCAGATTTATAAGCAGTTCAAATTTTCAAATTTATAAGCAGGTAATAAATGCAATACTAGAATGCATCATACTGGTACACGCTAGGCTTATTGAGCGCATAGAAATATTTGACAGACGATTAAATATCGTGCGGTCACTTTTACTACGCATAGTTGTTTTTACGTATAACGCTTTATTTACAATCTATAGTTATTATTTTCTACAATATTCCAGTATACTCAAAGTTCTATAACACTGTAAACACTTGGTTTACGATCTTTCAATTGTATGTCAATTAACAATAATTAACAGTATTGTATGTGTAGAAGGATTTGTCTATTTTAACAGTAGCAATATCAAACCAGAAAATGTCTATGTATATAATGCTAAGCCTAAAACTATAGTGTGAATTGGAGATTGGAATAGGAGGTTCTCTTATAAAATGGACGTTGGAGTGAAGGGTCCAAGTGGCCACCTGTAGCTAGATAATAGCTTCATGATTGTTGTTTAGTGATCTTCTTTAACACTCAACATTATCTCACCAAATCTCTATATCTGAGTCCCATTCATCTTCCATGCTAATTAGAAGTTGCGATGGAAAGTGAGTTCCGATGAGGTTAGCCACAAGTTCTTTTGTTCTCCCTCATGCCTCATTATATTGATCCCAAAGTGCCGAAAACAAGTTGATGCTTTTTGGTAAATCGTAGACAGTAACATTTAAAAATCTTCGAATAAACATTCCATTAATATACAAATGTGCGATAAAAAGAGTACATGTTATAAATTTAAATCAATGTAAGTTTCACATGACGAGCTATAACCAATGCCCTGATGTTATTTGACAGGTCTCACAGGAAGAAGTCGAAATCAGTGATTCAGAGCCCTGTTGTTGTTGTTGTCGTTTGACATGTCTCACAGGACGAAGTCGAAATCAGTGATTCAGAGCCCTGTTGTTTGACATGTATCACAGGACTAGGTCGAAATCAATCATTCAGTGCTCTTTTGTTGTTGATATGTCTCACAGGACGAAGTCGAAATTAGTTATTACTGAATACTGTTGACAATAACATCGTCAATGATGACAAATAACATCGCCCTGATGTTATTTGTCATGTCTCACAGGACGAAGTCGAAATCAGTGATTCAGAGCCCTGTTGTTGTTGTTTGACATGTCTCAAAGGACGAAGTCGAAATCAGTTATCCAGTGCGCTGGTGTTGTTTGTCATGTCTCACAGGACGAAGTCGAAATCAGTTATTCAGTGCACTGATGTTGTTTGTCATGTCTCACAGGACGATGTCAAAATCAGTTATCCAGTGTCCTGATGTTGTTTGTCATATCTCTCAGGATGAAGTCGAAATCAGTTATCAAGTGCCCTGTTGTTGTTCCCTGATGTTGTTTGTCATGTCTCACAGGACAAGTCGAAATCAGTTATCCAGTGCCGTAATGTTGTTTGTCATGTCTCTCAGGACGAAGTCGAAATCATTTATTCAGTGCCCTGATGTTGTTTGTCATGTCTCACACGACGAAGTCGAAATCAGTGTCCTGTAGTCGGTATTTGATGTGTCTCTTAAGATGTCATTGCCATGTTCTTGAAGCAACATACTGCAATTCATTATAATATTTAACTAAAAATATTTTATTGCATTTTCATTAGTCTCATGCAACTCTACCGTGTTCCGTGCCTTCTGATGTTACGTTGCTTTCTTTTGGTCGCAGCGCAATAGATTACAACTATTTCTATCTATACAGCTATCTCCGTGGCAGACAATTAATTACAACAGATGTACATCTTTATAAATCTGCAGTAATTGTTACTACGTTTATCCTAGAAGGCTGGGGTGGAGGGAAGGAATAAGGGAGGGACTGAGGGACTGACAAGGTGCTAACCTTGCCTTCTACACGCCATACTGGAGAAATAACTACTCGACACACATTCAACATACTATTGAATGCGACCTCTTTTTATTTCTTCTATGTGGCTAGAAGAATGTTTTACTATCTTTTTTAAAAATGTATACACAATATTAAAATTAAAAATGCAAAGCAATATTGCAACATCGATAAACGGCTTTATAGCTATACTAACATTAAAGTTCCTTTTTTTATTTCTTTTTCAGCGTTTTGTGATTTTGTTGTATCAATCCATTGTATCAATCTTCTTTTGGATGGGTGGGAGTGTTGTCATTACTTTGTGGGTGAGTGGGAATATTGTCAAGCAGTTGTGGGTGAGTGGGAGGGTTGTCAATCCGTTGTGGTTGGGTGGGAATGTTGTCAATCCGTTGTGGGTGAGTGGGAATTAAGTCAATCAGTTGTGGGTGAGTGGGAGTGTTGTCAATCCGTTGTGGGTGGGTGGGAATGTTGTCAAGCAGTTGTGGGTGAGTGGGAGTGTTTGTCAAGCTGTTGTGTATGAGTGGGAGTGTTTTCGATCCGTTGTTGGTAGGTAGGGGTGTTGTGAATACGTTGTGAATACTCACAGTACAGTGAGTGGGAAAGTTGTCAATCCGTTGTAGGCGAGTGAGAATGTTGTCAATCCGTTGTAGGTGAGTGAGAGTGTTGTCAATCCGTTGTAGGTGAGTGAGAGTGTTGTCAATCCGTTGTGGGCGAGTGAGAGTGTTGTCAATCCGTTGTGGGTTAGTGGGAGAGTTTTGAATCTGCTGCGGGTGGGCGGGAGTGTAGAGAATTCGTCGTGGATGAGTGGGAAAGTTGGCAATCCGTTGTGGATGGGTGGGAATGTTGTGAATCCGTTGTGCGTGAGTGGGAGACTTGTTCTCCCGTTGTTGGTGCGTGGGAGCGTTAAGAATTGTTATGGGTGCGTGGGAGTGTTGTCAAGCCGTTGTAGGTGAGTGGGAGACTTGACCATTCGTTGTGGGTGGATGGGAGATTTGTGAATCGTTGTGGGTGAGTGAGAGTGTTGACAATCCGTTGTAAGTGAGTGAGATTGTTGTCAAGCCGTTGTGGCTGTGTGGAAGTAATGTGCATACGTTGTGAATTAGTGGGAGTGTTTGTAAATCCGTTGTGGGTGGGTGAGAGCGTTTTCAATCCTTTGTGGGTGAGTGAGAGTATTGTCAAGCCAATGTGGGTGAGTGGGAGTGTTGTTGGTGAGTGAGAGTGTTTTCAATCCGTTGTGAGTGCGTTGGAGTGTTTTCAATCCGTAGTAGTTGGGTGAGAGTGTTGTAAGTCCTTTATGGGTGGGTGGGAGTGTTGTCAAGCCGCTGTGATTGGGTGGAAGTGTTGTCAAGCCGATGTGGTAGAGTGGGAATGTTGTCAAGCCATTGTGGGTGTGTGGGAGTGTTTTCAATCCATTGTGGGTGAGTGGGAGTGGTTTCAAGCCGTTGTGGGTGGATCGGAGTGTTGTGAATACGTTGTGAAATAGTGGGAGTGTTGTTAATCCGTTGTGGGTTAGAAGGAGGGGTTTGAAGCCGCTGTGGGTGGGTGAGAGTGATCTCAATTCGTTGTGGGGGAGTGGAAGTGCTGTCAAGCCACTGTGGGTTAATGGAATTGTTGTGCATTCGTTGTGGGTATGTGGAAGTGTTTTCAGTCCATTGTGGGTGAGTGAGTGTATTGTTAAAACACTGTGGGTGAATGGGAGTGTTGTGAGTGAGTGAGAGTGTTGTTAATCCATTGTGGGTGTGCCAGAGTGTTTTCAATCCGTTGTGGTTGAGTGGGAGTGTTGTCAAGCCGTTGTGGGTAAGTGAGAGTGTTGTCAGTCCGTTGTGGGTGTGTTGTGAATAGGTTATGGGTGAGTGGGAATGTTTTCAAGCCGTTTTGGGGAGTGGGAGTCTTGTCAATCTGTTGTGGGTGAATAGGTGGGAGTTTTGTAAATACGTTGTGGGTGAGTGGATTTGTTGTCAATTCGTTGTGAGTAGTTGGAATTGTTGTGAATACGTTGTGTGTGTGTGTGGAAGACACACTTTATTACAACAATATACTTTTACTTTATTGAATGAATAATTAATAACGACTTTACACGAGCACGTTTGGTGACATGTGAGTGTCCCTCTGACGCACGGTGTTGCCTCTGATACGCATGTTATAAGAGGAAACATGATAAACAATAATAACTTGTTTGTTTGTCCTGATAAATTGTTACATTTTATTAATTCCTCCGCACGAAGATTTATTTCAAATTGGTTCAAACAATAATGCAATAGAACAATCCTTTTTTTATATATAATGCGTGGAGCCGTTTATTGGCTCATTTTTTTACTCCTCATTTTTTGACCAATTTAAACGGTTTCTGTTCGTAGTTATGCAATAAGGTCTTCATATTTCTATATTTTCACCCTGAAAGCTGTAGGAAGCCCTCAAAGTACGTTTTTCGGCAATAAGAATAACATGGGGAGAGATTTATATGAACCGAACAGCTGTTCAAATGTAAATAATAATTTCCAAAATGTTGTAACAGCTGTTGGAATGTAAACATTGGTGTTTGTAATAGTGAAGAGGTTATATTTTTCATAATTATAAACCGGGAAAGGTTTTACTATAGTCAGTTTTATTCACATTCGATTATAATACTTACTTTACTGGACTTGAAGGTTTAAATTGCAATATATTGCAATTATTTTTATTAATAACTGCAATATATTGCAATATAAGCTGATAAACAAAACAAATGAAATGAACACGTTTAAAGTAAGTTAAGTAATATCATCTTGTGTTTATAGTAATAAATAGGTAGCAATGCAAGTAGGGTAAGCGAGATACTGTAAATAAATGGAATATTGTGATTTTTACGTTATACAGTTAACCTACTATTATTTGCAGTGAAATTTCACGGCCGGAGGCCGAGGTGTACCGAGCGCGGGGAGGGACGAGGTTGGCACGCGAAGCGTGCAGGGGTGTCCCCTAGTATATAAATAATGGGACAAGAGAACAATCTATAAACAATAGAAAACAATAATGTGAAGTCCACAATCATAATTTTTCTTTTTTTTTACAAACGATCATAGTATTTTTTACATACACTCAAAGTTCAAAATATCAATCAAGTAGGTTATAAAACAGATGCATTCAAAGAACTGAAACGTGGCAACAGTGCAAGACATAAAGGCGTTACTATTATTGTAGCTGGCTTACATCGTCACGCCATTGGTCTCTAGCATTCTCAAACTCTTCGTAGTTCCAGCATTTACTGCAGGAGTGCTCTGAAGCCAAGTCGAGCAATTATTGAATAAAGAATTCAGTAATCAAAGCATACAATTAATTTTTAGAAAATACATACATTGTGATGTTAGTTACAAGATACCGCCATCTAAAAGTGCAATATTTTAGGTAGACTCAATAACAATGTAGAAAATAACAAAATATCTATAAAATAACAAATTATATAATCTACAGTATTTTCACGTTAACAGTTTAGTGTATAGCAACTAGACTACAGTCTGCAGTCGACTTCAAAAGGGCTGTGAGGATATTGTCTAAACTGAAGTCTAGAGAAGTCTACGGTGTTTTGCCATTTTAGCCATAGACATTGTCTTGCATTTATATTTTAGACTACCCTTTATTGTCTGTTCAAGTGTGTGCTCACCAGAGGCAGTGAAATACATAACTATCCAACCAGACACAGAGATAATAATTACAGAATCGCACATCATAGGACAGTAACTTACGAACACCTTCCCTAACATGCAGGTGCTCGCTTGGTCAATAGTCTTCCCATAGAGTATAAAGGAACAGTAACTTACGAACACCTTCCCTAACATGCAGGTGCTCGCTGGGTCAATATTCTTCCCATAGAGTATAAAGGAACAGTAACCTACGGACACCTTCCCTAACATGCAGGTGCTCGCTTGGTCAATAGTCTTCCCATAGAGTATAAAGGAACAGTAACTTACGAACACCTTCCTTAACATGCAGGTGCTCGCTGGGTCAATAGTCTTCCCATAGAGTGTAAAGGAACAGTAACTTACGAACACCTTCCTTAACATGCAGGTGCTCGCTTGGTCAATAGTCTTCCCATAGAGTATAAAGGAACAGTAACTTACGAACACCTTCCCTAACATGCAGGTGCTCGCTTGGTCAATAGTCTTCCCATAGAGTATAAAGGAACAGTAACTTACGAACACCTTCCCTAACATGCAGGTGCTCGCTTGGTCAATAGTCTTCCCATAGAGTATAAAGGAACAGTAACTTACGAACACCTTCCCTAACATGCAGGTGCTCGCTTGGTCAATAGTCTTCCCATAGAGTATAAAGGAACAGTAACTTACGAACACCTTCCCTAACATGCAGGTGCTCGCTTGGTCAATAGTCTTCCCATAGAGTATAAAGGAACAGTAACTTACGAACACCTTCCCTAACATGCAGGTGCTCGCTTGGTCAATAGTCTTCCCATAGAGTATAAAGGAACAGTAACTTACGAACACCTTCCCTAACATGCAGGTGCTCGCTTGGTCAATAGTCTTCCCATAGAGTATAAAGGAACAGTAACTTACGAACACCTTCCTTAACATGCAGGTGCTCGCTTGGTCAATAGTCTTCCCATAGAGTATAAAGGAACAGTAACTTACGAACACCTTCCTTAACATGCAGGTGCCCGCTTGGTCAATAGTCTTCCCATAGAGTATAAAGGAACAGTAACTTACGAACACCTTCCCTAACATGCAGGTGCTCGCTTGGTCAATAGTCTTCCCATAGAGTATAAAGGAACAGTAACTTACGAACACCTTCCTTAACATGCAGGTGCTCGCTTGGTCAATAGTCTTCCCATAGAGTATAAAGGAACAGTAACTTATGAACACCTTCCCTAACATGCAGGTGCTCGCTTGGTCAATAGCCTTCCCATAGAGTATAAAGGAACAGTAACTAATGAACACCTTCCCTAACATGCAGGTGCTCGCTGGGTCAATAGTCTTCCCATAGAGTATAAAGGTAACATTAAGTCAAAGGCTTTTAAAGCACGTTTGAAGAGGATTATCATTTCCAATGCCCTTTACGCTGTTGGAGATTCTTATCCCACGAATGGGAGAGGAGACCGATGACACTGGAAGCTGGATATCTGACTTAAACTTATGGTATGAATGTGGAGAACGTATGTAGGAAAGTGTGTGTACGAATGTGGAGAACGTATGTATGAAAGTGTGTGTAAGAATGTGGAGAACTTATGTATGAAAGTGTGTGTACGAATGTGGAGAACGTATGTATGAAAGTGTGTGTACGAATGTGGAGAACGTATGTAGGAAAGTGAGTGTACGAATGTGGAGAACGTATGTAGGAAAGTGTGTGTACGAATGTGGAGAACGTATGTATGAAAGTGTGTGTACGAATGTGGAGAACGTATGTATGAAAGTGTGTGTACGAATGTGGAGAACGTATGTAGGAAAGTGTGTGTACGAATGTGGAGAACGTATGTAGGAAAGTGTGTGTACGAATGTGGAGAACTTATGTATGAAAGTGTGTGTACGAATGTGGAGAACGTATGTAGGAAAATGTGTGTACGAATGTGGAGAACGTATGTATGAAAGTGTGTGTACGAATGTGGAGAACGTATGTATGAAAGTGTGTGTACGAATGTGGAGAACGTATGTATGAAAGTGTGTGTACGAATATGGAGAACGTATGTATGAAAGTGTGTGTACGAATGTAGAGAACGTATGTAGGAAAGTGTGTGTACGAATGTGGAGAACTTATGTATGAAAGTGTGTGTACGAATGTGGAGAACGTATGTATGAAAGTGTGAGTACGAATGTGGAGAACGTATGTAGGAAAGTGTGTGTACGAATGTGGAGAACGTATGTAGGAAAGTGTGTGTATGAATATGGAGAACGTATGTAGGAAAGTGTGTGTACGAATGTGGAGAACGTATGTATGAAAGTGTGTGTACGAATGTGGAGAACGTATGTATGAAAGTGTGTGTACGAATGTGGAGAACGTATGTATGAAAGTGTGTGTACGAATGTGGAGAACGTATGTATGGAAGTGTGTGTACGAATGTGGAGAACGTATGTAGGAAAGTGTGTGTACGAATGTGGAGAACGTATGTAGGAAAGTGTGTGTACGAATGTGGAGAACGTATGTATGAAAGTGTGTGTACGAATGTGGAGAACGTATGTATGAAAGTGTGTGTACGAATGTGGAGAACTTATGTATGAAAGTGTGTGTACGAATGTGGAGAACGTATGTAGGAAAATGTGTGTACGAATGTGGAGAACGTATGTATGAAAGTGTATGTACGAATGTGAAGAACGTATGTATGAAAGTGTGTGTACGAATGTGGAGAACGTATGTATGAAAGTGTGTGTACGAATGTGGAGAACGTATGTAGAAAATTGTGTGTACGAATGTGGAGAACTTATGTATGAAAGTGTGTGTACGAATGTGGAGAACGTATGTAGGAAAGTGTGTGTACGAATGTGGAGAACGTATGTATGAAAGTGTGTGTACGAATGTGGAGAACGTATGTATGAAAGTGTGTGTACGAATGTGGAGAACGTATGTATGAAAGTGTGTGTACGAATGTGGAGAACGTATGTATGAAAGTGTGTGTACGAATGTGGAGAACGTATGTAGGAAAGTGTGTGTACGAATGTGGAGAACTTATGTATGAAAGTGTGTGTACGAATGTGGAGAACGTATGTAGGAAAGTGTGTGTACGAATGTGGAGAACGTATGTATGAAAGTGTGTGTACGAATGTGGAGAACGTATGTATGAAAGCGTGTGTACGAATGTGGAGAACGTATGTATGAAAGTGTGTGTACGAATGTGGATAACGTATGTATGAAAGTGTGTGTATGAATGTGGATAACGTATGTATGAAAGTGTGTGTACGAATGTGGAGAACTTATGTAGTAAAGTGTGTGTACGAATGTGGAGAACTTATGTATGAAAGCGTGAGTACGAATGTGGAGAACGTATGTAGGAAAGTGTGTGTACGAATGTGGAGAACGTATGTATGAAAGTGTGTGTATGAATGTGGAGAACGTATGTATGAAAGTGTGTGTACGAATGTGGAGAACGTATGTATGAAAGTGTGTGTACGAATGTGGAGAACGTATGTATGAAAGTGTGTGTACGAATGTGGAGAACGTATGTATGAAAGTGTGTGTACGAATGTGGAGAACGTATGTATGAAAGTGTGTGTACGAATGTGGAGAACGTATGTATGAAAGTGTGTGTACGAATGTGGAGAACGTATGTATGAAAGTGTGTGTACGAATGTGGAGAACGTATGTAGGAAAGTGTGTGTACGAATGTGGAGAACTTATGTAGTAAAGTGTGTGTACGAATGTGGAGAACTTATGTATGAAAGTGTGAGTACGAATGTGGAGAACGTATGTAGGAAAGTGTGTGTACGAATGTGGAGAACGTATGTATGAAAGTGTGTGTATGAATGTGGAGAACGTATGTATGAAAGTGTGTGTACGAATGTGGAGAACGTATGTATGAAAGTGTGTGTACGAATGTGGAGAACGTATGTATGAAAGTGTGTGTACGAATGTGGAGAACGTATGTATGAAAGTGTGTGTACGAATGTGGAGAACGTATGTAGGAAAGTGTGTGTACGAATGTGGAGAACTTATGTATGAAAGTGTGTGTACGAATGTGGAGAACGTATGTAGGAAAGTGTGTGTACGAATGTGGAGAACGTATGTATGAAAGTGTGTGTACGAATGTGGAGAACGTATGTATGAAAGCGTGTGTACGAATGTGGAGAACGTATGTATGAAAGCGTGTGTACGAATGTGGATAACGTATGTATGAAAGTGTGTGTACAAATGTGGAGAACGTATGTATGAAAGTGTGTGTATGAATGTGGAGAACGTATGTAGGAAAGTGTGTGTACGAATGTGGAGAACTTATGTAGTAAAGTGTGTGTACGAATGTGGAGAACTTATGTATGAAAGTGTGAGTACGAATGTGGAGAACGTATGTAGGAAAGTGTGTGTACGAATGTGGAGAACGTATGTATGAAAGTGTGTGTATGAATGTGGAGAACGTATGTATGAAAGTGTGTGTACGAATGTGGAGAACGTATGTATGAAAGTGTGTGTACGAATGTGGAGAACGTATGTATGAAAGTGTGTGTACGAATGTGGAGAACGTATGTATGAAAGTGTGTGTACGAATGTGGAGAACGTATGTATGAAAGTGTGTGTACGAATGTGGAGAACGTATGTAGGAAAGTGTGTGTACGAATGTGGAGAACTTATGTATGAAAGTGTGTGTACGAATGTGGAGAACGTATGTAGGAAAGTGTGTGTACGAATGTGGAGAACGTATGTATGAAAGTGTGTGTACGAATGTGGAGAACGTATGTATGAAAGCGTGTGTACGAATGTGGAGAACGTATGTATGAAAGTGTGTGTACGAATGTGGATAACGTATGTATGAAAGTGTGTGTATGAATGTGGAGAACGTATGTAGGAAAGTGTGTGTACGAATGTGGAGAACTTATGTAGTAAAGTGTGTGTACGAATGTGGAGAACTTATGTATGAAAGTGTGAGTACGAATGTGGAGAACGTATGTAGGAAAGTGTGTGTACGAATGTGGAGAACGTATGTATGAAAGTGTGTGTATGAATGTGGAGAACGTATGTATGAAAGTGTGTGTACGAATGTGGAGAACGTATGTATGAAAGTGTGTGTACGAATGTGGAGAACGTATGTATGAAAGTGTGTGTACGAATGTGGAGAACGTATGTATGAAAGTGTGTGTACGAATGTGGAGAACGTATGTATGAAAGTGTGTGTACGAATGTGGAGAACGTATGTATGAAAGTGTGTGTACGAATGTGGAGAACGTATGTATGAAAGTGTGTGTACGAATGTGGAGAACGTATGTAGGAAAGTGTGTGTACGAATGTGGAGAACTTATGTAGTAAAGTGTGTGTACGAATGTGGAGAACTTATGTATGAAAGTGTGAGTACGAATGTGGAGAACGTATGTAGGAAAGTGTGTGTACGAATGTGGAGAACGTATGTATGAAAGTGTGTGTATGAATGTGGAGAACGTATGTATGAAAGTGTGTGTACGAATGTGGAGAACGTATGTATGAAAGTGTGTGTACGAATGTGGAGAACGTATGTATGAAAGTGTGTGTACGAATGTGGAGAACGTATGTATGAAAGTGTGTGTACGAATGTGGAGAACGTATGTATGAAAGTGTGTGTACGAATGTGGAGAACGTATGTAGGAAAGTGTGTGTACGAATGTGGAGAACTTATGTATGAAAGTGTGTGTAGGAATGTGGAGAACGTATGTAGGAAAGTGTGTGTACGAATGTGGAGAACGTATGTATGAAAGTGTGTGTACGAATGTGGAGAACGTATGTATGAAAGCGTGTGTACGAATGTGGAGAACGTATGTATGAAAGTGTGTGTACGAATGTGGATAACGTATGTATGAAAGTGTGTGTATGAATGTGGAGAACGTATGTAGGAAAGTGTGTGTACGAATGTGGAGAACTTATGTAGTAAAGTGTGTGTACGAATGTGGAGAACTTATGTATGAAAGTGTGAGTACGAATGTGGAGAACGTATGTAGGAAAGTGTGTGTACGAATGTGGAGAACGTATGTATGAAAGTGTGTGTATGAATGTGGAGAACGTATGTATGAAAGTGTGTGTACGAATGTGGAGAACGTATGTATGAAAGTGTGTGTACGAATGTGGAGAACGTATGTATGAAAGTGTGTGTACGAATGTGGAATTCTGTAGAATGGATATTTTAACTAATTTAATAATTTAAGTACAGTATAACTATTGCAGTAAACTTCTTGTCAAATGTCCACGCAATAAAAAATATTTTATTTCATTCTAGATTTAATAAATTATAAGCAGCCCTGCTACGTGTAACAAAACCTAAGCTAAATTATATAGGGAGTCCCGTAAGTATAAAGCGAAACTTCTGGAGGTCATTAAAATAGTATGTGTTAAATCAAGCCAAAAATGTCATATGTACAAATCGTCTTCTCCAACCGTTATGTCTGTCCGTCTGTACGTGATTTTTACAGAAATCTTAATATCTCTGAAGTTATTTGAAATAAAATCATGAAAATTTGCTTGTTTGTTGATCTTTATAGTGATATATATTATTAAAATTTAATATTTATACAACAATCTTTTTAAATTTGCTACCATTTCAAAATTTTAAAGCTAAATATCTTAACACGCTTAAATTTTAGTAAAAACCTGTAAGTTACAAAAAGTTAAACAATTTATTTCAACAAATAACGGTATAGAAAGTTTTAAAGTCTAAAAACTATTAACTAAGAAATTGAAATTGTTCCCTAATAACGGAATTCTTCGGCCAGGTAATCTTTTTTATTTGATAAAAATTTAAATTTTTTAAGTTAATGGTTGTTCGGTCTTGAAATTATGTTACCATTATTTGTAGAAATAAATTGTCTAAATGTTTTGTACCTTACCGGTTTTTACTAAATGTTACGTCTATTAAGATATTCAGTTTTAAATATTTTAAATGGCCACCAATTTAAAAAGCATTGTTGTAATAAAATTTAAATTAAATATTATATGATGAACATTATAAAGATCAACATTCACACCAATTTTCATAATGTTATTTCAAATAAATTCAGAGTTATTAAGTTTTTTTGTAAAAATCACATAAAGACAGACAGACAGATAAAGGTGCGAGATAGGTGATTTGTACACATGACTTTTTTGTTTGTTTTAACACATTTTGTTTTAATGACCTCCAGGAGTTTGGCTGACTATTTATGGGACACCCTGTATATAAACAGTATAATTTTCAACAACAGTCCCAACAATAACTTTAACAACACATAACATAAACATAAACAATACAATACTCGTAGACTCCTACAAACAATCTACAACTCAATTCCTAAAAGCTGCACTAAAGCTAGAATAAACGTTTACGTTTTCCAGTCAACGCAGGCATTTATGGAGCTTTGAACAGCTGTAGTTATGAATTATGAAACTATCGATTGTTCACTGGAATTCGCTTCCCTCTCCATTGAAAGAACATAATGGGTCTTAGCCTTTAGGGTTTCATTGATTCTGTGGATTATTACAAGATAAATATGTCTTATATTTTACCGAAAGAAAATCCATGTTGGACGGGAAACAATTCAAGGAATGAAGATTTATTTATCTCTTTTTAGTGTTTTATCTTTCGTAATACATCGACCTTCTCTTTACTGTTTTATAAACCTTTACGCTTTTTATTATTTTTCGTGTTTTTTTCACAAAAAATATATTATTTTTACGGATTAAAGAAGTATTTTTAAAATCATTTATTTTTCATTGTCTCTGATATTTAAATCGTTAAAAATTGTAGAACATATTTCTTTGATATAAATAAGGAAATTTATCAACCTTTGAGTTATTACAATTATAAATTTTAATTTTAGTGTTAATCGTGCCAGTTATATTGTCAATTTTTCTTCAAAAATTTCAATTACTTAAAAATTGTCAGCTTTTAACTCCCTTAATTTTAGTCCTATATACTTATTTATTGTTCATTTTTATGCCGTTTTGTGTTTTCGCAATACTGTTTAGTTTTTCTTTTACTTCACGAAGAATCTTCAAATAAATCTACGAAACAATAAAAAATCTTCTTCGAGAAGATATAACTCACTTAACTACAACAAATAAAAGAATATAATTCTAGGGTTTGTAGAAATTTCACACTTTACAGGAATAAAAATTTTTGTAATTTAAATGTGAAACCATTTTTTCGAGTGTTATTAAAACATTCCTTATAATAAATATATGAGAGTTTACAGTTTTCCCAAAAATGTTTTCCCTTAAATTTCCGGCGTGGTTACCGAAAGGCTGAGGCTTCGGATTGCAGAGGATATTTCCAAGGTTCGAATCCCCACTGAGCCAACGGTCGGTAGTTCACTCGTTGGTTGAATTTCACGCACAGGCCTGCAGGCCCATGTAAACTGGTGAGTGCAGTTAAAAGAGTGACGTGTATCCCTGGGAGTGGAAGCGCACATCAGTAATGGGTAAATTTTCTTATTTGAATTGTTTACATGTCTTGTTAACATTTCATTTCGATTGTTGTCATTTAAAGGGTTCGTAGTGAATGACGTTGGAGGCTGAACTCTGAACTATATTGTAAATTGCCTTTATAGCACAAGGATAAAACATTTTACTACCTCACAATCTTTAGAACACACTTATGATTGGGACTACTCTGTCGCCAGTAGTAGAAAGGCGCTGTCGTCTGTAGAATTCATGATCGGCAAAGGAACATTCACTACTCCTTCACTTCTTTCACATTCCTAAAAGACATCTCGTAGTCAGTGACGAAAGACGAAATGCTCGACAAATGGATGCTGTGTGACTGCCATTCCTTTGACAGTTGAAAGGATATTCTGCCTGTACAAAACTTTCTTAAGTACTTCAGAAGTTTGTCGGCTTTGGTCACAAAGCCCCTCAATGCCTCGAGCTAATATCTTCTTATATCGACCTGTTCCTACCTTACCCTTCCTTCTCGTCATCTGAATAAAGGTTAGAGTTCGATATTTTCTCAGACTACGATAAAACCTTATAACTAAAGAGAAATGTTACTACAGTTTTCAAAAAATCTTGGCTTTGCCAAGAAAAGAGTTTCTAAATCGTTATGCGCTTCGATTAATTTTTACTACACGTATACCGATGAATCAAATATTAACAATAAACCAATCATATTTCAACTATCTTCTATATATTGATTTTTAATTCGTTTTTATCAGTATAAAATGTGTAAATAGATACATTCCTGATAAAAAATAAGTGCCAAAAAGTTTATTAAGAAACAGAAACTCAGCTGTGTTTTCTTTACAAGCTGAGCTAAATGATTTGTCTGTTCTTGGCTGGTCCAAGGGTCACGCAAGGTCAGTGAAACACCCTGCCTACTACTTTTCGCAATATTGTCTCGGTACATGATGTAACCGATTTCTTCACTCGGTTTCAAGTAACATACGAACATGACTCATGCGGAAGGAGACGTGAAACTTAAGGACCTCTCTACAGACACAACTCTTCGTAGAGCAGACAGGATACTTAAAACCCACCCACCAATCTTACGGACACAACTCTTTAGACAACAAACACGAAATTTAAGAAACCAACCACCTTTCCTACGGACACGTCATTTAAGAGTTCAGATATGGTATTTTAGAACCCACTCTACAAACACGAACCTTAGGTGAGCAGATATGATAATTTAGGGCCCAACTTACGGACACAACTCATAGGCGAGCAGAATTCATAATTTAGGACCCAACCTACGGACAGACTCAAAGGTGAGCAGATATGATAATTTAAGACCCAACCTACGGACACGACTCTTAGGTGAGTAGATATGATAATTTAGGACCCGACCTACGGACACGACTCTTAGGTGAGTAGATATGATAATTTAGGACCCAACCTGAGGACACGACTCTTAGGTGTGCAGATAGAATAATTTAGGGCCCATCTTACGGACACGACTCGTAGGTGAGTAGATACGATATTGTAGGACCCAACATACGAACATGACTCGTAGGTGGTCGGTTGTGTCCGCAAGGATGTGGAAGGGCCCACAAAGAGTGTACGTAAATTCTTGTATAAAATGAGTATGAGGTAGAGCCAGTGGCCGAGTGGTCTAAGACGTCAGGACTTCGTACCTGAGTTAGAGATGGCACAGGTTCGAATCCTGTCCTTAACTGTTAATAAGTAATATTCACCTTGTACTGTACTGGTTCGTCCCCTTACTCTGTGTGATAATTTCCCTGCACAGATCAATAGTCTATGGGGAATGGGTAGAGTAAGGTTACAGTGGAGATCGGCTTCTCCTTTTTATAAAAAATAACTAAATTTAAATTAAACTGCCAGCAAAATCATGTTTTTGTCACGTTAGGTGTTTCCTAATAAAGATAGACAAGCAACTAAATCGTAGCGCAAGTCAGCCTAGTTGGCCCATTCCAAATTATACTCTTGATAAAAAAACCCCAACATTGCACCGAGGAATATCAGATTTGTGTTTCCGACTGGGGGTGGGTGGGTGGGTCGCCTACCGCAGTTTAGTTTTAGATTCTCACACGGCTAGGGATGGCAAATATTTTCAACATACCGATGAAATATCGATATACCACAAACCAAAAATCGATCTAACGATAATATCAAAACAAAAATATCGATATATTGGTTACTCGATATATCGAATTGTAAATGATTTATCTGTTTAAAATTATAAACTAACTCTTATGTCCAGACCAAAAATACAGTCATGTCTTTACGTTACTAGAATAGCCTGTTGAATGTAAAAATTAAATACATTTATCTGCACGAAACAAGTTGTGGTATGTGGGGTTGACTGAAAAAAATACAAAATGAGAATAGTTATACATTTAATTATAAGGTTAATTATGAAAGAATAGTATAACAATAATTTAAGCACAAGAGGCTGATTAAATGTGTTTTTTTCGAATTTTTACGATTTTTATGAGAGAGAATAACGTCAATATTTAGTTATGATATATCGGGCCAAAATTTCGATATGGTCGATAATATCGAAAGAAAATACCGATACTAATATATCGATGTATCGAAACATATTAATCGATATATCCGATATATCGATACTTCCTTGCCATCCCTAGACACGGCTTTGTCTGTAAACAGATATACCGAGGGAGAGGCCTGAAGTCGGATAAATGAATTCCTGCTCTGAAATTTATACACTTAAAATATACTGTTTGAAACATTTAATAGAAGGATAATAGCTTGTGGGTGTCCTAATGGACTTTATCTTCCACATTCATTATGGCACATCAAGGCTAACAGGCTGTATACTTTCTGATAAATAAATTGAACTGAATGTAGTGTATATATATCAAGAGAGGTTCAGATAACTATAAATAGCAAATAAATACTAGATAGTTTATTTTCTTGTGGGGAGCGCTGGAATACCAGAAGCGCGCATATGAGTAATAGGCACAGGATTGACCAACGTGCGCATTCTTTAGTTTTGTCTGTAACAAGGTAGTCCACTTACAGGACGGCGGAAGGAAAGAAGCGGATGTACTCAGGACTGCGCAAACAGAAAAACCAACTGCTATCGCCAATCCTCAATCAACTAATATTACAAATCCTTCGTTTGGACGGACGTTAATTATAATTAATAGAAAAAAGATGGCCGAACCCGAGTTGGTCTGTCCTTTTACCGACTCAAAAATGTTTCTATCAGTTCTGTAGTTCTTTAATTACGAGTTTTAGCGCTCTTTAATTAAAATGCTCTATTTGTTGGAGTCAAAGACAAGTGAATTACAACTTATTGTTTAGCCAAAGACAAATAATAAAAGATAGCCCCTGCCACGTGCGTATTTCATAGTTGCAAAACCCTAAACTGTGACAAACAACCTTTGTATGTTTTTAATTTATAGATATTGTTTTACAAAGCCTAGAAGCTATATTTGTAGCAGTGGAGTTGAAGTCGTATCAGTGAAAACTATATAATTAATTAGGACTGTAATGTAAATGGAGAAGTAAGAAACAGAGGTCTCATCTAATAGTGCGCTGGATGTGTGTCGAGTAGTTATAGATGACAGGACCTGCTCCTTGTCAGCCCTCCCTTTATTCTTCCAAATCCTCAAGGATAAATGTAATAATTATTATTTCAGATATACAACGATGTACTTTAATTTTTTTCATTTCATTATTATATTTTTTTTAACTTCACTTGCCAGTTCACATGGGCCTACAGGCCTGTGCGTGAACTTTATTCAACGAGTGAAGTACCGACCGGTGGCTCAGTGCGGATTCGAACCCTGGATCTTACCCTCCGCTGAGCCATCACGCCAGCAATTAGATTCATGTTTATTACTTCCACTGAGACGTTCGCTGCGGTCATGGAAGTGACCTCTGTTTCGTATTCTCTGTGGAATGTATCATTATGTACGTTTGTAAATTAAACCACCCCTTAAAAGCGTCGAAATATAAAATAACGAGGATCTAATCTTACACTTTATAGATTGAAAATAAAGATTAGGTACCAATTGTGGGAGGTTAAAAAGATAGCCTTTCATTTATTTTCATTTAAGAGGCCGTCCAATAACAGCTTAGTTGGTGAGGTGATGGAGATGTTTACAAGTCGACCGCCCAACGGAAAATTAATTACAACCCCCAGTCCGAGGCTCTCGCTGTAAACCGGGCTTAGTATTAGCTCTAATGTCTCACCGCCACAATCCCTGAGTCACAGCAACGTCCAACCACTACTTCGACTACCTCGAGATTAACTATGAAACCACTGTCCACTACAATATTAACTACGAACCAACTGCCTAATAAATGAAGATTAAGTATGAACCCTCTGCCTGATACATCAATATAAACTTCAAAGCCTCTGCCGACTGCATCGAGATTAACTATGAAACCACTGTCTACTACAATATTAACTACGAACCACCTGTCTAATAAATGAAGATTAACTATGAACCCTCTGTCTGATACATCAAGATAAACTTCAAACTCTTTGCCGAGTACATCAAGAATAACTATGAAACCACTGTCTACTACAGTAAGAGTAACTACGAACCCTCT
The DNA here is from genome assembly GCA_035578905.1 of Stictocephala bisonia. Taxonomy (NCBI): domain Eukaryota; kingdom Metazoa; phylum Arthropoda; class Insecta; order Hemiptera; family Membracidae; genus Stictocephala; species Stictocephala bisonia. The sequence continues at coordinate 16,469,900 of JAQJVL010000001.1, forward strand.
GACTACTATAATAAGATTATCTACCAACCACCTACCTAATAAATGAAGATTAACTATGAACCCTCTGTCTGATGCATCAAGATAAACTTCAAACCCTCTGTTGACTATATCAAGATTAACTATGAAAACACTGTCTACTACATCAATATTCACTATGAAAACATTGTCTACTACTACAAGATTAAATACAATTCCTTTGTCTTCTACAATAGGGTTAATTATGAACCTGATTTCTGCTACAACAAGATAAACTGCAAACCCTCTGTCTACTAAATCAAGACTAATTACGAACTATCTGTCTACTACATCAAGATTAACTACAAACTTACTGCCTGCTACATTAAGATAAACTACGAACCCTCTGTTTACTACATCAAGATTAACTACGAACCCTCTGTCTACTACATCAAGATTAACTACGAACCCTCTGTCTACTACATCAAGATTAACTACGTATCCTCTGTCTGCTATATCAAGATAAACTACGAACCCTCTGTTTACTACATCAAGATTAACTACGAACCCTCTGTCTACTACATCAAGATTAACTACGAACCCTCTGTCTACTACATCAAGATTAACTACGAACCCTCTGTCTACTACATCAAGATTAACTACGTATCCTCTGTCTGCTATATCAAGATTTAGCTGCGTCCTGAGGTTTGCTACGTCAAAATAAAATATGTCTCAGCTGATTGCTGATTGATTACTATTACAGAGTAATCACGGCCCTGGTGTCTGCTTAGTCAAAAAATGTTAATTTCCTATCGGGAATGTTTAGTTACACAAATATTCTAAATTTCCTTCGGTCTTCAATCTCAGGTAAGCTGTACAATTTCGTGCAGAAAATTCTTAACAACAGAAACCAGAATAATTATTCTCGGATACGCTACGTCAAACGTCAAATCCACTTTAAACCGTACCACACTTGACTTTAAATATTCTTTTTATTAGACTATGTTATACCTTGGGGAACATAGTCATTAAAGTATATTTACTAAATTCAATTATAATATTTTCTATTTGGTAGATATTTCTAATTCCTTCCATATCCCAGAATGTGACCTCAGATTTAGTAATGTAATTCATATGGAGTTTGTTGTTTACAAAATATAATTTTAAACCATTATTAATAAAGGGTCGTTAAAATAACTAATGCATTTCAAATCGAATGGGCACATCTGCAAAGATTTCTTTTAAAACGCAACCCTATTTACAAGTACCGTAAGGAGAAAATGAAGGTTTAAGATAATTAAAAGTTCACTTCATTTGGGTTTCGTGAAATGTCATTAAGTTGAGGTTAGAAACTTGGTTTTGAGCAAAGAACAGAGAGTGTTTATTGCGGAGGAATATTTTAAAACAAAATCGTTTGTTTTATGTCAAGATGCTTTCGAACAGTACATATTCTGAAGCCATTGTATTAATTATATGAAGGACTAGCGTTAATTGTATGCACAGTGTTTTATTGAAATTCAACCCGACGTTGAGAAATGACTGACAGTATGTCGTAATGAATAAATGTATACCAAACTTGACAAGATATTAAATACATCTCATAACGTACCACAATACAAAGTTATTTACATAATTTTCAGACTAAAACACTCCGATTCCTGATACTTTTTGCTTTCAATGTCTGCTAGCTACCGTAACGCAAATCTGCTGCCATTCCTCCTCCCAACAGAGGGGGGGAATTGATTATTTAGCCAATATATCCTAGCCACTTTGGACACACGCCACTGTTGCGCTCGTGCAACTATCCGTTTTGCTCGTTCTACTACCCCAATATGTGGTCTGCGTGCGTGCATAGTATATATCTCAAATAGACGGTAATTTTTTTCTATTCTATTTGTACCCACAGTCTCGACAATCCAAAACGAGTGATAAAGATTGCAGTATTAAAAAAGGATTATTTGTAAGCTGGGTTGGAGAAACATTTAAATTACGTGCGGACGTATGATTGATGGTTTACTTAAACGTACTCTCTAATACATAAATTTATCTAAATATTATCATAAAAACACATTTATTACCAAGAAAAAAAGGATGCGTACATACAATACTAATTATAATATTAAAAGCTTCATATTGGAGCAGAAATTCGACCTGTAATTACTGTATGATAACCACCACTATCTACTACAAGATTACATCAATAACACTGTATGTTTCTGGGTGGGTGGGAGGGTCATTAATAATGTGTACCACCGTATGTGTATGGGTGGGTAGGAGGGTCATCACCATCTACGTGTAAGGGTGGGGGGAGGATTGACTGGATGAGTTAAAATCCTCCCCAATCTGATTGTGCATCCTATCATACATGAGTATGAGCAAATCACACAACTTCCACTGTCGTGGAATATATTTTTTCAGAGTAGTTTTTCAAATGTTTCTTTTTTTGTAACTGAAGAGAGTCTAATTTAATTAATTAAATGAAAATGTTGTTATTTTTCAGAAAAGCAGCAGTGGAAACACAATAGCGACAATCATGGATGTGATGTGATCCAAACAGAGCTTTATTCTGTGATACAGTGTTTTACAGCAGCAAATCGTCTGTGTGCTCAATCTTGTACCCTGCTCATACATCCGCGTACCGTACAGAGATGTGCCTTCCTCTAACAGTAGTTCCCTCGGTCTTACAATCCAGTTGTTGACTTGAGTTAGACTCTGTATCGTCCACCGTATCGTGAAGTTCATATCAAACCATGGGCAGTCTACCTAACCTGCACACGCTGGATGCACAGCCAGACACTAGGGAATTGTACAGCCCACTGCAGAAGGGCACAAGGAACTCCTCGCCCGTGCGGTTCGCCGAGGTCCAAGACCTCGCGGACTTCAGCCACCAGCCCGTCAAGCACGTGCGCAGTGTAGACTGCAGTATCTATCATGCCGTCGGTGTCGACCGGAGGATCCAAGACCACGGCGTGGTGGAGAGGAAGCACCGGGATCACCGAGTGTACCACACGCTGGACCGCAAACTGCCAGTGATCGTACCCGCAGTCTCCGCCCAGAGAGTGAGCCAATTAATACACGTGTCCAACCAGAGGATAACGACAGCTGAGGTTGGTCAACTTCATTTTTATTCTTCCCTTTGTTTTCATAAAACCTTATAACAAAACATATTTTACTGAACACTGATAAATGTACCCAAACGACCATACATTTAATGTCTACATACAACAACTAAACATTGTAACACACACATACAACAACTAAACAATGTAACAAGTCCTCAGTTCAAACAAAGTGCATTTCTATATGTTACAATGAACCCACCCGTATGGGAATTGATCTACCCGCCCACCCATACACGTACAGTGGTATTGAGACGTGCTGAAAAGTATGTAGACGGTTTAAATTTGCTAGAGGATTAAAACATCGTAAAGAACTATTTTTAACGTTCTAACCGACTCTACCTCCGATGGGAGCCGAACCACGTGGAGTCAATATATAAATATATAATTGTTAATGTAAGCATTGTTGTTACACCTACTGCACCATGTAAAATGGTTCCTACAATCCATAAAAACTCAAACACAAAGTGTGAAAAACATTTTGAACCCAATCACTCAGTTCAAGAGTTATTCATTCCCCTCAAACGAAACTCTTACAGTAGGAAAGTATGGCCTTATTTTGGCCCTCGAAGTCAAAATGTGAATTGTAACGTATTGGGTAAAACTTATGTAATCTATAGCTTCAAATCATATATGTAACAGTAATTAGGGGCAGTTTGAGGAAGGGAGACTGGGAAGTATGCATACCTTTCAGTTTATTATTGTGTATGTTTTGAGAACACTAATATTTAACCACATAAACAGCGCGAGAGGGGGTTCTGGGGCCTCCTCCAGAAAATGTTTGAACATTAAAACGTTAGGATACTAATTTTAAACTTTGTAAAGTGTGATTTTTCCATATTGTATGGATTTTTTATGTGTTAAATTGCTGAGAAAACTTCAGTAGCACGGTAAAATCGTACTAAGTTAGGGAGGTTCCGCAGAAATCAAATATGACCTTTATTCAACAGACAGAGAAGTGTCACAGGAATCTGTGATGGGGCCGACTCACTTTGACCTATTGGTTGTAATTTGCGAACAGTTCAGTTTTTGAACAAGGGTAAACAATTCGGAGGTTGAGTTATCAAACCAGAAGGTGATGATCATGGACCCAACATTAAAGGCAGAAAAAAGCAAAAAGAAATATGTAAAGCTAGATAAGAGAATCGAATATGCTAATGTGGGTCAGTGTTCACCATCATGTTGTAGGCAATGTAAAACTAAACTATGCACCCTAAAAATTATTCAAATCACCGCAAACAAAACTCTGACAGTAGGAAAGTATAATCAAACTATCAATTTTGGGAGAAAATGTTGTAAACGATAACCTCACATCAGTTAACGATAGTTAGTGATAATTTTGTTGAATGATAACTACGTGTGCCAACTAGAGAAGTACAATTGTGTATTAGTGTGGTGATAAATTGCTAATATGACAACTATTTGTGCCAGTTAGAGAGGGAAACTGTGTTTACTTCTAATCAGTTAACATTAATGTGGTGATCATTTGGTTAAATGACAACTATTTGTGCCAACTATAGAAGTACAATTGTGTCAGCGATAACTTCAAATCAGTTAAAATTAGTGTGGTGATAATTTGGTAATAGAACAATTATTTGTGCCAGTTAGAGATGGAAATTGTGTTTACTTCTATCAGTTAACATTAGTGTGGTGATAATTTGGTAATATGACAACTATTTGTGCCAGTTAGAGAGGGAAATTGTGTTTACTTCTAATCAGTTAACATTAGTGTGGTGATAATTTGGTAATAGAACAATTATTTGTGCCAGTTAGAGAGGGAAATTGTGTTTACTTCTAATCAGTTAACATTAGTGTGGTGATAAATTGGTAATATGACAACTATTTGTGCCAGTTAGAGATGGAAATTATGTTTACTTCTAATCAGTTAACATTAGTGTGGTGATACATTGGTAATATGACAACTATTTGTGCCAGTTAGAGAGGGAAATTGTGTTTACTTCTAATCAGTTAACATTAGTGTGGTGATACATTGGTAATATGACAACTATTTGTGCCAGTTAGAGAGGGAAATTGTGTTTACTTCTAATCAGTTAACATTAGTGTGGTGATCTTTTGGTAATATGACAACTATTTGTGCCAGTTAGAGATGAAAATTGTGTTTACTTCTAATCAGTTAACATTAGTGTGGTAATCATTTGGTTATATGACAGCTATTTGTGCCAGTTAGAGAGGGAAATTGTGTTAACTTCTAATCAGTTAACATTAGTGTGGTGATAATTTGGTAATATGACAACTATTTGTGCCAGTTAGAGAGGGAAATTGTGTTTACTTCTAATCAGTTAACATTAGTGTGGTGATAATTTGGTAATAGAACAATTATTTGTGCCAGTTAGAGAGGGAAATTGTGTTTACTTCTAATCAGTTAACATTAGTGTGGTGATAATTTGGTAATATGACAACTATTTGTGCCAGTTAAAGAGGGAAATTGTGTTTACTTCTAATCAGTTAACATTAGTGTGGTGATAATTTGGTAATAGAACAATTATTTGTGCCAGTTAGAGAGGGAAATTGTGTTTACTTCTAATCAGTTAACATTAGTGTGGTGATAAATTGGTAATATGACAACTATTTGTGCCAGTTAGAGATGGAAATTATGTTTACTTCTAATCAGTTAACATTAGTGTGGTGATACATTGGTAATATGACAACTATTTGTGCCAGTTAGAGAGGGAAATTGTGTTTACTTCTAATCAGTTAACATTAGTGTGGTGATCTTTTGGTAATATGACAACTATTTGTGCCAGTTAGAGATGAAAATTGTGTTTACTTCTAATCAGTTAACATTAGTGTGGTAATCATTTGGTTATATGACAGCTATTTGTGCCAGCTATAGGAACATATTTTGGCCAAAGTTAACAGAATCACGCGCATTAATTGAAATATAAATGTTCTCAATCTTCTATAAGGGGAAGGAAAATAAATAAGGACTAATGGATTTAACCTAAATGACATTACGCACACTACCATTGATTGTGTTTGTCCTTGAAAACAGCTTATCGGTTATGGTAATTACAAACCAAGCCTGAGACAAGGACGTTGTGATTAGGTATACAAGGTCAACAAATAATTTATAGACACCATTAAAAACGTGCAGTCTTTTTCAGAGAAAAGTTATATGCAATAAATATATTTTTATGTCATTAAAACTAGGCTTATGTAATATTGTACTGCAATGAATTTATCAGTATTTTGAGAAATACATTTTAACTATACTTATTGTTCAGTATTGACAAAATAATTGTTAGTTTACAAAATTTAAAAAATTGGTCGAAGAGAATGTTTTTGTTGATACTTATGTAATATGCAATGTAAATAAACAACAGTTACTAACTTTAGAATGTAGGAGTCACATATATTTCTGAAAACGTATTTTCCTTGAACAAGTAACTAAATTGTAGTTGACAAACTTCAATCTTTGACGGAATTTTTAGAAACTACCATACTTTCTATACAACTCGGCGTTTTACAAGTTCCATTAAAACTAAAATAAGAAATATTTTCTATCAATCGAATTCTGTTTGACAATTCTATATTCCATTTCTTAAGAATCTGCAGAGGTTGTCGGCCATGTTGGTTTAAACCCATAAGAACAATGTTATTTGCGAATCCATATTTTTTTCCTTATTTATTGACCAAAAGTTATGTATGAGGTGTGATTTTAAACGTTATCATATTGTGCATTGGGTTTGCGTTTTATATTTTGAATACATACGCCTAGTTTTGAAAAAAAGGTAAAAATAAAAACTTCAAACTTAATATTTTTATATTTTTTCGATAAAACTAATTAGGAATTCAGAAAGCAATTCCAATGTGCGATTTCATTCTTGATCAAATGCAATTTGTTTGGTAAAAATCCGTATAAAAATAACTGTTTAGTTTGGATACACGTGATCGCATGTCCGGATTGAAAATAACATTGTTCTTATAGGATTAAAACCAACATGGCCAACCTCAGCAGACTCTTAATATGTGTACACAAATAATAAAACAAATCAATAGGGCCTATCAACACATCATCATTCCCGTAGGAAGACCAAGTTTTCATAAGTAATAAATATGAAAGTCATGAAAAGAATTCGTTTAAGGTTAGTGAAATATGGTATGTTCAACAAAATCCCTGTGATGAATTTAATATTTATTACTTATGAAAACTGGATCTTCCTGTGGGACTGATGATGGGTTGACGGGCCCGAAATCGATTTCCAATAATCAATCCTAGTAATCAAGTTAGATTTCTAAGGTAAGAACACTTTAGTGTAAAATTTAGAAATATTTTAAGGCCTTCTGGTTGACTGTACCAGTGTAAAAATAGTATCTTTTTCTACTTTCCTCTGTTTTTAAATTTAAATTACATATATTTAACGAAATAGGGCGGTCTTCTAAGATTAAATATGAAATGACAGCATTATTCAACATGTCTTAAGGTTTAAGTAAAGTTTGTTCATTTTAATGCATAATGTTTATTTTACTATTCTCTAACTAAGAAAACTCATTTACTCCTAAAAAAAAAAAAAAAAAAAATGGGAGGGGCGCCTTATAAATATCCATTTTTTTTTTTTTGTAATTTTTTATTGATTGATGATCTATTATTTTATACAGCATCTAAGGCATTGAACATGTCATTTTAGACTCAATGCTCTTCTGCGAAGATATTAATGAAGAATTTTTTAGTAAAATTCTAGAGAAAGTGGAAGCGTCCAAATACCAAAGCAGTTGTTGCAGTAGAAGAATGAAAACGGTTTTACTTTTCATCTAAAAAAATCAAAAGACATTATTTATCTTAAAAAAATGTATTTACTTATTTTTATTTACTATAAAAAGAATAAATGTTGGCTATTATATCATTAACACTAATGCGTGGTTGTGAAGCAGAGTGTAGCTATTAAACTAGCACATTTAAACACAAATTAATGTGAGTTTAAGATTTAAAATTATTACGTTTGAATTTTATTATTAATTGCTGAATAAACTCACTATTTCGTTAAATATATGTAATTTAAATTTACAAACAGAAGAAAGTAGAAAAAGATACTATTTTTACACTGGTACAGTCAACCAGAAGGCCTTAAAATATTTCTAAGTTCTACACTAAAGTGTTCTTACCTTAGAAATCTAACTTGATTCCTAGGATTGATTATTGGAAATCGATTTCGGGCCCGTCAACCCATCATCAGTCCCACAGGAAGATCCAGTTTTCATAAGTAATAAATATTAAATTCATCACAGGGATTTTGTTGAACATACCACATTTCACTAACCTTCAACGAATTCTTTTCATGACTTCCATATTTATTACTTATGAAAACTTGGTCTTCCTACAGGACTGATGATGGGTTGACAGGCCTGAAATTGATTTCCCAATAATCGATCCTAGTAATTGAGTTGCATTGCTATGGTAAGAACACTTTAGTTTAGAATTACGAGCAATCCAGGCTACATAATCAATGATTCAGAACTTCAACTAGTCCATTGACATTGAGAAATCAAACAATTGAATATTCTAAAGGGCAAATGGTTTAACATTTTGCTGAGAATGTTTTTATAAACCATCTAGACTATAAGCGTTCTTCAACAGTAGGTATCTAGTATTGGAAACAAACATTCTATTACTTTCAAAGCTTGAGATTTTTCTACAAATTTGTAGAAGTTTTTGATAACTGTGTTAGAGAAGTAAAAAAATTATAAGTTAGTTATAATTTCTACATTCAACAGTTTAATTGATAAAGACCCGACCGCCCATACACATACAGTAATGAATAAGAATAATTTATTCTCTCCTTCTTTTAAAGATTACACAAAAGAAATTAAAAAATAAAACTGTACTTTTCAAGCAAATTAAAATATACTAAAAAATTAAAACTTCCTTTTTTTACTAAATTAAATGTTGCTTATTATAAAAATGACTTTTGAGTCCAGGTCTGACTGCTTAAACTAAACTTTAAAGACAAAAGAGAAACAAAACGCTTAAATTTAATAAACATGATTAGCAACTAAACTAAAAATACAATAAATATTTTAAAAGAAAGAGAAAATGTATGGCTTCAAAGGCAAATGCCTGATTTGGGACTTTATTTTTTATATAAGATTTAAACTAAATTAAAAACCAGCATTCGAATAACTATTAAAAATAAAATACTACCAGTGCTAATGACCCACCCACCCAATCAAACACGTACAGTGATGATTACCCCTCCTACCCACCCACATACATGTAGAGTGCTGGTGTCCTTCCCCAGTGATTGTCAGTACTCATACACGTTCAGTGGTAATGACCCTCCCACCCACCCATATGCATACAGTGGTCCTCCCACTCACCCATACAAGTACAGTGGTGATTAATCAATTAAAAAAATTTCAAATATAGTAAAGAAAAGTAATTTTTACTAATTCAATCCCCATACTATTTACTCAACAAAACATCAATCATAATTCAGTAATGACATATTTATGTGATTATCTGTGGGTAGATATTATAAATTACCTCTGTAACATTTTCAAAATCAGGATTTATTGATTATTTTTAGAAAAAAAATATATTTGTTTCAGCCAAATTTGAATACCACATACTCGCCTGTGTCCAGTCGGTCAACACGCTCCAGTATGACAATCCACCATCAGTTCCATCCTCCCGTTGGCACTACGTCAGCCAACGTTCGCCACCGAGACTCCATGAGCAGTTCTGCCGGAGCTTCGTCTGTCCGCCGCCTCATCGGCGTAGTACGTTCCACACCCTCTCAGTTTGGCCCTGTCTACTCCCGGCGAGTGATCCACAGAAACTGGGCCGCCCTATGTTTGGCCAATGCTCTGCTTACCTCTGCTATTGTTCCCCTTCTAGGTCTCCAAAGTTCTATATCTTCCTGGTGGTGGCCCCCAGGCACCTGGCCCTCTATATCCCCGCAGTGGTTCTATCTCAGTGCAGACATTGGATCATTATTGCTTGCCTCTCTTTTTGCTATAGGTTCCCTATCTTCTCTATTCATCGTTGTTGTGATTAAAAAACTTGGCACCAACACTACAATCAATGTAGGATATGGCTGCGCTTTTCTTTTTTTCTCCGCCCACCTGTATCCGAAGCTATATACGTTAATTCCCAGCTACATCATAATGGGAATAAGTCTAGGTCCTCTGGCCGGAGCTAAGGTCACAGCCCTGATGGCACTTGCTTCTAAGTACTCCTACGTCTTGTCTGATGAGGAAGAGGATGAGATAGAACATGTGGAGGAGTCCAGTCGGAGGGACGCTATTGTCCACAAGCTAGCTCGGTGGATGCAAACCACACAAGACTGTGGGCTTGTACTAGGTAATCTCTTGACAGGCATGGTGATGCTGTATACCTGGAGCATTGCTCAAGATGTGCACAATACCAGTGTTGCTATAGACTCTATGTATGCGCTTGATGAGTTGGGGGAAAGGATATGTGGTGCTGCTGCTTGTCCGGTTGCTCTTAATTTCCATCCACCCTCCCCAGACTTGTCTGCCAACAGTTCTGATGGATCATCCCTTGTCCTCCCTTGCAAGTCTTGTATGTTTCTTGCAAGTGTCTTCATTGGGTTTGGTGTGATGGCCTGGATTGTAGCAGCTCTCTTCACAGACCGCCTAATCGTTTATCAAGACTTTTCTGAGAAAAACAACTTCACAAAGTGTTACAAAGTGATGACTGACACTTTCAAGGACCCTCATTTGCAGTTGGTAGTTCCACTCGCTCTCTACATTGGACTGACACAAGGCTTCATGTATGCAGACTTTACCAAGGTACTAACATGCCACAGTGTACGATCTACTTAAAATATTATACTATTTATCTTTAAAAACCGTGTTATAATAGTTTCATTAGATTTAGAAATATCGTTACTAAAATGAGATTGATAATCATCATTATTTATTACTGTATAACCATTAAGTAATATATTGAATAAGTAAATGGTAAGTGTCATTAATTAGTTCCAATAAATAACTTATGGAAAAAATAATTAATTCTCAAATAACTAAGGACATTTTTAAGATGAGCGTATTTTAACTAGCCGCAACAGGACTTCCAGGGGATGATGTTTTAATGAATTTTGTGTGTTATATTTTATCAAACTTACCCTCTCATGTAAGTTCATGATCTCTAAAAAACTATGTGATATATATTTTAGCCATACATAGTTTTTTACATGTAAGCTCTTTTACAAACTATTACAATTTCTTGCTTCAGGTGCTAACCAATCTGTACTGAAATCTTAGCTATACCACTTATAAATTATTTAAGCTGTAAAAAAAAAAAAACTATGATGAATATTGAGTGAAAAAGTTTATTTTAGCCATATTAAACGAGTACTAAACTTTTTTGTTTCAGTCATATGTGGTGTGTTCACTAGACCTGTACAACGTAACATGGGTCTTCGTGGCTTTGGGAGTGTTGCAATGTATTGCAGGCTGCACTGTGAGTCTGGTCTTGCAGCAGATCAAAAGGCTCTACGTTATTTGTGAGTAGTTTTAAACATGATAAGAATTTAAATAAATTATAAAGCATAAATCATTATTAGCAAAAAATGAATATTTTACTCTAGTTAAGTTACGATTCGAGAGATCTCTCCTATAAAGGGGTTCCCAAATCTTTTTGTACCACACCCCCTCTTGTTTCCCCCTTACACAGTAAATTGTACACAATGTTTGGGCATAAGAAGGAGAAAAGTATTACTTTGAAACAAAATTATTTATTTATACTTTCACACAAAATTTGATATAGGATTTTAAGTTTTAATTTACAAAATAAAGAAGTAGTACTGGTAAGAGAAAAAGAAGTTAATCTGTTAGTGAGTTATATAAGCTTATGTTTTTACTGGTTTTATATCTTAGCTTCATATCTTATTTCCAACTTGTCTTGTGTCCCATTATTTGGGACACAAGACAAGGGCAAAAGGGAAAATCTACTTTATCTGCCATCATAAGTCTGGTCAAATCTATAATCGACAGCATAGAGGAGGGACAATTTGTCACTGCCTTATTTCTAGATTATAGCAAAGCCTTCGACTGCCTGGGACATAACCTTATCTCCAAAAAACTTGCAGCTCTGGGAGTAACAGGTCTGGAAAATAGGTGGTTTGCCAGCTACCTCAAAGGGAGATCCCAAGTTGTGGAAATTCAGCACACTACATCTGGCATCACTAGCACGTTCAGATCTTGTCCTCAACCAATTACTAGGGGAGTACCACAGGGATCAGTGCTGGGACCCATCCTGTTTATTCTGCTGACTAATGACTTTCCAGCTCTAATTCAAAATGAAAGTATCAGCTGCATAATGTACGCAGACGACACCACTCTACTTTTAAAAAATGACTCAGCTGAAGAATTGTACAGTAATTCTATCAGATCATTACAATGCGCCATAACCTACAGTAAATTAAATGACTTGGCAATTAACCCTGACAAAACTACACAGGTACACTTTAGCAGGAAGAAAGTGGTACCAGCAAGCATTCCCAATATATCAGTAGCTAACCAGACCAAATTTTTGGGAGTAACTCTCGATGGCAGACTCACATGGGCAGATCACGTAAACGAATTCTGCAAAAAAATTAGTACAGGCATCTACGTTGTTAAACGTATTAAATGGATTGGCACTCTGGAAGCAGCAAAAATAGCCTACTATGCACTAGTAGAGCCTCACATTAGGTATGGCCTTACAGTCTGGGGAACCTCCCAAGGAAACCTCAAGAGAATTCTGATACTCCAAAAAAAGGCAATTAGGACCCTTGCAAATCTCGAGCCACTGCAAATCTGCCGACATGCCTACCGGACCCTAGGCATACTTACAGTACCCGCACTCTACATCTTTGAAGCTATCTTGCACATAGATCAATTACACCTGCAGACTCACATGGATATCCATAATTACCCAACACGCCATGCCTCAAGGTTCACCCTACCTCAACACAGAACAGCCCTCTATGAGAAAAAACCCTCATACATTGGCCGGAAATTTAAAAACCTTCTTCCACACTACTTCTGTAACCAGACAGGAAACAAACTAAAGAACCTGCTTCGAGAGTTCCTGCTAGAGAGACCTGTGTACACCATTGAAGAGTTCCTGGAATCTGCAAACACCAGAACCATATGATGTTTATTATATTTTGACAAATTTCTGTACTTGATGTTCATGAAATAAAGGAATTTTGATTTTGATTTTGATTTGTCTTCACACCCCAATAGCATGGGGGGCCCTCATTTAGGAACCCTTGCTCTTATACTTGATCTGGGACCAACAAATTTATGACTTTTGAACCATGGGAACTGCATGGCAGAAGAAGAGCATGGTAACTGAACCTAGATCAACTGCTTGACAAGCCAGCACCTCAGCCCCTTAGTTACAACTGCTCCATGTTCACCTATATTACACATAAGAAGAGAATTATATTCCAAGCAACAATTTACAATTTTGTTAATTAATATAATAAAATTAGTTTAAATAACCTAAATAGTATCTGAAGTAAATGCTTTGGTTTTACATCAGCGATTTCACTTCAAACAGTTTCATAATCCTTCACAATAAACAAATAAATAGCCAGACACATTTTTTCAATCATAGTGTCATCCCAACTTTGCAAGGATAAAAAACATAAATTATACATCTCAAGTTGTACTATAAGAGCCTGTCATACACAAGAGAAATGAAACTGTCAATGTACTTTCTGTTTGTTAAAGAAGTATTGACATTGCACATTGTCACTACACCCTACACCACTACTACCAATCTCGATTTCTGTCAAACTAAACATGTTGTGTATTTGTTAAATACTACTGCATTGTAGTGCTCAAATAAGATTAGCTGTGCTATCTAGTGTGAAGTATATGTTTTCTTCACAGTCATACAATGTTAGTTTTCTTAAATTAAAATATAAAACTAACCTTCTTATAAGGTTAGTGTTTTCACTTCACAATAGGGCAAATACCCGAATCATTTAGGTTTTGTTTAGGAGTGGAAATCAGGCTTAAATTTTTTAATAATACCTTAGGAAAGTCCTTTAATAGTTAAAAACACACAAAAAACATAATAAAACAATTTTGGTTAGTCGAAGACTGCTTTAGTCTTCTATTAACCCTCTTATGTTTATGTTTATCAAAAGACACTTACAAAAGTCAGCATAAAACTCTTCTGTGGTGGACTTACGATAAAGCCAATGGCCTTGAAATATCTCCATGATTGTTTTACCCATTTTTGTGTGTGTTAACTATCAAAGGAATTTTTAAAAAAAGGTAAGCCTGCTTTCTGCCCTGAATAAAACCTTAAAAAACCTTCTCAAAGTTGGTTAATAGTTTGGATTAGACAAATCAAACACTATATAACATTTAACAACATAGTTATAACATTTAACAACATAGTTATAACATTTAACAACATAGTTATAACATTTAACAACATAGTTATAACATTTAATAATATGTTATAACATTTAACAACATAGTTATAACATTTAACAACATGTTATAGTCCTTATTCTCATTTCAAGCACTGTAGTCGCTAAAAATACTTTTCACCAGCATAACTATTCAACTCAACGCAGTACAGACATAATTTTCACCTGCCCATCCACAGACTTATATATTTAGAAACACTGTCACAATATTTTGGAAGGAAGCTGTTTAATACATTGTCAGTGAAATTTAAATTAATTGAAAAAGTTCATACATTTGAAAAAGAAATCACAAAACTGCTTGTAAATAAAGCGTACAAGATTTTTCAAAAGATGTGCTATAAATTATATACTGGAGCGGCCGTATCTATGGAACAGCTGTACCTAAGGGGCTAAAGTCGGTCCGAAATCGATTTCCAATATGACCAACCATAATAGTTTTTATCCCTCTGCTCCCGTGGTTCGGAAGTCACGCTAAGCCGTTGGTCTCCAGGTTAGAGAGAGCGTCTTAGCCCTAACTTCACCTGGTAAAATAAGGCAATCTTTAAATTTTTTAAGAGTTTTAACTTTTAAAAAGTTCTTATCTTTTATCATATTTTTAACACGTTAACTTGTACATACATTAATTTGTAGCATTATTGACAGTTTTACTTGTTTTTTTAATGTAAATATAATTTGTTCCAATACATAGCTGTTGGATTCACATTCCACTCCTGTCTGATCTTGGTACTGTTACGTTGGAAGCCGACGGGAGATGATCCTGCACTGCTTTATGTCATTGGAGCTGTCTGGGGTGTCTGCAATTCTATCTGGGAGTGCCTTACCTTCAGTAAGAACTTATACTATTATAAACTGGAACACAAACATGAATCATAAAACAAACAATAGATTATTATTTACACTATGCTCGAAACAATGATAAATTGTTTTATTTATAAAAGACAAATGCTAAAACTTCTTACATGAATCATATAGTCATTTGTTTTTCTCTCTTAAAAACTAATGTCTACAAGGCCGTCCCTAAATTACGTAAAGCTAAAATCAGACTTTTCAGATCCCCCCCCCCCCCCGTCTAACGTACCTGTAACAGTAATACTAACCCCCCTCAAAAATTACGTAACTCTGTCAACAACCCCCCTCCAATTGTTTTCTTTCACTTTGGTGCATTTTTAAAATTTATGTTATTCATGGTTTGTTTCCTAATAGGGGGAGAATATGTTATTAATTTTAAAATCTTGTATTTTGGGGAAAACGATCAAATTTTATGAACCAATTTAAACAAATTGTTGGAATTTAATTTTTACATAACATTGTTTAGAACCTCCCACCCTCCCCTGTAATGATGCATAACACTGCCGAAACCCCCACTCTTCAGGCGTTACACAATTTAGAGACAGCTCCATACAAGGGTATGTAAATAAACTTATTGCATGTGTTTAAACACTGTACATAAAAGTGTTATGTAGCTAGAAATTGCTTGGTTATTAGTGTTTATTGTAGTATCATCATAAAAAGAACAGTACATAAGTTGGACCAATATAATGGAAGCAATTTTTGTATAAACTTAATTTATAAATACTTCTTAAATTGGAGGTAAAGAGTAGAGCTTTAAAAATTTGATATATAGCTCCCAGCTGAATTTGAAAATTTTAATCATCTAGCCCAATTAATAGTAAAATAATTAAAGAAAAAAAGAGTTAATTTTATTAATTTTTTTTTCTTTCATTACTTCTGAAATCCTAGGCCTAGTGCTCCAAATTTAACCTGTAATAAAATAATTAATTATTTCCAGAATGTTCAGCCCCCTTGTATATTAAATAATTATATTCAAATAAAATAATAAACCTAAATTTAACATTTTTACTTACATTTGGAGGTAGTCTTTGACTTGGTATGGTTTGTTTCATAAATCCTGCAAGTCAACCAAGATTTGCTGCAGATGATCTCTAATATCAGATTCATTTCAATGTGACTTAAGCAACTGGTTTATTGATACAGGTCTGCTAATAGCCATTTACCCAGAGACCTGGCAGCCAGCCATTGGACACCATTACTTCTTCCGCTACCTCGGACTGGCGCTGGCATTCAGCGTCCACGGAGCATTCTGTAATCAGTTCAAACTGTACTTTCTGTCTGTGGTATTACTTCTCACTGCTGTGTCGTACACTGTTCTCGAGTGGAGACTGGCCCAAGGGCCGAAGGACAGCCTGTGACCTAGACGTAGGGGCCTCAGTACCACCTCCTAGTGCACACTGGCCTCGCTCGCTCATCGGGAACACTCGGCATAGACTACTGCTACGCTTGGTATTAGTGACAATTCATTCACTGTATTACATTTCTATTTGTAGGCCTGTTAACAAAATGAATGTTATTGGAAAGATTAGTAGCAAGAAACCTGTGGTATTAAAACTGCAAGATGACTTAATAAAGGCTGAAATAAGTTGTCATTGAAAAATGGCTATTTTAGTTTTTGTTCTTTATATTAAAACACCTTAAGAAGAAATCAATGTTGATTGTTAGAGTTAGGTGCCCATCTTACCTTTGATATATAGTATTTTGAGTTACCTCTATCAAAATAGAGTATTTTAATCTTACCTTAGAGTTACCTTTCATATCTCAAAGGTAACATGTTGTCCGCTATTTATCCAAGTTAAATATAAATTAATAATTTTTCACTTGTGAAAAACACTTTTAAAAAAACTTATTTTAAATATTATTCTCCTAGTTAGTTTGACATTTAATTTTACTTGAATCTGATATTGTCTATAATTTATGTAACCTAATAGGACAAAAGTCTTATTCTTTGAGAAAAAAATTATTAATGCAATATTTTTGCATGATGACTTTATTTTGAGCTATTTAACTTTCATTATGGTGTTAATTTAATTTTCACGCTATTTAAGCACTACTTTACTTTGGAATTCTTTCATACATATTCCTTGTTAGCTAAAAACACAAAAAATTTATAAATTTGTTAATTTTAAAGTCTTGCTGATTATGCAATTCTTAAAATTATAAAATTTCTTTAAAATATGTGATATTGAGTGGCCTTCAAGATAAAACTGGTCATGTCTAGTTTAGTCATAAATTGCATCATTAGAGCCAGTTTTTTAATCTTCTCAAGAGTTGATTTTTGTGAAAACTCACCCGCCAACCCTACATCACAATTTGAGATACCATCCATAATAAATATTCTTAATTTGAGAGGCCATCATACACACAGACTTAATTACTAATTGAATACAAATTAAATGTAAAATTATTTTTAAAATGTGGTCAGAAGTTCAATTAATTTTGTTGAAACTGTTCAACTTTAATTATATGCCTTTTTTACTATAGTTATACAAATAAATAGATCTGAGGTTTATTATACTAAAAGCTTCGACAATCTGCTATCGGTTTGCACAGTATGCAGACATTTTTATTATATATATCGATACAAATTTTTTTAACAAGAATCTAAATTTTCCTGTGACAACCCCGTCACATCACAGTATGGGCGAAATGTCTGGTTATTTTGTAAATATTGTAGATAGTACCTTGACGTGGTTGTTACCGGAAAATGTAGATTCGAGTTATGATACCGGCTGCTTAAACCTAAGTTCTAAGATTTTTTTAACAAGTTTATTAAATGGCATAGGAATATCAAGAAAGTAAATGGAACATACGTACTTAGGATACTACATGCAACGGTAACAAATCTCTTATTAGAAAATTTGAAAGATTGAGTGTAATCAAATACAAAGAAGGTTATAGGAAGCAAGTTTCCCTGTTTTAGAATATTTTTTCACTCAGTTCTTAGAGTCTATTATTGTATTCTGAAAGACTAAAACATATTCGTACTTAGTCTGTTTAGTTTATTTGACCGTAGGTTTCTTGCAACAATCTTCACAGTCCCAATTTGAAAGATTTAAAATTGTGTCAATGTATCATGATGTAAATGTCACCCACAGTAGCTTTATTAGATGGATTAAGGATATGGATATTTTATATGGATATTATTTAAATAGTGATATTTTTCAATATGTAAATGTCTGCATGTTTAGGTCCATGTAACGTATCCAGCCATGTTACTTTTACATAGAACTGCAAATCAGCTCAATTACAAGTGAAATTATCACATAGCAGACATTTTTGAAGCTTGGATTATTTAAGTGTGAAATCTTTGTGTTGTCAAAAACCGATGTTGTCTTTCTGTGATCTCAAACTGCAGTGTTCTACAATAGTAATTCATGTTTTTGACAAATTTTATTGCAAGTTAGTTGAATCACTTAGTATTTACAGTTGTGTTTGTATTTTGTATGTTAAAAAAACAGTTAGAATTCAGAAATATATTTGAGAGAGTGCACCACAGCAACATCAGAAATATACTCGAGATAGTGCACTACTCTGACATCAGAAATACACTTGTGAGAGTGCACTACTGCAACATCAGAAATATACTCGAGAGAGTTCACTTCTGCAATATCATAAATATACTCGAGCGAATGCACTAAAGCAATATCAGAAATATGCTTGAGAGAGTGCACTACTGCAGCATCAGAAATATATGAGAGAGTGCACTACTGCAACATCAGAAATATACTTGAGAGCGTACACTACTGCAGCATCAGAAATATACTTGAGAGAATGCACTACTGCAGCTTCAGAAATATACTAGAGAAAGTGCACTACTGCAACATCAGAAATATACTTGAGAGAGAGTGCACTACTGCAACATCAGAAATATACTTGTGAGAGTGCACTACAGCAACATCAGAAATATACTTGAGAGAGTGCACTACTGCAACATCAGAAATATACTCGAGAGAGTTCACTTCTGCAATATCAGCAAATATACTCGAGAGAGTGCACTACTGCAACATCAGAAATATACTTGTGAGAGTGCACTACTGCAACATCAGAAATATACTCGAGAGAGTGCACTACTGCGACAACAGAAATATACTTGTGAGAGTGCACTACTGCAACATCAGAAATATACTTATGAGAGTTCACTTCTGCAATATCATAAATATACTCGAGCGAATGCACTAAAGCAATATCAGAAATATACTTGAGAGAGTGCACTACTGCAACATCAGAAATATACCGTACTCGAGAGAGTTCACTTCTGCAATATCAGATATATACTCGAGAGAGTGCACTACAGCAACATCAGAAATATACTTGAAAGTGCACTACTGCAACATCATAAGTATACTTGTGGGAGTGCACTACTGCGACATCAGAAATATACTTGAGAGTGCACTACTGCAACATTATTAATATGCTTGAGAGATTGCACTACTGCGACATCAGAAATATACTTGAGAGAGTGCACTACTGCAGCATCAGAAATATAAAGAGAGTGCACTACTGCAACATCAGAAATATACTTGAGAGCGTACACTACTGCAGCATCAGAAATATACTTGAGAGAATGCACTACTGCAGCATCAGAAATATACTAGAGAAAGTGCACTACTGCAACATCAGAAATATACTTGAGAGAGAGAGTGCACTACTGCAACATCAGAAATATACTTGTGAGAGTGCACTACAGCAACATCAGAAATATACTTGAGAGAGTGCACTACTGCAACATCAGCAAATATACTCGAGAGAGTGAACTACTGCAACATCAGAAATATACTTGTGAGAGTGCACTACTGCAACATCAGAAATATACTTGTGAGAGCGCACTTCTGCAACATCAGAAATATACTTATGAGAGCGCACTTCTGCAACATCAGAAATATACTCGAGAGAGTGCACTACTACGACAACAGAAATATACTCAAGAGAGTGCACTACTGCAACATCAGCAAATATACTCGAGAGAGTGCACTACTGCAACATCAGAAATATACTTGTGAGAGTGCACTACTGCAACATCAGAAATATACTTGTGAGAGCGCACTTCTGCAACATCAGAAATATACTCGAGAGAGTGCACTACTGCGACAACAGAAATATACTTGTGAGAGTGTGCTACTGCAACATCAGAAATATACTTGAGAGAGTGCACTATTGCAATATCAGATATATTCGAGAGAGTGCACTACAACTATATCTTAAATATACTTGAGAGTGCACTACAGCAACATCAGAAATATACTTGAAAGTGCACTACTGCAACATCATAAATATACTTGTGGGAGTGCACTACTGCGACATCAGAAATATACTTGAGAGTGCACAACTGCAACATTAATAATATACTTGAGAGAGTGCACTGCTGCAACATCAGAAATATACTCGAGAGAGAGAATGCACTACTGCAGCATCAGAAATATACTTGAGAGAATGCACTACTGCAACATCAGAAATATACTTGAGAGTGCACTACAGCAATAACAGAAATATACTCGAGAGATTGCACTACTGCAGCATCAGAAATATATTTGAGAGAGTGCACTACTGCAACATCAGAAATATATTTGAGAGAGTGCACTACTGCAACATCAGAAATATATTTGAGAGAGTGCACTACTGCAACGTCAGAAATATACTCGAGAGAGTGTACTACTGCAGCATCAGAAATATATTTGAGAGAGTGCACTACTGCAACATCAGAAATAGTGTCTGTATAGTTGAACTACATTCGAGTAGACTAGGACTGAAAGTGCTCTTATTTACTACATGTACAATTTGTAAATATTTCTCTTTTATTACAGCCATTACTTCAAAGCTAAATTTCATTTGTTAAAATACATTCACTTTCTATTATTAGTTAGCTTCAAATACTTAAATTCAAGAAATATTTATATTAGTGTCTCTTTTCTGGAATTGATGAATCAGATCGGATATGTCAACATGCATAAATATACTTAATTCAAATCAGATCGAATGGTATATATTGTCACTATCATAGTATCTTTTTCTTTTGAGTAATTCAAACAACAATGATAAACGGGGTTTGAAGAAGAACTTCCTAGTTTCACGGACTATTTTAATAATAATTGTTGGGAGATTCGACAGGTTTACTTTGTTTATAAATTCCCTTCTCACATGTAAGGTTACAACTGGGTATGAATTGCTCATGATCACTATTTACTAGAGAAGTTTGGTGTGTCCATGTTGGATGGTAGTCAAGGTTCAGATGTTGTGTAGGGAAGAGAACTGAGTAGACATGTTAGTTAGCTGAAAATCAGACCAACACTAGGGGTTTGGATTCCATGTAAAGCTGTAGGTCTCACAGTTGCCCTGGCTATTGGGCTATTAATAAATAGTCCTTTCTGAGCTAAGTCGAACTTAGATAGTAACAATTACTACACTCGTTCATCTACACATCACACTCATTCACCCATCATATTCGCCCATATCTCTACGATCAGTGTCTCAGAAATGAATAAATGAAAAATAAATAAATACTCTCATCACCATTTGAAAGTAGTTCTTTGAAAGAAAAATATAAATATCTGTTCATGTACAAGATACCTACGGTGACTATAATGAGGCGATGCCGTTTAGAAATAAAAAAATTAAAAAAAAACAGTGGTTCTAATTCGAACTCACCACTAAAGGTAAGACAGAAATAAAGTTTATTACGTATCACCTTTAGGCACTCCTGATTCTAGGCTATTTAGTACATTTCTTAGGGCTGCAAGCACAGAATATATGGATTCAACAAACTTTTCCCGAAGTTATTGGTACTTCTGTGGACTTTCCCTTAAAGCAATACAAATTTTCTTGTAACTGTACATAACCTTACTGGTGTCTGTAATTTCACTGAAAACGGACTCACTTTGCAAAATCACATACTGTAACTTCATAGTGGAGTAGCAATTGCACTGAACCTTAGTTGGCTTTGCTTTGTTTTTGTTTAGTCAAACTGGTCTTCCAACTTGAGGAAATCAATGTTCATATTTATAAAGAAATCTAGAATGGTTGATGACTTAATGTAATAATAGTGATTGCAAAAAATTTAAACTGCAATAGTCCAGGAAACTTTTTTCAAATATAATAATTCTTTAAAACTATGAAGTTAATCTTCAAACTCCCTGCAGAGAAGCGTCACAGTATTCCAAATATTTACTTGAGCAGTTCAGATTATCACACATTAATAAATTATGTTTCCTCCAGATAAGAATATAATGTGTTAAAAAGTGTATGTTAATCTAACAATCTATACGGTACCATCAAACACTTGTCACAAACTATATACTGTACATAAAACAAACAATACAATCAGAGAATTATCACAACCGAATCTAGTTCTAACATAAAAACTTACTGAAATAATAAATAACTGATAAATGTTGCTTGTGTTAATACTGTTAATATAGATAATAAACACTACATGAATATTTTGCTTAGAAAAGCAGCAAACTTACTTGGATATAATTTCACAGATCGGAAACCAGATATTCCAAGATTAAAAATGCTAAATGGCATCTTTTTTAGAAAGTATATCTGAATAAGATTCCATGCCAGTTGGATTGGATTATTGCATTGTCATTTATGTTAATTTTTTGTTTAGTATAAATTATCTTCCCAGTTAGGGTTTTCTGAATAAGGAGAAGAAGAGGGTGGGCATTTCTGGAAGTGGGACTCCACCCAAAAACCCTCACCATCTCCCAATTTTGTTATTAAATCATGACATCTGTTTAGTATAGACATCTGTTTGGTGTTTCCGAAAAGTTTCTGCACTCAAAATTTCAGGTGTGATCGGCTACTAAACTTTAATGACAAATATTATTGGATAAAGTTCCTCTAACTCCTTCCGACTAAATACTTTAATGAAAGTTTTTGGTCTAAAAATATTAGCCTATAGAAAATTTTTCAAGAGTAAACTTATGATGGAAACTTTTTTGGACTTCTTGTCCAAAAAATGGGATTTAAATTTGAAAAGACACTGTTGGTGTAAAACTTAATATTTATAGTTCCATTCTGGAAATGTTCAGTGATTGTCCGGCATTCTTCGTTCTGTAAAATAAGTTTAGGTATTAATAAAATTACCTTACAGATATCTAATAGCGATCAATAAGCTAGAGAATTAAAATCATGTTTTATCAAATAAAAAGCAAGTGGAATAAAAACAGTTAGCCTGCCTTAAAATTTTAAATAAGTTCATTGCATAAAAATCTTAGTAAATACTCAAATTTTACAAATCTTAGTTGAAAGCAGCAAGGGGTTTAGGGAAAACTGATGGCTTACTCATAAAGTTTGTTTGAACTGTCAACATAAGTACGTATACTATATGAAATTTGACAGAGAATTATACTAATACTCAATACGGACACTTCTTAGGTGATTTTATATAATCAGCTTGTTTCTAAGGATTCAATTTCGCAAATCCAGTGAGGAACATTTACTTAAATAATTCTAATGTATGGCAAAGTAATAATTTAGTTTAAATTAGTTTACCTTACAAAAATTGTCCACTTACATTTTCCTCTTAATAAATAATATATATAAAGATAATAACAAGTTTATAAGTCAAATACATGAACATCTGATGTTGAAAAGTTCAGTTTTTCACGAGAATGCTTCTAGGAAAAACAGCTGGACTTCAGCTTTTCATGTCACGCACTCATCTCCACTATATATTTTTCTAATTGCATTCCCAGAACAGTCCTTTGGTTGAATCTAGTTATTATGCTATTGAAGCCATACAAGCGCTTATAAAATAAATTTACCTTAAAGTTGTTTTTAATATGAAATTGTAAAGTTAATTTTGACTTTGATATTCAACAATTACTTATAAGTTTGTATATAGGGATATATATAAAAATATGATTAAAATTTACATCTCAACATACAGCAGACAGGCTGAACTATCTCTCTTTTAAAGTGGGTCTTGTGTGCGTAGAGAATAGTAAAGTTAGGAATGAGAGTTTGGCATCGATTAAAAAAGTCAATTTTGTGCCAGGAGAGGATGGTCTCCTTTTATTCCCTTACCTTATTGTGTATACATTTTCCATCGGATAATGGAAGTCTTCTTCATTCCTCCCAGATTCACTTCAATTTTTGAACCTACTGATACTCTCAACAATAAACTGCTTCGTAATAAATTAAGGACACTTGCCAATCCCTTTTTAATAAAATTGTTTGTATTTTATGATGAATAAACTGTCCTTTGTTTGAACCACTTACAACTTGAATACTTTATAATACAATAGGAAGTTATATGAGGTTAATATCTCTTTGTGTTTAATTGACTTATTAACTAACAAGACTACAAACTATCCGGTAATAGCCTGTCAGTGTCAAACAATTTCCAAGAGACAGTCAAAATTTAAAACAAAACCACAATTTATTTTTAAATACAGGATGGTTATAAAGTCACATCACACCAATTTTCTGTACAATTTACATTTAAAGTTTTTTGTCAGTTTTGACATTCATTACATAGGAAGATGCTCTAAATTTTGAAGTATTATTGAATATTGAGAGTAACCTGAGGTCCTAGATATAGGAGTCAACTTCTGAATTCTTTATGAGAAGACAGTCATGCGACTTGTCTATTAACATTGTATTTTCACCCTGAACACAATGGTGTATTTAAAATTCAAAAGGTTTGTAATGCTTCTAATGTGAGTAATATTTAAAGGAACTTTCTTTAAATATATTAATTAAAAATTACACTGAAATATTTTTTAAATAAAAAGAAATATTGGAAACAGTACATCCCTTTAATTTTAAATGTACAATTGTTTTCAGGGTGAAGGCAGTGTTAATAGACATGTCACATGACTGTCTTCTCATAAAGAATTCGGAACTTGACTCCTACATCTTGGACCTCAGGTTACTCCCAATATTCCATAATACTTCAAAAGTTAGAGCATCTTCCTATGTAATGAATGTCAAAACTGACAAAAAACTTTAATTGTAAATTATAGAAAAAAAGTGGGGTGAAAGAACTTTAAAGCCACCATGTACATAATTTAAAATAACTCAAAATGTAATAATTTAGGAAAGCAGAGAACAATCTGCTTGCTGAATATTTCTCTGTTTTTAGAAACTCAGCTTAAAGCTGTTGGGGGTTTCCTTTATTGAACATTTACTTATTATTTATATTATATTACTTATTATTAATTAACATACAACACGCTATGATTTATGGAGTAAATATCTTAAGAATTCTAGATACTTAAAATTAAGCATAGAATGTTTCCTCAAGAAAAATTTACTGTCAGCCCACAAATTATGTACACCTGAGTTTGAAGGTTGTTTTCTAAGGAAATAAGAAGACTATGAAAAATCTAATTACACAATGACATATGTATTTTTAATTTTTTTTTTTTTTTTTTTTTTTTGAAGTTTAGATAATTTTTTCCTAGTTGGAATAAAAAAAAGTACTGGAATTTCAACTAGTTTTCTCTGTACATCAAAGTTTCATGTTGTTCCTCAAAAACCTGTTAATGTACGGCATTTGTATTTTAATACCTGGTTTATAGGAATGTTTCTTATAAGTTTTGTAAATTTTAGAATTTTAAATTTTTGAGAAAAAAGTTCCTATCAATTCCCTGGAACATTGTTTTCTTGGTTTCTATAGAGCTCGTACAATTAATTACTTGGTCTTGTTGTAATCCTTACGACATGTATGGTTATGATACATTACTTTATAATGTGTAAGTAAATGTAGTGATTTTATTTTGATTTAGATCAATTTAAATTTATCAATTTAATGTTATTTCAAATTGATTTAAATCAATTTAAAATTACCGTATTTACTTACAAATTTGAAATTAATGTATCGTAACTCTATATGTCATAATGATTACAAGGCCAAGTAATTAATTTTACCGCTAGAAATCAAGAAAGCAATGTTTCAGGGAATTGACAAGAACTTTTTTCCTCAAAAATTAAAATTCTAAAATTTACATAGAAAACCTTCATATCAACTATGTATTAAAATATAAATGCGAATACATTAACAGATTTTAGAGTAATAACATTGTAAATTTAATGTACAATGAAAACTAGTTAAAATCCCGATACTTCTTTCCAACTAGGATAAAAACTTATAATAAAATTTAAAAATGCATATGTCATAAAGTGAAATTAAACGAGAAAAAACAATGGTGTGATTAGATTTTAGTAGGCTTCTTAGTCCCTTAAAAAACAACCTTCAAACTCGGGTGCACATAATTTCTGTGCCGACTGTAAACATGAGTTTAATGCAAAATTACTGAATCAATGTTCAGGAAAATAAATGATACACATTCCTTGAGCTTGCATACCTCTTCATACACAACTTGTCAACTGTATAACAAAAATAAATGATACACATTCCTTGAGCTTGCATACCTCTTCATACACAACTTGTCAACTGTATAACAAAAATAAATGATACACATTCCTTGAGCTTGCATACCTCTTCATACACAACTTGTCAACTGTATAACAAAAATAAATGATACACATTCCTTGAGCTTGCATACCTCTTCATACACAACTTGTCAACTGTATAACAAAAATAAATGATACACATTCCTTGAGCTTGCATACCTCTTCATACACAACTTGTCAACTGTATAACAAAAATAAATGATACACATTCCTTGAGCTTGCATACCTCTTCATACACAACTTGTCAACTGTATGACAAAAATAAATGATACACATTCCTTGAGCTTGCATACCTCTTCATACACAACTTGTCAACTGTATGACAAAAATCTTAAAAAACATTTCTCAATTTATCAAGGCTACCAAACATAATTTAGTTGAAAAAAATCCAATATTTTTAGTTATAGCTTTTCTCCACATATAAAATATTTCCTCACCTAGTATATTTGAGCGTTTACTCTTGATTAAGCTCAAAATTTTTCAACACAAAAACAATGTTTCTATTAAAAAAATGAAACATAACACTGCCATAAAAAATTACTATGAAGATAATACTTAGCTCTGGAAAATGAAACAGTTAAACATCTGCTGAGTTAATAAGCATAATAGTTAGTGGAATGACCGTTTTGTAATAACATTTTAACTTATATTTGTAATAAATCAGAAAAATAATTGTCACCCAAAACCCATCTCTCTGTAATAATACCATTTATATTCTTGATATTAGCCGTTATTATTGTATACAGTATCTATATTTTGTGGTGTTTACTTGTATAACTATTGAATTACTGTTAATATTATGAATGCGGATTATTGTTGTGTTAGATGTTGAAGCTATGTTTTATGTGCAACTTCACTTACACAATTAACCACACTCCCTTCATTGGTCCTTGTTTGTTTTTTTACAAAAAATTGTATGCTTTATCTACTTATGTGGTAATACAGTCTTTCCTATCAATATTTGACTATATATTTTTAGTGAATCCATTAAGTTAAATTAAATTTGAAAAAGAAGAACGACATTTTACTGTAGCCAATAGATTTAAATTTACAATAAAATGTTAAGAAAATAAATGTTTGCAAAAATCGTTATACAAACCCATTGTCAGTTTCAATATTATATCTAGACTTTTATTTTTTGTAAGATTATTTTATACATTAATATATGGTTAAATTTCTAGTAATAATATGGAAAACAAAAATATTTTTTTAAATAGAATTACTACTGAAAGAAGTGTAAACTTTATATTCAAGTTCTCACTTTTTTAAGGATTAAAAAACTTACTAGTTCACATGGGCCTGCAAGACTGAGCGTAAGGTTTATTGAATGAGCTAAGTACAGATCATTTGGTGATAAACTAAAATATAAATATCATGAATTTTCATTCTTTTTGTTAGACAAAAAATCTTTCAGTTTGTACAGTATGAAGAGATCAAGAGGACTTGGTATGAATTTTTTTGTATATTATAATATTGCTAAGCAAAGTGTTGCTTATATTACAATTTTAAGAAATCATTTATATAGTTCCAGTACATTATTTATATTGATTAGAATATATTTAAATGTAAAATTCTTGTTACAGTGGATTTAGTTTGAGAGTATTTCAAAAGAAAGAAGAATTTTATGCTTCTTGGAGGCAATGAATTCACATCTATAAGAAGTGAAAAGCCAATATTAAAAAGTCAAGACATTTTTTAATTTTGCGATATTTGCGCGGCACCACTATGTTGATCTTGTTGTGCGGCAGCTTAGAGTGAGACAGAAAATGACAGGGAGAGTAGCACAGCTGACTGGAGAGAGAGGGAAGACTGCAAATGTTTATGAGAATGAGAAAGAAAAAGGTGGAGAGGGGTAGATGACAGATAATCTACGCAGCAAACGCTGCATATAGGAAGCCGCGCTAGGCTCATTTCGTCAGCTACATGTAGTCTAATTCCCTATCTCTTTTTTTCTTCTTATTGATGTGTATTCATTGTTTGAGAATCGCCTCCTTATCTCTCAGGCGCATCTTTGAGTCAACTCATTGTTTCTTATGTTTATGTTCATCGTAAGAATTCACATTACTTCCTCTACTTTGGTAACATTCCTAATTTTACTTCTCATGTTTCTTGGTTAAATAATAATTGTAAAGATATGTCCTCTGAGGGCCATAGATATATTTAAACGTAACTTTTAAGTGTAATATAATTAAGAAAAAAAAAATTTAGTTATAACCAAAATGCTGCGGAAAAATGAAATATTAAGTTTCACTAGTCATCATTAATAACAAAATTTAAGTTCAAATTAATATTTGTTTAAATTTTTGTATTGAAATATATTTTGTCACTAACAAAAACAGTTTTGTGGGTTTGTGATTACAATACTTGTACCTACACAATATTTGATTGTGTTATTAACATTTAGTATGACTGAATATTTTAAATCTGAGTTGAATAAAACCATTTTGGTGCTTTATCAATTTTAAAATTACATATTTTATTGTTTTTATGCAATACTTGTCTCTTATTAAGAACATTATTAATTTAATACTGATAGCCCTTAATCCTTTCTAGATATCTGTGATTCCCATGTCAGCTTTACTTGAATGTTATGTACAAAGACGTGTGTTAAATTGTTGATGCTTCTTTCATCTAATTTAACGATAGTTTTTAGACTGAAGAATAGTGTATCGTAAATCATCCTGCATTGTTCATCACTACTGCTCACTGTGCAAGAGGATGTTTAGTAGAAAACTGAGAATAATATAAAATTACAGTGATTTTTGTAATATGAATATTGCAATAAATGTTATTTTTGTTTACTTTATTGTGTTTTATATATAAAAAATAGGTATACTCATAATCATAATGTTTTAAATATATTATATAATATGCATGGGCTTGCAACAGTTGATGTGTCAACCATTAACCCTCGAACTGGCGTGTAAATGACTCTTAACTGGCAGGCATTTTCTAACCCCTGTGCGGCATTTTATAAAAATATTTGTAAAATTAGTTACTTAGCAACTGTTAAAATGTATTACATATAAAATTTTTTGGAATAACATGCTCTATAATCTAATAATTATTTGAATTGACTTACTCTCAAATTTAAAAATTTCCCAGCATCCATAGTAAAAAAAGAACACTTTTGAAAAATAATGGTTTTTTTTCAGACCCTGACGGCAAACTAATCATACTTTCAAAAAACCGAAATATACAAATTGTTCAGAATATCAAAGAGAAAAAGAAAATATACACTTTTTTACAATATATAGGAGGGCAGTTCCTCATACCTGGGTTTCTAGCAAGGTAACTTCTGTCTCAGGAGGATAGACACAAACCCATGGACGACCATCATCTTGAGTTGGCGTTTGGTTTTTATGAAAGCCAGTAAGAATAAATCAATAGTTATATATTTTATTCAATGTATAGAGTTGCTTACTCTAGTTACCATGTCTTGATTATGTCGAACTACGATTAACTCCAGATCTGTATTACACAACAGATGTATAATTTTGTACGTTTGAACATAAAACAAACAGAAAATATCATTAAATTCATGTCTTACTGTGAAAATTCAGGTACCTTTCTTGAAGCGTGGATCTGGGTTTAGGAATCACAATAGGATTTATTGTGAACAAAATTTATTAAAATATGAAATTTGCTTTACAAAACATGTACAAATGATTTTAATCAAACACAAAAATTCCATATTTGTGTGCGATGTTTGAAAAGCAACTAAATTATGTTAATCACGTGAGTATCTAACCCATCTACAACACAAGTCCAAGGCCCAATGTCAGAGTGGCACATGAACTTATTACAACTAACTCGACTTTCCCCAGAAGAAAACAAAATAATATTATCACCCATTACACAGATTTTTAATGGTTATACTTAATGTGCATACCAATAAATATATCAATGTGATTAGTTAACAAGCATTTTGCAATTCAGAAATTATTCTGTGAATCGAACGTAATTCAGAGTGTAATGCTGTTTAATTATTTCATGAGCCTAAGATACGAGAGTCATTGTATCTTTATAGATGCGGTGGTGATCTACCTCCCAGCCACCACAAGTAAAGTAATAATGAACGTTCCCCCACCAATACACATCCAGTGGTGATGACCCTCTCGCCCACCAATACATGTACAGTGGTGATGAACCTTCCGCCCACCCACACACACAGAGTGGTGATGATCCACCCGCCCACCCATACATGTGCACAGGTGATGACCCTCTCACACAGCCATACACATACAGAGGTATTGACATTCATGTGTATGAGTGGGCGAGTACAAATGTGTGCCTTTATACATCAGCTGAAGCAAGACACCTTTCAGTTGGTATCCAGCTATCATGACCTAGAAAGTAGTCTTATTTAAATACACCACAATAGTTACAAAATAGTTATTGAGCCCAGAGGCTGAGTAGTATTCTGCTCGCCCTGGAGGCTGAGTAGTATTCTGCTTGCCCCGGAGGCTGAGTAGTATTCTGCTCCCCTCCAGGGCTTGATGTGTTCGATTCATGTGGTGGTAAAATTGCAACTCAAGTCCTCCAATGTGGATCCAGCATCATGAGACAGTTTGGAAGCTGCGACTTCAATAGTGTATTCAGGTAACGAATACTGGAACTAAATGTGTCAGGACTTGATGTGCTGATCTCACATCTTGAGCTAAAACGTAGTCCAGCACGTGTGGCCCTTGAATACTACTTATTACAGTAATTGGAGAAGAAAACCCAGTGTCAAACGAATAAATACGACAGTGTCAAACCCACCAAACAAATACATAACAGTAATTCCTTCATTTTAACATTAATCCATGATCGAACATGGAAATCAAGAATGGCTTGGAGATCTAAAGTTAATGTATAATTACACTGACCATTGCTTATACACAACTAATCTAAATAAAACAAGATTAGGATTTTCAAATTTTCATTTCACAACTAAGTTTTTACAATTATTTTGATGCAAACCAAACTGCAAGAAGTGATGGATTTAAAAATCCAGTCAATGCTTATAATGAGTGCAGTTCACTCATTGCAGTTTTCAGAAGGTCTTAATTTGTAGAGTAAACCAAAGAATTTTTTTCCAACCTCATCTACTGAACCTTACCTTACACATTTTTGAACTCATATTCAGTTTGATGTCAAAACAAAATATTAATTTCAAAATTAGAAGGTATAAAATATGTAAGAGAAGTGAAATTGGCTTTAAAATTAATAGGCGGTTTAAGGTTACACAAATATTGTATGAATCGTTCATATGTAAAGTCTGGTAAAGTCACTTAAATATATAATATTTCAGTAATAAGCATTTATGGCCTGAGAAAGATGGTGCTGATCTCAAAGTGCCACTTCATGTTTATATGTTTTAAATATACATAAATTATGTAAATATAAGACTATAATTTATGTTGATAGTCAAATAAGTCAACGTAACATTACTTTTTAATGACTTGGTATTAAACAGATTCAAAGCAAATATTAATTTAGAACAGGAAGGTCACACAAGTATAAATTGCTCACTACTGCTATTTACCTTGGTGGCAGTTTATTTTGCAGAAAATAACACACCAAAAACTAAAGAGTTTTTTACAAACTTTCAGCAAATATTGTTAAAAAATACTCTACATATAAAACTGCCTTTAAAACATTGCCTACATCTTTACACTACGCTATATTTTGCTCATTACCAATTTTTTAAAATGATTTCTATGCAATCAAATGAATTATTTATTTAAACGATAATGATTTGTTCAGAATATTTAATAAAAGAATGTTACGAACCTCACATAGTAATCTAGTTAAGCAAAATAAATCAACGTCCATAGTTCAACAGCTTATTTAATACACTTAAAATTCATCTTACACCAAATACACTACAGGAGTGGTCGTATGCAGATGATTTGCCATAATGAGTAGTTAAGTACTTAAAAGCAAAAAAAATCAATCACCTAGCAAACAAAGTGGAAACCAAAAGTTTCTTCAGTTCACAAATGAGAATTTGTAGCCCACGTACCCGTCTTTCACAGAGGCTTGAGCCAAACTAACCTTTCAAAAATGAAAATTGGTAGGCCACGTACCCGTCTTTCACAGAGGCTGAGCCAAACTAACCTTTCAAAAATGAAAATTGGTAGGCCACATACCCCTCTTTCACAGAGGCTTGAGCCAAACTAACCTTTCAAAAATGAAAATTGGTAGGCCACGTACCCGTCTTTCACAGAGGCTTGAGCCAAACTAACCTTTCAAAAATGAAAATTGGTAGCCCACGTACCCCTCTTTCACAGAGGCTTGAGCCAAACTAACCTTTCAAAAATGAAAATTGGTAGCCCACCTGCCTGTCTTTCAATGAGACAAGATTTTGATTCATCAAATCAGATCTCCCATAAATGTACAGTGGTTTTGAATCACCCGCCCACCCATACACGTACAGTACCCATCCATCCACCCTACTGTACGTGTAGGGGTGAGTGGGTGTGACAGGGATATCATTGGAGGGGATAACATGTCAACTGACTTAACATGTGTCGCCTCGGCTCCGTAAAATCGTTGTGCAATTCGGGGTTTTTGTTATTCTTATGTAAATATTTCATGTGCATGTGCTGGTATTAGTGTCTTTGTATGATTTTCAGTAAGTAATGCCACTGAATACCGAAGTAATTTGCAATACCACTCACTCTACGTGAATGTATGGGTGGGAGGGTGGGTCAATAGCGCTGTACGTATATGTTGATCACCTATTCTTTATACATGTAAATTGACGTAACTTTGAATATGGGAAATTGAGACATGAAAAACGGTCATATTAAATTTGTGATAATGTTTTTGACCCATCTCCTGTAAAGCCATTAGGCACTCTGAAGTAGAAGGAGGGAAGGGTCCCCTGGTTGCACAATA
The DNA here is from genome assembly GCA_035578905.1 of Stictocephala bisonia. Lineage (NCBI taxonomy): Eukaryota > Metazoa > Arthropoda > Insecta > Hemiptera > Membracidae > Stictocephala > Stictocephala bisonia. Next base: position 16,503,558 of record JAQJVL010000001.1, read on the forward strand.
CAACCTCTTACCACAGCAAATCAATGATTTATTTTAGTATGGATACATTTAAACACTATATTTATGTATTTAATTGATTTATTTGGCAAGTTTTTTATTTCAGAATAAGAAGTACATTTTAACAATCATATTTTAAAAGCCTTACATTAGTTTGAGCTGTGAAAACATAATGCTTAAAGTAAAGTTATGATTCTGACGTTGTTTTTAATTAAAATGTATTATTTGTACAATCAATAAAACACAAACGTAAAATATATAATGGCATGCTTAATATACATGAATAAAATACAATAATTAGAAAATCAAATTCTAGAATCACAATTTTACATCACAGACTAAAATAATAGTCGATATATATGTACAAAACTTATCATGGTATGAAAAGGTAAAAATAATATTGTATATTGGTAATTCTAGAATATCAAGGAACACTAATAATACAAAATATACTATAATTATTTGATCTGCAGTTGATTACCTTAAACATTGTAAAATGATACAAATAATAAATCTAGTGTGTGGTCCTCTACATTTATGTGCTCAACTCTCCTCCTTGCCTCAATGGACACAAACACTATACATCTTATAGTTAAATAAAGTGTTAATGGTTTGTTACAATCCAAGGAGATCTATAAGGTTACAAAACTGGCTGCTAATAAATTAAAGCATTTTTCCTTAGTTTAATACACACTCTATACTTCAATGACAACAAAAGAAAGAAACTAATAACTAAACAAACCGTATTTGTCACAATGCAACATTTTTTTAGCTAATACAAAACTGTCCAACAATTATTATTTTTTAGCTCTCCAAGTGTGACTTGTATATGTAACCCTTACAAAAAATTGTATTTCATATTGATTCTGAAATCAAAAAGTTTGGTAAAAATTAAATTTAAAAAAATTAAAAGTGTACTACTATTGCATTTATAAGCACACGTAGATTTCTCATCCAATTTTCAAGTTTGTGTCTCAAATTATCAGCTGTTTTGCAGTCCATTGTGGAGCGCTAGTGTAGTCCAATGTAAATTCAATGAAGTTTAAACCAGCTGTGGTTGCGGGTCTCTCTAACTAACCAAATACTGGCACTAATATTCATATTACATGAGATATATATTTGTAAGTAATAGAATAATCAAAGATAGTTTGAAAAATAAAAGTTAACGTTTGTCTTATTTTGGCAAATTTAGGGCTCAGAAACCCTCTTTAACACTTAACCTGAGGACCAATGGCTCTACGTGACTTCCGAACCAAAGGAGCGGCAGAGCAAAACTTGTTAATAGTCCAAGGAAATGGAATTTATAAGAAAATCAATTTAAATAAAAACCCTCTTTGTTATGGTGAACACTAACTAAGCTATGCCAAGTACTTCCTGTGTAAGTGGAGGTACTCGATTTCAGTTTTGAAGCACAGACGGACAATACATTGCTATAATACAATGCTAGATTACATCGACATTTATTCAGCAATGTTCTACTATAAATAAGTAGCTGCTCACAATCAATTGTATTTCTAATTTTAACATTGTTCTCTTTGACAAGTTTTGGCACTTTGCTTAAATGCGACATTGTCAATGATTTATATAATCTGTATGAAAATAAAAAAAATTGTTACTGTCAACAAGTCTGGAACAAGATGAAGAAGATACTATTGAGCTTGGAGATGCAATTGTGGGTGACATTAGTTTTTGAATAAATCCATCCATTAAAAAATACCCACTCTGGGTGAGGGAAGGAAATAGGTCTATGAAAAAATAAGTCGATTGACAGCAGTTACATCTTTAAGAGTGGCTTTTCAGAGAACTGAAGAATTTCTAAAAATAAAAAATATTGAATTTTAATCGCATTTCTTACTAGCCTGTGTTATAATTAAGTTTTTTAATAATATTTATTCATTTAGTTCTGGCAGGGAAGCGTGTCCTTTAGCATTTCCACAAGTATTTTTTACCTGGCACCACAGTGTTGACAGCTGTTGACAAATGACAGATCACCCTTTATTTATATTGAAGACGAGCAAATTTTGTGGGTTATATGGCTGAGTTTCATGACAGTGATCTCATCTAAGAATAGCATGAGAGACTTGAGTCAGTTCTTTAGTACACATCATGTATATTTTGAAAAATGTCAGATTATCGTACCTTTCTTTATAAAATAGAAAAAAAGTACAGCAATAATACTCATGTAAGGAGGACATTTAATATTGGAAGAAAACTTTCTAGTTTTCTACACAGAATTTTGGTCACAACTTTATTCAATGTCTGAAATAACCGGTTCACTGCTGATCACAACTACTATCTCTATGTTCTAGTCCGACAATCATGAACCAGAGCTTAGTACTACGAAGTAACACGATTTCATTTCTCATTAGGTACTCAATACATCAAAAATCTAACTTTCTTTTCGTCATAAAAATACTGAATTATAAATGAATATCGACTTGAGCATTTGTTTTTTTAAGTATGATTGCCAACAAAATCTTTGTGTGAGTGATACATTTTATATTAGTGAAGTTGGTACCAATTTCTGAATTGGGTTTCAAATTTTCCAGTGAATGAAATTTGTTACAAATTTTAGGTTAGGTTAAAGGGCACTAGGCTAGGAATTAGAATATTAGGATAGATAGAACATGAAGCAAACTTACCTAAGAAGACAAGTCCACTAACACCTTGTAGTAGTAAACAAATACAGAAGCAACACAAAACACAAATGTTGAGTGCTACTTTGAGTCTACTCACCTGAGGAAAGTCCCAGTGGCACTGACATTTGTGAATTGTGTTGTTTCTGTGTTTACTACTGTAAAGTGTTAGTTGATTTTGCTGAAATTTGGAAAAATGGTATTTGTGTTTCTGTGTTTTAAAATTAATTTGACTGCCAGCTGCAATACCCAGATTGAGATATGTTTCATCACTAAAGCTCATACATTCTCATTACGTGACTCTCATGTTCAATCTTAACCCATGATAAATCCTTTATTTTGATTTTTAAATCTAATATGATACCAAATTTATGAACTTACTCATATTCAGTATAAAGTACACACTTTATTACTGAACAGATATACTGTTTACGTTCAACTAAAAAGTTTTTATTTGAATAAAATGATCATTTATTTTATAAATTTATGGAAAACTGGCAATGTCTTGTTAACCATTCAACACTTGGAGAGCTAATAACTGAAAATAATGCCAATTAAATATTGTAAGGGCTGTTAAATGCCTTAAGCAGTAGGAGCACTTGTGAAGAGGGCAGTTACACAGAGGAAAAGCTTTGTTAACAACATAACATATAATAATTTAACAATTTACCTTACAGACTTCTAGATCCCTTAAAAAGGATCTATTGACTTTCCCTGCTTAAAAGAAAATTAAGAGAGAGAAAAAGTAAAAAACACTACACTTTTATGGCCAAGTCTTCCTCCTAAAGTGTTAACTCATTAACTGTATATCTTCAACTAAAGCACCCTTACTTAAAAATTATATTCCATCAGTAATAAACCTATTAAATAAACAATAAGCAACAGAAATCAAATTCTTACTTGCTAATATAATATTTAATACTACTACAATATATTGTTCCTCACTCAATTGCGAATTGTTTATTTTTGCAATGTCCAAAAGCACAAATGGATGTATCAAAACCTGCTTAAAAACACAAGTTCTCATTGAATGTGCAATATTTCCTAAAATTGACTCTGGTTGTGTTAAATCGTCTTTGCGTGACATTATTTAATATTGTTTGCATTTAATAAATGGCCCTCTAGTTTGGCAAATTTGGGATGCTTTGATTTTATAAAAGTCGACAGGGGACACAAGTATGTAAACTAAAAAATGATTAGGCAATTAGTAAAAATATTTCAAGAGAGCCTGTCGTCTTTTACTCAAAAGTGTCTCTATGTCAGTACAGAGCTTGGACTTTGTAGTGTTCAAGAAGTCTGTGTTTGAATTGGATCGACATTTTTTTATCTTCGTTGGGCAACAAAGAGAACTGGATAGAAGAGTCTGTATAGATGTTGCTAACAATTTGTACCAGCAAACAGAGAAGTATCGTTGTAAGTGTATTCAGAGCAAAAAGACAAACGTGTAAAAACAAATATGTAGCTTGTTTTCTAGTGCTAGCTTCAAATAAGTCTGTATTGGCAGTTTAGAGACATATTGTATATCGATAATCACGTGTTTGTCGATTAATTTGGTCTAATAGCAAACATTTCAATAACCGTGCCAAAAGGGCATATATGAATATGATACTGTCGTGACAGACAGTTATTTGGTGTCATTTGTAATCTGTCTAAATATGTGTAAAAAACATTTTTTATAACTTTTCTTTCATATCAAAAATAACACAATCCAACGCTAGACCAAAAATAAGCACATCTATCATACTTTAACGATGAAAAAGATTAATCAAAGAAAAATTTTGAATCTATCATACTTTAACGATGTTGATGTATTTTAACACATTATAAAAGTGAAATGCAAACAACAAAGATTCGTTTTTAGAACGACCCCACACAAAGCCGTAAGAAAGTAGCGTAAGTAGGGTTGATGGCATTTGAAGAGACAAGTCTCTAATAACATTTGAGCTGTAGAGCTCCAATTTGCACAAGATCATAACTATTGAATACCGCTTTGTTAACATCCATAAAAATATGAAAATAACATATTCCAAGTTGCTCTTGAAAAATGTAGACAGTGATTTTATACTGTGTTTGTGGGTGAGTGGCTGTATCATCTAAATGAGTAGGTGGGTTGATATGATAATGGTAGGCAGTGGTTTGATATCTGTGTATATGTGTGTGGCCCTTTCATCTGAAATAGTAGATGGGTTAATAAGCTAATGGTAGGCAGTGGTTTGATAACTGTGTATATGAGATTGGCTCTATCATCTAACTGAGTAGATGGGTTGATAAGGTAATGGTAGGCAGTGGTTTGATAACTGTGTACATGGGATTGTCTCTATCATCTAACTGAGTAGATGGGTTGATAGATAAGCTAATGGTAGGCAGTGGTTTGATAACTGTGTATATGAGATTGGCTCTATCATCTAACTGAGTAGATGGGTTGATAAGGTAATGGTAGGCAGTGGTTTGATAACTGTGTATATGGGATTGGCTCTATCATTTAACTGAGTAGATGGGTTGATAAGGTAATGGTAGGCAGTGGTTTGATAACTGTGTACATGGGATTGTCTCTATCATCTAACTGAGTAGATGGGTTGATAAATAAGGTAATGGTAGGCAGTGGTTTGATAACTGTATATATGAGATTGGCTCTATCATCTAACTGAGTACATGGGTTGATAAGGTAATGGTAGGCAGTGGTTTGATAACTGTGTATATGAGATTGGCTCTATCATCTAACTGAGTATATGGGATTGGCTCTATCATCTAACTGAGTAGATGGGTTGATAAGGTAATGGTAGGCAGTGGTTTGATAACTGTGTATATGGGATTGGCTCTATCATCTAACTGAGTAGATGGGTTGATAAGGTAATGGTAGGCAGTGGTTTGATAACTGTGTATGTGGGGTTGGCTCCATCATCTAACTGAGTAGATGGGTTGATAAGGTAATGGTAGGCAGTGGTTTGATAAATGTGTATATGGGATTGGCTTTATCATCTAACTGAGTAGATGGGTTGATAAGGTAATGGTAGGCAGTGGTTTGATATCTGTGTATGTGGGTATATTTCTAAAAACATTCAAGCAGTAAAATTAGTATTTTCAAAAATAACATGATTATAAAAATAATAACATACTATGTTCCTCTAAAATTCCATTTCTTGCCTGAATTAGGCCGATTCTAGTCTAAAAATCACTTTGCTAATTACTAATAAGTGTTTATTATACTTTTGATCAATAATTTGGAGTATGAACACCAAAAACACACCCACAACGCAATTTTGTAAAACTGACATTAGTGTGATTACAAAAACAACTATTGTAAATCGCTAATTAATTTTACAACAAAATATTTATATGACTAGAAAGAGCATTAGTTTGTTATCTGCTAACAAACAAACGAAACAAGTTGGTCTGCATATTGGTTTCTTGGCAACTATTTGTTGAAAATGCTGAATTTTGCAAATGTTGGCCGAATTCGGAGCAAAGATTTTAAATAAGAAATTGCAAATGTGGTTGCTTTTTTTACCCGATGACAAATTTCAAAAGTTGACATCCTTAGAAGAAGAATTCCTGAATCAATTCCTACCATTATTAGCCAAATTTAAAACAAATACATGCATTTTCCAGATTGACAAAAAAGACAAACATGTGATGTGACCGTTCCACGCATCCTGCTTCATTCCCTACTACACGTGGTGTGTGCTTAGCGTATTTGTAGGATTAATAGCTTTCAGTTTGTTGACAACTGACAAATTGCATATAGTCCATCAATTTTGTCTAAAAGAACAATTTTCAAAGCCAACGTAAAAATTCACCAACACACATAAAAATACATATTTGAATATACACTCTATACAAATAACATTTTAGACACAAAACCAACAATTCTGGTCAAGCCCAAATATTCCTACTGCTAAATAAGAGAGTCAATCACTTTTCGAACATACAACCTTAGACTAAGCAACCTTAATTAAACATAATTTTAGATGTTAAAAACCTTACCATCCTGGTCAGCTTATCTAATCATTCTAAGTAAACCTTTAGACATAAAAAGCACCAAATTGAACTTTCCATTTTACATACTATATAAATGTACAACATTCTGTTCTCCTCAAATTACCATAGTACATACATATATACACAAGACAACACATTTTTACAACCCACCTGGCACACTTTATAAACATACATTAGACTGCTTACTTTATACAAACATATGACTCGTAAGTTACAGAGACAAACAAATCACACCGTTTTGGACAGCTCAAATGGTGTACTATACATCAGATTGCTCGCTTAACACATACATACAACAGTAGTCATACAAACACACCATTTTTACAGCCCAAACCACAGACTACATAACCATACATTAGATTGTCACTTTACACAAACAAAAAACACACACAGACATACAATACACACCATTTTTACAGCCCAAACCAGACTTCAAAACCATACATAAGATTGTCATTTTACGCAAACATAAAACACACACAGAAAATTTTTACAACTCACTCCACTGACTACTAACCATACACTTGACTGTCACTTTACAAACAAATACAACAAATACAGGCATCGGACATGCAATACACACTATTTTTACAGCCCACACCCCAGACTAAATAACCATACATTATCACTTTAGACAAACATACAACACACAAAGACATATAATACACACCATATTTATAGCCCAAACCAAAGACTACACAACCGTACACTAGATTGTTCACTTTACACAAACATACAACACACAGACATAAACAAAGATGCCATTTTTTACATAATCTGCCCCAAAGACTACAGAATGTTTAATTTACACAAACATACCACAGGTATAGGCATACAAAACACTATATTTATAGCCTGCCCTGAAGACCTCATAATCATACATTAGGATGTTCGATTGACACACTCATACAACATACCACTTTTACAGCTAGCACCTCAAGACTAAGAGAAATATCTGTGGCCAAGTGCATTCACACAATTGAACACATATTAAATGTAACATTCCATTAAAATAATTTTAACTGCACACACTACTTTTCCAAAGACCAAAAGTTAAACCACCTTCCACTCTCCCCCTGCCTAAACATACACAGAAGCATACCACTATAGACATCCCACCTACGTACATTCCACATAAACATATGAGATTTGACATAAAAAAAAACAACATTATTTTGGACTGCCTTTCCACTTTCCTTACACCATCAACCAATGTAAGTTCAGTCTAGTATGTACAGAGTTGACAGTCAAGCGCCCATCAGGCTCTCTTTACCTACTCTACACACATAATGTTTAAGCCAAAGTGATAGAGCATGTTCAAATGATAGGAAATTGGAAAATAACTCTAATTCAACAGAAAATAAGATTTTAATACATGATAATAAAAATTATTTTAATAAAATTACAATCATGGTGTGTTGAAACATTACCATTCAAGAAGAGAGAACATACTGCACAACTAATGAAACAAAGTAAATAAAGGAATCTCATTAAAGCCTGCTTTATATCTTTCCAACTGACTTTACTATAAAAAAATACAAACACACAAAAATGTTAATAAAATATCGCGCTGTATAATTTCAATATATTTCCTTGGTGCTAAAGGAGGTGTGCCAACTGCACATAAATAATACATGCATTAAGCACAATTTAATGTATTACAGTAGAACTTTGATTAACTGCCTCGCTTTATCCGGCAGTCCGTATTATCCGATTCGGCAAGTAGTTAACAATAAAAATTATTTACATGAGTGTTTCGGTTTTGCATTTCGCAAATTGCAGGCACTGTATTTACTAGTCACTCTCTTTTGACAAGTGGTCGCTTGTTACTGCGTAATAATGTAATAATACACCTGAATATCCAAGCTGCCAATGTTGTTTACTTTTGTTCAGTGTGGCTAGCGGGAAGAGTCATTTCACGAGTGGGGGAAGTGGAAAAGTTCATTTTACGTACACACCCTCGGCATTGTCAGTCTGTTGTTTATATAGTGGAGTGAACACATATTTTCCTTTTTTTAAGCAGTGGTTTACTATAAGTAAGTGTTTTTCAGTCAAGATAAGTGAAATAAAAAGGAAAAAAGTAGTCATAACTATAGAAGAAAAACTTCAAGCAATTAGAAGACTTGACTCAGGGGAATCAGCCAAAAAGAATGTGCTGAGTTAGGCATGATAAACATTGTTCGTTTCATTACAATTACTGCAGAGCATGTTGCATCACATGTAATTGTAGGCACCCCCCTTACGCATGCTGTCTGTTATCAGTTACTAAACGTGTTTCTCCAATAAAACCAAGTTATTTATGACTTATGTTTTATCGTATCCGGCTTGACTTTCGCCACATTAGGCCAGATAACCGAGGTTGTACTGTACTTTGATTGTAGTCATTTTTAGTTTTACAAGTGTTTTGTTCACAGGTTTTATTGTATACTTTACCAAGGTTTGATGGGAACTCTCAAATATTTTTCAAACACTCATTTAAGAGTAAAGAGATCCTAAAACATCTTCCCGTTTAATGGAACTAAATTTTTTAAACTTAGAATCCGATCATAGAAGTATAAGTGAATGCAGGTTGTAAATGAGTGTATATATGAGTGAATGTAGTCCTAGTTACAAACTAAGATTAACTGATTCTTAGAAAGGGCTGTTATTTATAGCCCGATAACAAGACAAATAAGGACATACGGCAAATAAGGACATAAGGACATTATGGAATCCAAACCATACAGTACTGGTCTAATATTGACTCAGTTATCTGTCGTGAACAACTTCCAAACACTGTTTACCACACCAAACGTTTCTAGTAATGTCCACGCCAATAGTAACTACTGAACGGAACTGGGACAGTGCTTATATCCTCCCATACCCGGAACACTTTGTCCCCCAGAAGTTGTACGACTAAGCTACTATATTCATTTTGTATGTCTGCGGACTAAGATTAATATACATTGCTCATTAATTCCTGACAATAGTCATGGAGTAAAAACTAGTTCAAACACATAACTAAAAATTTCCATTTTACAGCAGAATTTTGATAACTTTCTCCAATATGAAGTTTTGGATATAAAATTGACCACTCAAGAATTAAGGCTTTGGGTGTTTACTTAAAATAGATTTGTTTGTTACTGAGATGAAAAAATTTAATTAGATCTGATGAATACCAAAACACTTGTGCGGCAGTTATCACTAGATTAGATTCGTTTGAGTTCTGTTCAAATCTGCGTCACCCACCCAGCAATATACACTACGATGGTGATGACCCACCCTCACAGTCATACACTATGGTGGTGGTCACTATTTTTTATCATAGAATTTTAGAGAATCTTAGAGATCATATTTGATCACTATTACACAGTCTTCATATTTAAGGCCACTACTCAATTTTTCTTAAGAGTTTTAATCCTTCCCGAGCTTGTGAACGGTTATTGCACGTACTGTTACAATGGGCAGCGTGCTGTTATATCAGCAGCGGACAGGACTGGTAGACTATTTTGTCATGACAGTTATATTGCACTGTTACATTAGTTATATCTCCTTATGAGTAAATGCTGGCTTATCAGTACAAACTGGGAGCCCATGTATTAGGTGCCAATTACAATTGTCCAACGGTTCAAACACTAGTGTTGGGATCCCCGACCTTTCTGACAATAAAAAAATTCCTGGTCCCTTCAACGCCTTTCTGACATTAGTTCGATGTTTACTATTTCTTCTGTATTGTTTGAATGAACTATGATGCTGCAAGTACTGAGATAATGCAATGCTTGATCTCTTTCATAAATCTGTTGTATAAATTATTTTACTACAAATAATTATTATTGTTTATTATTGAGGGAAAGTTATAACCAACCTTTTTATTTCTTTAGTCTAACAAAGTGATGACAATTTATCAGCAACAATAAATTTAATTATTTAGGACGAATATATCTGCCAATTTTCATTTACAGTACAAGTAAACGTCACACAACACAAATTTATTACAATATAAGCACAAAATGCACAAATATACTATAATACAAGCACAAAATGCACAAATATTATGGTGATCGATTTCGGTGAACCACGCTCACCTTCCTCAGACCAGAGGGATTCACAAAAGAATGGAAAACGGTGTTCAACAACTCAATTTATAGGCCTATGATCACGTGACCTCATTGGCTGGAATCGTCAAAATGGCGGCTGCTGTGATATTATTGGTTAACTCCTATTGTCTGTCACTTCCCTTCTTTTATTCGCTGAAAATATATTATTAAAAACTATTTCGGAATCAAAATTAACCTGTTCATTCATTAATTTATCACGATCCTTACATTTTTCTTTAAAAATAAATAACTCTTCCCAAGCATTCATGTTACGACCCTTCTTACAAAATTTTAGAATATCTACATTTTCATCTATTTTATTCAAACTGTGGGTACAATTCAGAAGGTGTTTAGCTACATTAGATCTTTCAGGTTTATTATTTTTAAAAGCAGAGACATGGTTTTTATATCTTTTGCTAAAATTTACAGTCTGACCTATGTAAAACATATTACAATCATTACAGTTAATCCTATATATTCCTGAATTATTAAATTTATCTTCACTTTCAATATTCGGGTGTAAAATGTTGGACATAGTATTACAAGTCTTAAAAGCTACTGATAAATTGAATTTCTTAAATCTATTACCAACTCTTTGTGTAAACGGCCCATTGTAATGGATGGATACATACTTCTTTTGTTCTTTATCGGATTTTTCTTTTTTAAGTGTTGTTCGTCTATCGTCTCGAATTTTGTTTTCTATTTTCTTTTTTATTCTACTTCCAATTTCATCAATCATTGATGCTTTGTATCCATTTGCAATAGCTACTGATTTTATTAAATTTATTTCCTGTTTTCTATCTGCAACACTTAATGGTATTGAATACGCCCTATATAACATACTTCTGAAGCTAGCTGTTTTGTGAGACGGGGGATGGACAGAACTGTTATTTATGGTACAATTGGTTTGAGTAGGTTTCCTGAAAATTCTATATGAAAGTTTGTTATGATCACGAGTTATTTTTAGATCCAAAAAGTTAATTTCATTCATAGATTCAAATTCACTGGTAAAACTAAGCTTCTGGTGGTGACAATTAAGTATATTTAACATATTATCTAAGTCATTACATGATTTCTCGTTAAACAAAACCAGAATATCATCGACAGAATATGTCGATGATATTCTGGTTTTGTTTAACGAGAAATCATGTAATGACTTAGATAATATGTTAAATATACTTAATTGTCACCACCAGAAGCTTAGTTTTACCAGTGAATTTGAATCTATGAATGAAATTAACTTTTTGGATCTAAAAATAACTCGTGATCATAACAAACTTTCATATAGAATTTTCAGGAAACCTACTCAAACCAATTGTACCATAAATAACAGTTCTGTCCATCCCCCGTCTCACAAAACAGCTAGCTTCAGAAGTATGTTATATAGGGCGTATTCAATACCATTAAGTGTTGCAGATAGAAAACAGGAAATAAATTTAATAAAATCAATAGCTATTGCAAATGGATACAAAGCATCAATGATTGATGAAATTGGAAGTAGAATAAAAAAGAAAATAGAAAACAAAATTCGAGACGATAGACGAACAACACTTAAAAAAGAAAAATCCGATAAAGAACAAAAGAAGTATGTATCCATCCATTACAATGGGCCGTTTACACAAAGAGTTGGTAATAGATTTAAGAAATTCAATTTATCAGTAGCTTTTAAGACTTGTAATACTATGTCCAACATTTTACACCCGAATATTGAAAGTGAAGATAAATTTAATAATTCAGGAATATATAGGATTAACTGTAATGATTGTAATATGTTTTACATAGGTCAGACTGTAAATTTTAGCAAAAGATATAAAAACCATGTCTCTGCTTTTAAAAATAATAAACCTGAAAGATCTAATGTAGCTAAACACCTTCTGAATTGTACCCACAGTTTGAATAAAATAGATGAAAATGTAGATATTCTAAAATTTTGTAAGAAGGGTCGTAACATGAATGCTTGGGAAGAGTTATTTATTTTTAAAGAAAAATGTAAGGATCGTGATAAATTAATGAATGAACAGGTTAATTTTGATTCCGAAATAGTTTTTAATAATATATTTTCAGCGAATAAAAGAAGGGAAGTGACAGACAATAGGAGTTAACCAATAATATCACAGCAGCCGCCATTTTGACGATTCCAGCCAATGAGGTCACGTGATCATAGGCCTATAAATTGAGTTGTTGAACACCGTTTTCCATTCTTTTGTGAATCCCTCTGGTCTGAGGAAGGTGAGCGTGGTTCACCGAAATCGATCACCATAATATTTGTGCATTTTGTGCTTGTATTATAGTATATTTGTGCATTTTGTGCTTATATTGTAATAAATTTGTGTTGTGTGACGTTTACTTGTACTGTATATGTACCAACACGTATTATGCTAATTAAAAAACTAATTTTCATTTGCCATTAGTCATTTAAGAGTCTGCAGAGGCTGTCGGAAGTTTTCAGCCATGTTGGTTTTAATACCATAAGAACAATGTTATTTTCAAGCCTGACATATGATCATGTATATCCAAACTAAACAGTTCTTTTTAAACAGATTTTTTCCAAACAAATTGCATTTGATCAAGAATGAAATTGCGTGCTAGAATTGCTTTGCAGATTCCTAATTATGTTTACAGAAAAAATATAAAATATTTAGTTTTAAGCTTTTATTTTTAAAAACTAGGCGTATGTATTCGAAATATGAAAAGCAAAATAGACGCGCAATATCATAAAGTTTAAAATGGCACCTCATACACAACTTTTGTCCAATAAATAACGAAGAAATATGGATTCGCAAATAACATTGTTCTTATGGGATTAAAACCAACAAGACCGACAGCCTCTACAGACCCTTAAAAAAATATTTCAGACAAACACATAAGCTTTTTTACAAAATAGGAGACTTTGCATCATAATATACTCAAAACAAAGAACTGACTCCAAACTTGTGTAAATTATGCAAGGTAATAAATTCCATACAACTTGGAAAGGGTTAAAAGAGAAGTTGGTGTATATAATAAAATTATAAGTTATCTGAATAAAATTCAGTCATCCCTTAGTTGCAATTTAAAATGCATACAATAATAAATAACACTAATAAGGTCAGATTTGCAGAAGTGCTGACCTTATTAGAAGAATATATGAAGAATTACAAGAAATATGTCGAATTTATCTATCTAGTTTATTATAAGCAGGACCACCATATAACTTACTCTATGTAAATTAAATTTCATAATACAGTATTATTGAATACAAAACATTTCACTTTAACTTTTCTGTCTACACTAAGCACTTAAGTTGATAATCAGTCATGCAATATAATAACGACTTTTCTTTTTCTAAATAATAAAACTAAAAAAACTAACATTAGTCTTTTTCATCTTTTAGAATCCCCATTTTAAACTATTCAATAATTTTTGTTTAGCTTGTAGTTATATCAATATTGTACAGTTATGTATTGAGATAGTCAAAATGATAATATTTCACCAGAAGTTTCTTAAATATTTCATTATAAGCAATGAAAACAGTAGTACTTGATAAACAGATTTTTTTAAATATTATAACAATATTTTTTTTTTTTTATCTGACATTTTATAATGACAATTTTTTATACATTTTATATATAATATATATACATTTATAATTGCTTTGTTTACATCATAAGCTTTTGCCGCTCTAATAACCTTTTTGTAAATTTTCTTTTAATTCTGGAAAAAAGTTGAAATTCAATTTTGTAGCACTCTTTTATTTGATGTCTGAACACTTAATCTTTTCTCTTGATGTAAGGATGCCTTTGGTGATACATTTACATCCCATTTTCTTTGGTGCCGGTCTTAATGTCTTTACTGGGAAGTTCATATTAAAATGAAAATTTAAGCAGTTTTCAAAACTTTGCAACGTAATGGGATTTATGGAATTTTTTCCCCTTTGTAGTGGAAAACCTAAATGAGAAAGGTTTTTGGGATAAGTGTTTCCAATTGTTGGTTTAGTTATGTGATACTGTACCAGATAACGATGACTAATGGCCTGTTGGCCGTAATGATCTGAGATAGCTGTGTTGTTAGTTCTAGTTAGTTGATATAGATACTATCTTGTATAAAAGTTAGAAATTTTCAGATTTAATAATATAATTGAATTTTTATTAGTATTTGAACCTCGTCTGCGCGACGGATATAATAGATAGGATACAAGCCAACGTCATTGATAAAAAAATTCCTATTTTAATTAATTTTTAAACATCATAAATGATTGTTGATCATAAACAATTGATTTTCCCAATGCAATGTTGAGGGAAGTATAAATTACACTCTGACAAACTCATGATTTTGGGGCTCTTATAAGGTCTTCCATTTTTAGTTTTATATACTTTGAAATGGCGAGAGTCAATTTATGTCTTATCAGCATGCTGCATGCATTTTGAAGTGACAATAGTAAATAAAGGATAAAATGGAAGCAAAGAACTTAAATTTTTGTTTTAAAAAATAGTTATAAATACTAATTTGTCAAAATCTAAGTTTTGGTTTATAACAAGTCTGAATTTAGGGCTCACTGGCTCAGTAACGACTTTAGGAAAACACTTAAGTGTTTCAAAATCATACTTGAGTGTTGAATCCAATTAGATTTTTACCTGACTAAAAGAAATACAGTTGACACTCAATAATCAGATGATTACAGAACCGACAACCTGTTGGATTACAGTAAGGCTGTATGTAGTGCATATGTTATTTATACTGTACATACATACATTTAATAAAGCTTAGGAGATACTATACTGTATGCTCTGTTGTTAAAATACAAATATAATGCAGGACTGTTTAATTGTTAAAAGGTAATGAATAAATACACAAAATATATGTTTAGTACTACTGGCAGACGCAATCTTTGTTTAATTAAACACAATATACTGTATATAGTTCACAGATTCTGCACACTTTAAATGATCACTGCCTAACCTCAAACGTCTGCAAAGATAGGCGTAACACAATGAACTGCCGTTTTAAAGCCGACAGTTCATGTAGCGAACTGAATACTAGTTGGTGGCGTGTTGGACTAGTGGGTAGTTAGTTAGTTAGTTACACCAGGTTGTGGGTGGATGGCACCTAGACTCCATGGCCCTTTGCGCCCCGAGCCTGACGATAGTGTCACAAGAGACCAGTCTCCCTTATGAAGAACATGATCTCCTTGAGTGTAGCCCTTCTAATGTCCTCTGGTTCCAGAAAAGCGGCACCCAGAGTCCTATACCTAAGAGATGAGAGAGCTCCACAATGACAGAAGATGTGTATGGAGCTCTCCTCATCCTCCTCACAGAGCCTACATGTGGAGTCCTCTGTTAAGCCCATTATCTTCGTACGTCTGTGAAGAAGATTATATCCGGTCAGCATTCCTGTAACCGCCCTCACCTTGGCCCAGTTACAGCTCAGCAGATCTCTGCTGTACCTGCGATCCGGTCCTTGGATAAGTGCACGAGACTGCCTGAGCCCGGACTCGGTCCTCAATCTGCCAGCGTGTTCCTCAGAGGTCCACCTGTAAATTCTTCTTTTTACCTTTAGAAAAGGAATACCAAGTGCCGGCTCCAGTCCCAGCAGATGGCACTTTGCCTCTCTCCTATCCAATGCATCAGCGCTCTCATTTCCATCAATGCCAGCATGCCCAGGGACCCATATGAGTCTCACCTGTTTACGCTGGCAAAGAGTCTCCAGGATCCCCTGGCACTCCCATACCAACGGACTAGTGGGTATGTTGGAATAGCAAGCGTTGAAATATAGAGCACCAACTGTATAAAAAAGGGACCAAATTTTTAGGACCAAATCCTGTTTTCAAAGAAGGGTTTCAAGCATGTAACATTTACAGTTAAATTTTTTTATCATCTACAATTTTCTTCAAGTTACCTAGTTCTTTTTTATATTATTTATTACATTTAAAATTATTGAGTTCCAATTTTGTTAATATATTACTTATTATTTTATAGAGACTGGATTTTTGTTGCTTGTTTGTTAGTGATTTTTGACGTTAAGGACATTGAATTTTTTTCTTTATTCTGCCGCATATCCCCCATGTAAAACATAACTTTATCCATGTTTTATGGGCATATGAATGGGTGTTGACCCACCCGCCCACCCATACATTTACAGTGCTATTGACCCACCCACCCACCCATACACGTACAGTTGTATCGACCCACCAGCCCACCCTTACATGTACAGTGCTATTGACCCACCCGCCCACTCATACACGTATGTATACTAATGCTGCTTTGTAATTGGGTTTAAATCTGTTTTGTAGTGTTTCAAATTAAATAATCGCGCATTTTAAGCTAAACTTTCCGACCAGTCATGTTGTCTTTTCCATTTTGCTGGATATTATATTTTGATATTTTTAATATACAGCCTCTAAATATCAAGTACTACTATTTAGCTGTTTGACATATCATTTTTAAACTGTTTTGCTCTATCTTTAAAAAATAACAAAGAAGCCTAACACATCAAATATAAAACAGTAAACAAGAAGAATTTCTTTGTTTCATGTAAAGTCTCATCTCAAAACAAAAAGAATAGGAAATTCAACACACTAGTTCTCAGCTATGGTGAAAGCTAAATATAGCAGTACACATAATTACGATCTCCTGTTGATAGCATGCAATAATTAAAAATTAAAAATGAATGAATGCACATAAAATATAACAGTGAATAAAATCATCAAATAATATATAGTTAAAATAAAATATGGAAATTCAAAAGCACAGCTGTCAACAATAACTTTGATGGGTAAACTATTGCTAAGATGAAAACAGACCCAGCAGAACAAAACAAGCAGTAAACATCTAAACTATTAGAAACAAAAGATAGCAAATAATGTCTGTGTAAGTCAAACTTAACAGTTATATGTATTTAATAACATGGCTATGCCCATATCCACTTAAACTAAAAAAGTATAATTGTTTGAATCATGTGATCCTAAAGAGCATTTACATATGTAAAGAACACTTCTTTAACACTTTCACAACTAAACAATTGTGTATCTTATATGTAAAGTGTGCGACTGACTTTTAGACCATATAGAGCAATTAGAAATCCTAGGGGAATTTTTCGTTGTTGGAAAATCAGATTTTTTGCTTTTAGATGTTACAGAATATTTCTATTTTCTATACATTTTTTACCTTTCTAAAAAGTATATTACAATACTGTATGTGCAGTAAAACCTTGATAGTTTGACGCTTTGAGGACTACGGAGTTGTCGAAGTATCTAAATGTCAAACTATAATAAGTAATGAATGGTAAACATGACAGAAACAATTATTTTTATCAGGAAATTGTACTGCAACATTAAAAAAAACTAAAAACAAGGTAGGTATTCCTCTAACAATGTATGTTGTACTAAATTGGTATGGGGTTGCAGTACGCAGTCATTAAAGTATGGTCAGCCCAGTACTTACAAGGTACAGTACCTCAATGTCCAAAAAAATTATAATTTTTAAATGTTATTCACTTTGAGACTGTTATTTTGTTGATCTGCACCAGCCTAAACCATGCCATTGACAATAATTCAGTCACATCACATCATCATGGCCAGTGTCGAAGTATAAGGACTGTCTACGAATCGAGTGTCAAACTATCACGGCTCTACTGTACCTCCGAAGAGATGATTGCTTGTACTTAGTGGATGACTATCTAAGGAACATAACTGCTGTCTAGTTTTTATGCACAAGATATAAGACCTCATTTGAACTTACACCTACGTCATCCTGAACAGCACAATACAAATGAAAATGCAAAATAAATCCCAAATATATCCAAACATTTAGATCACTTTTATTTACTTACTAAAACAAATATAAAATTATTCACGCACAATATTAATCAATTAAAAAAAATTGACAGTTAAAAGTGAACGTTTTTATAGTCATTTTTATGTAACATGATAATGCTATGGCACACAGCGCTGTAGGAACTGGATATATCTCGTGATGTACTGTACATGTACATTCAAGTGACATGCAAGTTACAGTGAAAAACGGTGTGAACGTGTTAAAGGGTAACTTTAGAAACATGATTCACTTTTACGTAACATGACTAAACAAAATAGGTAGCAACAATACTTCTCTAATTCTAATTTTAAGACTTTTTTAATAAGAAAATGTGATATGATAATCTAGCATATTGCTTTGGAGGAAAGAAATACAGTAGTCCCTCTTTAATCCGACACAATTCAGACCAGGTGTGTTGGATTAGTGAAAAAGCCGGATTACTGGAGTTCAATTGTAAAACATGCTTAAATTACATAATAGAATGTATATTATAACTAAAAAAGTTAATTTTTACAATAAAGATTTACAATAATTTCAAAGTAAGAAAAGTATGGTACACCAGTTGAAACGGTGTTATATAACACTGTTGCATATGTATTAAAAGCAAGTTAAAAAGCTTACAACAATTGAAAACGTTAATCCTTTAACACTTTGCAAAAAAGAAAAAGTTAGAATAAAATGTAACTATTGATAAAAATTAAAAAAAATAAATAGTAAAAATAATGAAGAGTTGTCTTGTGCTGACAGAAAATTATCTTAAAAATGTATTTTTCAATAATATTTCCTATCATTTTTTCAATGCAATGTTTTGCATTATTAATAACATGTCTAAACAAAGAAACTCTAATAACTCACTATAAAAACTTTTGAATATTATATTCTATAAAATTAGAAGCATAATCATATTCATAATGTGATATGAATTGTAAACAGAATGGAATGTTGCCATCAGGTGTTTTTATTATCAGGCAGGAAGTGATAAGAAAGGGTCAGGATAAACAAGGGTGGGGCTCAGGCTGCAAGGATGATCTTCCTCTTTACTGCCTTTAGAATTCTAATGTTATCTGTTCTTTCAAGTGCTGATTGTACTGATAAGGAAATAGGCCCACTATGGGCATATATTTTCTGAGAAGGTTTTTCTTAAGGTCTGACAAAGTTATTTGAAGGTTTTTCTTAAGGTCTGACAAATTTATTTCGTTTATCTTTTGGTCATAAATTGTCCTTTAATTGTTCTGTTTATCAGCACTTTTCACTCCTGAAATATTCCTGATATGAAAGCTATCTCCCCCTTTGGTTTTCTGGAACCAGAACTGGTTCTGGTTCTTTTATCAAAAGCGATAGAACTGGCCGGATTACTGGGGGGGGGGGCGGACTGGCGCAGGGCCGGATTATAGAGGAACTAGTGTCTAAGTTGTCCCACTTAAGACAACTAACAATTAATCTGTACATATTTGCCCTTTAGACAGTGGTGTAACTTGTGAACATGTGGTTTACGTGGTTATGTTGCATGTCCAAAGTCAAATATCATCAAGTAATACATGCAGAATATACATATTAATAATAAATATAACCTGATTAAACATATTGATCACACAGTGCAATTATACGACAAAAAATATTATATTTATAGGTTATAGCATACAAATAAAATCGCAAACACAAATTATATGTTTCAAACCGGTTTTATACCGTTTTGGAATCCATAAATTGAGTAGAGAGTTAAGACAGATTGTCAGGAAGGTTTTGTAGCTGTTCTGGTGTGACTCTCCGTTTTATATGACTGGTTGTTAGTACATCATTAGAACTTAATTATAATACTGTACAAAATATTTAGATAATTTAATGCTACGATTATCTGAAATAACAAGATAGGATGACACATAAGGACCCACTAGTCCTTATGTCCTAGGAAGTGTACAGTATTTATTCGTGCACATTACAACTCAGTAATGTGGTTGGACCACTGACGGAAGAAAAGAGTTCTGCAAGTGATCACTAATGAATGTGGTTACTTAGGTTCTACCATCCTGCCCTAGAGAGACATTTCTTGGCAAACCGACACAGCTTTTTAAGAGCATATACAATAAAACATTTATTTTATCAAGCACTTATTCTTTTTTAAAACAACTAGACCAAGGTTTATTAATACAACCATGATTCTGTGTGATATATTTCTTGAAAGTCTATTTTCCAAATAATCTTATCTCGGAATCTGTGATACTTTCAATTGAACAGATTGTTGTTATTATTTATTATAACCATATAATTATGAAGATCTTAAAAAGAATACCTACTTAACTTAAACAATACACGTTATACAATTTTACAGTTACCATTGAACATATTAAAAATGTATCAAGAAACGAATAAATATCATGCCATAAAACTTTTCAACGTAGTACCTCAAAAATTATAAAAACCTCAACATTATCTTACGATAGCAAAAAAGAAGTTTAAAGAAGAAATTTTAAATAGATTTATTTAATTTTGATGTTACTTATTTTTATTGCATTTTTATTTATTTATATTTATATATTTTTAGTACTTCTATAAACAAATAACATCCTATTTACAGGTTTAATAATCAATATAGGCTAGTTTTGGATATAAATATTATAGTGATTGAGTTAGGTTTACCACCCTGAATCAGAGGGACACAACAAGAATCATATAGTACACGAATGAATAGACAAAACATAGATCAAGGGGAGATAGACAATTCACTCTAACTAATTGGGCATTTAATTACTTATTTACCTAGCTACACCACTGTCTTGTCAGTTCGGTAATAAATTGGCTTACAATACAATGAAACATTAAATTAATAATGTCTAAAAGGAATTTCTTTTAAATTTAATTTCAATCTACTGTACACAGTAGAAAGTTTCTCAGTATAATTCACACAATTTACTTCAACCCATTAGATTGAATGAGATCAATTAGAACCATTTTTAAAAAATCATACATTAAAATTTAACTCTCAAATAAGTCTTAAATTAAATGTAACCAGATTTTCATACAAACTATTATGGTGTTAATACTATTGAATTCAATTTAATACTAATTCAAATAAATCTATCAATTAAATAAATATTATCGACTTTTCATGCACGTTTTTCATTATTACATTAATGACACAATTGGTTTGAAACCTAAATTAAATACCAATTCAAATAAATCTATCATTACAATGAATATCATCATAATTATTCAATTATTACAGCTTTAATACTATTGACACAAATGGTTTGAAACCTATCTTGAATTCAAATCAATACTATTTTTAATAAATCTATCATTAAAATAATAATCAACAGTATTATTACTGATTTAATACAATTGACAAAATTGGTTTGAAACCTATTTGTGATTCAATTCTATATTACATTTTGAAATAAAGGTTTGTTCATTAATTCAGTAATATGACAAGTTGAATTTTAGCATTTTGTCAAGTGCCATGTGGTTAAAATACTCAAAAATATCAGCAAAACTTGTATTCTTAAACTAAAGGAAATTGCTGAGTAATAAACTAATTATACTATAGAATATTTATAGTAATAGTACAGTTTAATTTAACAAAAATTTACAATACTGCCATTTTCTAAGTTAAAATACTAATTTAAAAATAACTTTGACAGTATTCCATAAAGAAATCAAATCAAATAGAAATAACAATTTTTGAGCAACCACACAACACCACAGCTCACTATATAAGTATTGTACAGGTAAAAATAATTAACTATTATTATTATTTCATAAAGTAACAATAACATATGAATGTGTATGCTAATAAATCATCATGATACTTAAAAACTGGAATCTAACTTAACTTGCCTACCTGAAAGTTCGATGCCTGATGGGAAAGACTGAGTGGTCACATTGGCTTCCATTTCAGTTTCATTCAGATTCATCCCCTCCATCATTCTATCATCATAAAGTGAGAATCGTGTTTCTCCTAAGACACTTTTTCCACGCTTTCTTCTGACAGATGGTGGCACATCTCCAGGCGTTTTTATCCTACATGCTAAATCCTTCAACTTACCTTTTTTCCCATCGGTAAAAATATCATCCAAATTTGACTTTTTTCCCGCATTTCTAATATTAGAATTCTCAAGTGGTAAACTAGAAGGCCTCTCTGCAGATTTCCTATCAAATGATCCATCTGAAGACTCTTCAAATGGAGAAATTATCATTTTCATACTACTAATATTATTTTTATCTTTAATTTTCAAGTCATTTTTCAAATCCAACATCAATCCCGTGTTGTCTTTATCATTTCCTAAAAGTGCTGTTATTGGTCTTTGATCACCTATACTCACTTCCGTTTCTTTGAGACCTTGTGAGCGTAGATTAGATTTAGATGGTATGTCAGCACGATTTTTCTTAGATTCTAAAAGTTTTTTAAGAGGTTTGGTCAAGATTCCTCCAAAATGTTTATTTGATGTGCCATTACCAGGAACATTGGGTTGTTTCGGAATTGTTTGAACGGTTTGGTTATCAAAAACAGCATTCTGAACAAATGGTATCGGAGTATTTATACGTGGTGCAAGATTTAAATAGTCCCCATTAACAAGGCTGTGACTCTCGGAGAAGCTGTGACTGTGATGTTTCATGGAGCGGTCAACAAGGTCATTCTGTGAATTAGTGTCCCACATAAGGTTCCGCTCGAAACATGGATTTCTACCTTGGTATGGTTGTAATGGAGGTGCTTGGGTGATGCGGGTATTGGAGTTCTTGGTATCTGCAAATAATACAATTATCAAATAAGGACACTGCATAGTAAAAACTTTTACAAAGAGACTGTAACTACAAATGTTATGAAAATATATCTAAATGAAGTTGGATGTAAAAATTTACATTATTGTTTTTTTAATGAGCATCAAATGAATAAGAGCGTAAATGAACATAAAAAAAGCTAAATTGAATTTAGGATCCACAACTCAACTTGTCCCAAGTCCATTAAGAAGTTGTAGTAAAGGGTATAAAACATATCTGACAAACAGAGAGAATTCCTAATTATTGGGGAACTGTTATTATTCATCTAATACAAAGAAAAGGAGACAAAACTAGTATTATAGTTACAGAAGAATTTCTCTATTTTGAGTAATATAAAAAATTCCCATAAAATATCTTTTTGACTCGGTTATATTTCTTTTTTGAAAATTAACTTGAAAGTTTTTCTCAGTTAGGTAACTATCCTTGAATACATCTTTTAGCACTAAGCTTATTATTATTTTTTTTTTAACTATAGTAGATTAAAAACTAAACTCCTGGTATCCAAACCACATTTATAACACAACAGTGTTCAAGCAATTTTTATTGATGGTAAAAATATGAAGTTCATACAGTGACATATTAAATGTGTCTACATGTTGTTTCCACCATATTAAAATTGAATTCCACTTTTTGCTAATTAAAAATAATTCATAAAAATAAACTTACTGGCAACAGATTCCACACAAGGCTCAGAAGGTGACAATGTCAGCAATGTCTCTACGGTGCCTTCTGACAGATTTGAGTCCAGCCCTTCTTTGTCCCCTGCACAGGAAAAGAACAATAAAATACATAAATATACAATAAATAGCACTTCTTTGGAAGATGTCATGCAGTGATTTATAGATTTGTTTTTATAGTCCAGAGAAAAATGGTTATTCCTTTAGGTTTTACTGCACAATAATATGGAGAAAAATAAGTACAGATAATCAGTTCTAATAACTCTGAATTTTAAACTTACTGTTATGTTTAAACTTACTGTTATGTGTATGGGTGGGCTGGTGGGTCAGTATCACTAGTGTATGGGTGGGTCACTATCACTGTACTTTCCTTATTTACACCTTTCATCATGAACTTAAATATAATTCTGTTTAAATGTTCAGATAAGATTTAGATTCTGTGCCTTGAAATCTTAGATCTAAGGTCAAATCCACTCGATTGCGTATGTATGAACACGTACATCCTAAACAAGGGTGATCCAAAGTGCGGGCTATATATTAAAGCAGCGGTCCGCCGCCAGCCGTGCATCTGCTACGAGCCACCCGCTCATACTTCCCTACATTATAGTCTGTCTGTAACTGTTGTTTTAAGAAGCACGTGTACAGTTGTCCTGTTATTTTGTCAGTTGCTAAATTACAGATTAAGTTATGTCAAACTGTTCTGTATATGGATGTCCCAATATATAAGACTGTAACTGTTTGAGCATTCTCAGATAGTCTCCAAACTGAAATGAATAATAATAAAAGATTGTTATTTAAATAAATGCTCTCTAACTTAAATATGATAATATTGAGAAATATCTCATTTTTGTTTGAAGAAATGTGTTATTTATCTAATGTAAGCAAAATGTTTTAAACCTTTATTTAAATAGATAATAACAATAATTTGTAAGTGAGGGAGTCAAGACATTCGTGAATTGAAGGTGCATTGGGAATTTACTTTGTATTGGCTTATCTTTACCCACTGTCCACTGATTGTGAGTCAACCTATCTCGTGTCGGTCAAACTGGAGAGGGTAGTTCATGTGTGTCACTGCCAGCATTGTTGCTCGCAAACTTTCATGTTGGCCAGACAAGTTCACGAGGGTCGCTTCATTCCTTGTATTACTACACTTCGGTGTCGCTGTATCCCGAAAATAATTTTAATGAAGCTTCATATCAATTATTTTTTGCTATAGAATTGAAAAATTGTTAACGTAGCAATGGATGTATGAAAGAGTACCTCAATTGCTAAAAACCAAATTGTACTGAACATATTCTGAAAGTTTTTATTTTTCTTTATTAGTAAGAAAACCAACCCATGAGACGTAGCTATACATGCTTTGAGTTCTGCATCATGTTTTAGACAATAGACAAATGTTTTTATTACATCTTCATAGAGACCAGCAATAGTGTCATGAGCACAGATATATGTATTGTGTATTATAGTGGCTTTTTTTGACTAGAGTGAATCTGAAAGTCACAGAATCCGGAGATTCCAAAAGTTTTTCTTTAAGAGTGGAGTGACTTGAAAGACTTCGTAAGACAGAGTAATTTACACTCATCTACTTATAAAATACTTTGTCATTATACCTGTAACTCCAGGTCATTTTTAATCACGTCTGTCTATTTATACTTCATCTAATTGTAAAATACTAGTCATTTTACATCATTCAACATGATTAACACTATATAAGCATTGATTTTATACACAAATATATTTCCCATCCAATGTTAAATTTTGAGTCTCAAAATATCAGCTGTTTTTGTGGTCCATTGTGGAGTGCTAGTGTAGTCATATGTAAATGTAATGCAGTTTAAACCAGCTGTGGTTGCGGGCCACACAAACTAACAAAATTACTGCCACAAATAAGCCTATTAGATGGTTTATCTATTGTAGGCTTATATAATCAATGATATAAGTTACTCCAGGAACATTATATATCAGGTCAAGTTTAATTAATGTCTAATTACACTTCACCTAATTCTAAAATACTGATCATTATACCTGTGACTCCAGCCACATTATATACGAGGTATAGCCAAAAAGTTCCCGGAATTGGTTGAAATATGTTTATTGGACAAAGATAAAATCTTACAAACATATATTCCGTCAAAATACTCTTCTCCTACAACAATACACTTGTCCCTACTACAATCATACAGAGGGTTAAAACACTTTTGCCACTTATTTTTTTTTTTTTATGTATTTCAATACTTTTATCAAATTTTTACTGACAGCTTTAGCACCTGCAAATCGATTTCCTTTTATTGATGTTTTTACCGTGTGAACAGTAAGAAATTAGCCGGCATCAGGTCAAGCAAATATGGAGGATGTTCTAATGTGGTAACACAGTGCTTGACTTGGAACAAGAATCGATGTGCAGGGGTATCGTAATGCAGTAAAATCCAATTGTTTTCAGTTCATTTTTAGGCCGTTTCCTCCTAATGGCATTTAGCGCCTAAGAACTTTTGTGTGGATCAATTTACCTTATTTGCATATCATCAATTGTTATTCTTCAGTTTGCATGGACAGTTTGTGGAACTCGCTTGATGTTGTCATCAGTGGTTGCAGTCGAAGGGCGTCCACTACTAGAGTCATCTTTAATGTTTATGTGACCTTCACAAAAACGTTTGTGCCTTTCGTAAAATTGGCTTTTCTTCATCGCTTTACTTCCGTATGCTTGAAGTGACATTTTAAGTGTCCCAGAAGATGACTTCTGAAGTGAAAAATCAAATTTAATGTTTTTAAGTTGTTCATTAAATAAATTTTCAAAACGCAACAATTTAAACACGCAAATACACAAAAAGTGCTCTCCACGGAGGAACAATGGCGGCTGGGTGATACTCACACTACCTATAACCCTTCTCCAGGAGTAGTACTAACTGATGGACTACGAAATTCCCACCGGCAACCACGCTGTGTGTTTTTGGACATTGATTCCGGGAACTTTCTGACTGTACCTCGTATGTCAGATACACTATAATTTCTACCATATCAATATACATAGGGTTGGCAAAAGAAATGTAATGAAACTTTGTAGTTATGTACATGTCCATATACCAAACATTTGGACATATTTTTTGCATAGCTAGGGAGCCCATGAAGAAAGTCTTAAACATTTTAAATGTAAGCCTACCTTATTTTTAAAGTCTTTGTTTGTAAAACACAAGATGCAAACCTGAGGTCACAAGGATGACTCAGTCAGGAAATACATTCACTCAAATAATTTAATGACAGGGTTGGGCAAAAGTCTGGAATGTATTTATTAGTTTTAAAACTATTGAAAGAAAAATAATGAAACTTTGTAGTTATGCACATGTCCCTATGCCAACATCTAGACATATTTTACTTGTTTTTCGCATAACCAGGGGATGGCCCACGAAGGAAGTCTTAAAAATTTTAAATGTAAGCCTACCTCATTATATGTCTTTGTTTGTACAACACAAAAGTGCAAAACTGAGGTATACCTACCATCAAAAGTCTGTACATAATTTTTCTTATTTTTATTTTTGTTAAATAACATACAGTACAACCTTGATTATCCAGCCTCACTTTATCCGGCAGTCCGTGTCATCCGGTTCGGCAAGTAGATAACAATAAAAATTATTTACTAGATAAAATTACAATTAATCAGAAGCGCCTTCCAGTTTCGAACCACAAATGTCGTACATGAGTGTATCAGTTTTACATTGCGCTGTATTGACTAGTTACCCTCTCTAGACAAGCGGTCGCTTGTTACTGCGAAATAATTTAATAATGCACCTGAAGATCTTAGCTGGCAATGTTGTTTACTTTTGTACAGTGTGGCTGGCTGGAAGAGTCTATTTCGCGAAATGAAATGAAATGAAAAACGTCTTTATTTATATTCAAGAGGCGAAGTTAGGGCTGCAGAGCCCTCTCTACCACTTAACCTCATCATACATAACGAGATATTTTCCAATATAAATAACAATTTACAAGGAAATACAAAATAGAAATTGCAATGTACAAAGTAAAACATATAAAGTCAAAAAATGTGAAACATTATATTTGAACTTAAAAATATTTCGACTATCTCAAACAAAACTACTGTTATTCATAACATTTATTCAAAACCACATTCATTCGGCACAATCACTCATTACCGCCACCACCAAGCCACAGCGACACCAACCACTACTCCCGCAGCAGATAGCACCTCACCTCCGCCCCAAACCTAGTGCGCTTATCGATGGATCTGATATTATCAGGCAGAGCATTCCAGAGCCTGCACGTGGAGACAATAAATGATTTGTTGAAAGTGGTGGTGCGGTGAACTGGAATTGCTAACATTGACTCACCACGTCTTGTTCTACGCACACCAACTTGTGACAGATAAACAAACTGCTCTGACAGATAATTAGGAATTTGGTTTTGAAGAATACTGTCCAACAATATCAGGATATGGAATTGTCGAAGATTGTTTAACTTTAAGATAGATAATTGGTAGAAAAATGGAGTAACATGATCCCTTCGCCTCAGGTTGAAAATAAATCTGATACAGTAGTTTTGGGCACGCTGTAATCTTTCCGCGAGCTCAACAGACATGTCAATGATTACAGTATCACAGTAGTTAAAGTGAGTGAAAACTAGAGTCTTTACTAACAACACTTTGACATTGAGAGGGAAAAACATGGCAAATCTTTTCAAAGTGTGTATAGCAGCAAAAACTCTATTACACATTACAGCTACTTGATCAGTCCAGTTCAAATTTTTATTCATAATAAGTCCTAGGTTTTTAACTTTGTCACAAAACGGTAATTCTGTATTGTTAAGTTTGAGTTTTGGTATATTTGTCAGGTCAATGTTAGAAGTGAGTCTAGTAGAGCCCAACAATATTGTTTGGGTTTTGGCCTCATTGAGCTTTGAGCCCATGCTTGACAGCCCAATTTGTGATAGACTGGATATCACAGTTAATGTTAGTTACGGCAGTAGGCAAGTCTTTCAGAGTGAAGTGAGTATATATTTGTAGGTCGTCAGCGTATAAGTGAAATTTGCAGAAATTGATAACAGTAGTGACATTGTTAATGTAGAGTAAGAATAAGAGTGGCCCAAGCACAGAACCCTGGGGCACACCTCTAGTCACCATTTCCCAGTCAGATTTTCTGTTGTCTGCCTTTACACACTGCCGACGGTCCGTCAAGTACGACCTGACCGCAAGTAGGTGAAGTGGAACATAAATATCTTTCGTATTGTATTGTAAAGCAACGTCAAAGTTGGTGATCGTGATAAACATTGTTCGTTTCATTACAATTGCTGCACAGCGTGTTGCGTCACACGCAACTGTAGGCGCCCTGCTTACGCATGCTGTCTGTTATCAGTTAGTTATACCATGTTATTTATGACTTATATATTAACTCGATTTTAACATATCTGGCTTGACTTTCGCCACATTAGGCAGGATAACCGAGTTTGTACTGTAGTTATTTTTATAACACGGTCTTTTCTTACAATTTTTGACAGTCAACAACATACTCAACAACAAGGATAAATAAATAGGCGTATAACTAAGACAAATTAGTTATATGATTATACGAGTTACATTCTTTGGGTGGCTGTATTTTCTGACTTGGTTATCTTTTTAACCTCAGGTTTGCCTTTTTTTTATTGTACACAAAAACCCTTTAACCCCTTGTACACGGCAAACGGATATATATACCCAGCCTCAACTTTGCCTTAAATGTGGTTAACATATATATCCCAAATGAAATATTTTCGTCATCCTGCCTAATGACCGATCCTGCCTAACTGACACAGATATAAAGTTTTCTTCACTCCCCCTCACTGCTTTTGCCTTCTTTGCCCCGGAAATTGTACTAAAGTATATAACTCCCTCATTTATAGTAAAATCTAGTGATGAAGATTTTATTTATCTCTACTCTTTCAGCCAAAGACATCTGTACAAATTTCAACTCAAAACTTGCAAACATTTCATTTACGAAAAAATGATTGGTTACACTTAAAAACACATTATTTTTTTTAAGTTTTACTTTACAATGGGTTGTTAAGTACTTTTTGTCCATTGTATTATCAAAGTTTTATAGAAATGTATCAAGTGGTTTCTTAATGAGTTATGTTCCTGGAAATCCAAAGGTAGCCATATATCCATACATGGTTAGGTTTGGGATTTTTTGCTTAAAACATTTATAACTTATCCCATTGATGACCCTTCATGAGATAACTGTTGACGGTCCGCCGAGATCCAAAACCACGATCATGAGTTTACTCGTGATGCTGACAATACATATTAAACAACCATTATTTGACACTATATGATATTTGTTCAACAATATGATATATTTAGTTTCCTTAGTCTTTAAACATTATTATAATAAAAAAACTATAGTTGTGTATTATTTACAGTTGTAACTTTATAAAGTTTATTTATTTAGATTAGGGTTAGTTATTGAAGACATAAAATTGCTTTTATGCATTAAAAATGCTGACATAGTTATTGTTTGTTTACATAAGATTGCTTTGTTCTACATAAATACATTCATTTTTAGAATTTTTACTGTAAAATTACTTTTTCATATAAATTAGAGAGAATATAGGCATAAAAATATTATATAACACATATGCCCGTTTAAAAAAAATTGTATTCAAAACCCAGTTTTTGACATTTTTCGTATTTTACAACAAAATTTCTTTAAAAAAAACTAAATGAGGTACCGAAATTAATAAAGGTTTTCCATGTTGAAAATTAAATTCTGTACAAGAATATATTATAAAAACAAGAATTAAAATGGAATAATTGTTTTTTTAAATATCCTACTTTCAAAAAATTGGAAAAACTCAAAAAAGTTTTGTTTTGTATACATACTACATTTAAATTTTTAGGTTTAAAACATTAAAACTATTATAAATTGTAGACAATCTGTGGGGACCAAGAAAATATAAGGGTTTAACACGTTAACTGCCAGTATTTATGGTTATGCGGATGTCCTACTTTGCCAACTTTTTTCTTAAACATTTTTCCGGAACTATCACTTTTAGAGTAATGATAGTCCTTAGCAAAGATGATTTATATATAAAATATGGTTGGGGGGGAGGGAAGAATTCCGGACCGATCGGGTCGGCAGAAATATTTAACAGGAAAATTGTTCTTGTAAAAATGTTTGCCGACCCGATCGGACCGACATATGAATATGATATGCTTTCGGAATATTTCATTCTTAGCAGTTGGTAATCGTTATTCCCTGTGCGTCGGCTCCCAGACAGCTGTTTCCCGCGTTGCCTCGCCCCACCCCTCATCATATTTCCCGCGCAAACTGTAATGTCACTGATTCCTGCCAGTTTCTTATTTATTACGCAGTCGTCATTCAAGTGAGTTTTAGCATCGTGATAAGTTGCTCATGAAAAGAAGTGACAATGGGTGATAAATTAAATGAGAACGATATAGGACAGTTTTTACAAGTACCTTTATCTAGTGAAGGAGACAAGAGTAGACGAGAGTGGGTGGGTGAGTAACAATGAAAGTGAGGAAAACGGTTCAGAAGATGAGTTTTATTATGACATTGACGATGTATGTGCGACTAGTGATGACTCACGGTTAGACAGCAACGATGAAGATGCTATTGCTGAAAATGAAAATGCTTTTTATGGGGATATGGAGGTAAGTGTCAATGATGATGATGTAAATATAGTTAATGTCAGTGAGAGTATAATGACTAACAATAGTAGTATGGTTGAAGAACTGAATGTTAACGTAGATGTGGAGGTAAGGGAAAATGAGGTGGAGATTATGAATGTTGAAGAAAATGAAGTGGAATGTATGGATAATAGGACTAATGAAGTAGATGTTACGGATGAGAGGGTAAATGAAGTCGGTTCTCTAGCAAAAATGTACAGTAGCCTAAAAAGAAAAGCTGATAAGCAAAAAATGAAAAAGGAAGAAGATGAAAAATAGCAAATGTTTGAAGGGAAGCAAAAACATATTATTTTTTATGGTGACGCAATCTTCAAAATGGATTTACCAAAATCAGCCAAACCTATTGACTAATTTCGTCAATACCTAAATGATGATATTCTGAATTTAATGGTCGTTGAAACTAACAGAAATGCTGAAAACGTACTACAAAAAGTTAGGCTTCGACGTAGCAGTAGGCTTAAAAATTGGACAAACACTAATGTTGAAGAGATGAAGAAATTTTTGGGCCTGCTTCTGTATATTGGCTTAGTCCCAATGCCCGATCTAAGTGACTATTGGTCAACAAAGGTTCTGTACAGTAACTTGGTGGCCGGTCGTGTTATGAGTCGTAATCGATTTCAGCTGTTACTCAGATTCTGGCATTTTAATAATAATGCAAATTCGGAAAAGATGGCCGATCAGCTAAGATTAAACCCCTTCTTGAGCATCTCAACCAATGTTTTAAAATGAAAAAAAATCCAGACCAAGATCTTGTTGTTGACGAAAGTATGATCCCCTTCCGAGGGCGATTGTTATTCAGGCAATATCATCCACAGAAAACCCATAAATATGGGATAAAAGTGTTTAAGATCTGTGACACGACAGGTTTTACTCTCAAGATGAAAGTTTACATGGGAAAAGGAACTTGCACTGAGGATGGTGAAACAGTAGCGTATAATACAGTAATGGACCTAATGCACGACTACTTGGACAAGGGTCGTTTTATATGCAGATAACTTTTATACTTCTGTTGACTTAGCTAATGCCCTGTTAGCTAGAAACACTCATCTTGTCGGCACTGTCACCTGCAATCGTGCTTGGTTCCCCCACAAAAAAACTATCCCAGAAAAGTTGCCCATTACAAAAGGGGAAATGAACTGTTTGGAATATTCAACCGGAATAGTTTACACAAGGTGGCGTGATAAGAGAGGTAAGACTCGTGTCTACAAAACATCCTGCAGACTATGTTGACACTGGGAAACGAACTAAAATGGGCAAACCAATTATGAAACCTCTTGTTGTTACAGAGTACAACAAAGCTAAAGTTGGAATAGATTTTTCAGACCAGATGTCAGCCTACAACACAGCGGTAAGAAAGTCTATGCGCTGGTACCATAAAGTAGGTGAAGAGCTGCTCCTTGGGACCGCTGTTGTTAACGCTTG
The DNA here is from genome assembly GCA_035578905.1 of Stictocephala bisonia. NCBI lineage: Eukaryota > Metazoa > Arthropoda > Insecta > Hemiptera > Membracidae > Stictocephala > Stictocephala bisonia. The sequence continues at coordinate 16,536,621 of JAQJVL010000001.1, forward strand.
GCTGGCTTATAAGGAAGCTGAAGGGGCTCCTGCTCAGCGTGGGAAAAAGCAAGTGTACTCCATGAAAACCTTTAGGGAAAAATTAATATTCTCACTGCTGGGGATTGAAGACCAGGTTGTCCCTCCTGTACAACCTGTGTTACTGGGCACCACTACCTCTCAGAATCTACTACTTTTGTTGGTGAAGGTAAAAACAAAAGAAGAGTTAGGAAAAACTGCAGTTTGCTACCAAATTGCAGTTCAAGCTGGTGGTCGTCAAGCAGCAAAAAACCTCAAGAAAGTCACCACTTTTTGTGAATTATGTGCGGAAAAGCCTTATCTTTGCAAAACCTGTTTTAAGAACTTACACAAGTAAATCACACAAGCAATTTATCTACACTCCGCTTTATACTATTTTGTTGTACTATTCATTTACTTTACTATTCATATTCACTATAATGTTTTGTACAATTCATACTATATTTTTGTAAACAACAAATAAACCATGTAATCTATGAAATTCTTGTATTTTACGCCCTGTGTATATAATAAACATTCGTCATAGGAAGACCTAGTTTAAGTTTTTATCATAATAATGGCAAAATAAACACTGAATTTATTATATTTAGTGCAATTCAATAACTTATATACTTTTAAAAAGAAAGAACTCATACACATATTACGTAAAAAACTTGTGCCGACCCGATCAGGCAGTATAATAACCCAACAATGACATATGTTTTTACCCCCGTTACAAATAGCGTAATAACTTCAGCCAATGTTCTCTAGATAGCCTGTCATATGGGTCGCTCATATAGTTCCCTCAATTTCCTCCAGAATGCAGTGTTGCGAGCCTAACGGCTATTTAGTGAAACGTCACATGCCTCACCATGCCGGCCCGCTCGGGTCGGCGGTGCATTGTTACAACCAACCCGATCGTGTCGGCATGACAGCTAACGTGTTAATATGTTTGCAATAAACAACATATTTATTTAATTTATGGTGAAACATTGCACTTTGAGTATAACAACTAATGTAACAGTATAACAGTACTAATGGGACCCCTTAGGGTCAGCTGACTGCATGATAACTAGGTTGCCAATGGGTTAAAGGAAAAGTATCCCTTTTAATTAAAAAATTTTAAAAATTTTTTGATCTAACATTTGAAATATATATTTCAAATTCTTTATGTATTACAAATTATTCAAAGTATTCAATACATACTAAGTATGTTTTACAAGGTATTCAAATTCTTCATGTATTTCAAATTCAAAATATATTAAATATTTCTATAGTAAAATATGTAACATTTTCTGAAGTTTCGTTTGCCTTGAAAAAGCTCCTTAATATAACACATCATTAGCAATTATATTTATGATACAAACAACAAAATAAAGATTACATTAGTTCTCAATCAATGTGGTTAGCAGGTGACCAACCTGTATCTTCAATGGGCCCAATGTTGTTAGTGCAGTTGTTAATGTTGTAGGCAGGCTGGGGCACCAGGGCATGGGTCTGGTTTATGGTAGGGCTGATGCCAATTTGGCTTGTACCTAAAAATAGAATAGATGATTAGAGCTTGGTTGCAAACTGATGCATTTGAAGATGTGAAAAACTTGAATTTTCTAGATTTAAAGTAAAATGGTTGGAATCTCCCACTGCCTGGCACATATACACCTAATAATTACAAAAATATTATTTTCGTAGTAATGTTTCTAATTTAATCCAGTATTGCGTTTGGGTTATGGGCGGTGACTCATGAGACACATTGTGCGGCTCCTGACCTTTTGTTGGCCTGTCAATCACTATAAGACAGGTTTTTGTCTGGCAGTGTACATTTCCGCTACGCAACCCAACGCCACAAGCGCATATACACGCAGCTACTGTCGAGCCGAGCGGTTGTCATTGTCCGCCGCCTTACAGCTTTGAAACTGTGTATTTAGTTGTTTTATCATTACTTTAGTTTAATATATGTTAGTTATTTATTAGTTTTAAGTGTCAATATAAATAATCCGGCCGATTTTGATTTTGTGGAAGCTAATAAATACATCGTAATCAAGTGCTATGTGTATTTACTTATTTTTTATTATATGTGTTATGTGCACGCCCTGTCTTTATAAGTTTATATACAGGTAAATGTACTCATTTATACAAATTTCATTAATAGTAATAATATTTTGTATTGATTCATACTGTATAAGTGATCTATGCCTGAGGCTTACTTTCAAGTAAAAGTTTGCTTATTATTGCGTTTGGGTTATGGGCGGTGACTCATGAGACACATTGTGCGGCTCCTGACCTTTTGTTGGCCTGTCAATCACTATAAGACAGGTTTTTGTCTGGCAGTACATTTCCGCTACGCAACCCAATGCCACAAGTGCATATACACGCAGCTACTGTCGAGCCGAGCGATTGTCATTGTCCGCCGCCTTACAGCTTTGAAACTGTGTATTTAGTTGTTTTATCATTACTTTAGTTTAATATATGTTAGTTATTTATTAGTTTTAAGTGTCAATATAAATAATCCGGCCGATTTTGATTTTAAGGAAGCTAATAAATACATCGTAATCAAGTGCTATGTGTATTTACTTATTTTTTATTATATGTGTTATGTGCACGCCCTGTCTTTATAAGTTTATATACAGGTAAATGTACTCATTTATACAAATTTCATTAATAGTAATAATATTTTGTATTGATTCATACTGTATAAGTGATCTATGCCTGAGGCTTACTTTCAAGTAAAAGTTTGCTTATTTATATATTCATATATAAGAAAAAAGGTAAAGTAAGCTAGTAAAAGTTTCAAAATGTTATCATATCTTTTATTTTCTTCTACAGAACAATAAAAAAATGAGCAACTAAAAAATTTTATTTTGATTTTTTTTACAATAAATTAGCGCTTCATGGAAAATAGGCATTGTATAAATGGCGCTCTAAGTGTTAAGGACTACTGAAAACAACACTGTTGGCAAGAGTGTCAGCACCAAAATACTTGGGGACATGTGTTGTGGTGATTGTAGGCAATAGATTCTATGCTCTGTCCTCTTAATACCGACAAGACATGCGCTCAATGGTTGTCATCAACATGGGACACTACTAGAGAAGTTAGGGGTGTCTGTATTGGGTGCAGGATCTGGGTCTTCTGCAGGAAAGAGAAGTGAGTATCAGGCTTATGAATTAGCTGAAAATCAGGCCAATACTACATTCAGATTCAATGTTAAGCTGCAGGTTCCTTAGCTGCCCTTGCTATAGGGCCATTAATGGCTCTTCCTGAGGAACAGCTGACTTCATTTAGTAATAATGATTATACTCGTTCATCTACACTCATCACACTCATTTCTCTTTCATATTTGCCCCTTATCACTACAAACAGTGTCTTAATAATAAATAATGATTTTTTCGCATTGAAAAACTATTTTATCAGCTCCATCATCTCAGTTCAATACAAATTATATATCTGTGACTCCAGCAATATTACATATCAGCTCCAGTGTGAATTTCTGCCCATCTCAATTCATGGGCCTAACCACTGACACTCTCCGCAAACATATGAATGCACTCAGACATGACCGCAAAGCCAATAATCCTAAAAAATCTGTTATATCCCTAGCATGATCCCTGTCAGAATTTTGATAACTGTTACACTGTCAAAGTAATGAGATCACTCTCTGCAAACTACAATAGCTCTCAACTTGAAAGAATTAAAATTACCCATCAGTGGATTAAAAAATCTAGAGACCCACCTAAACTCAATATACGATAAACGCAGCTGCTTCTTCATCCACCAATTAAGCTAAATTTGAACAATAAACATTTTTATGTTACATTATTGTATTATATGATAGAAGCACTAGTGACGAAACATTTCAGCATTCAAGTCCTCTACAGTTGGCAACACCTTTTCCATCTGCCTAAAATGTGTATGCAATTGTTTAGTGACTGAGAAAGAGTCCAATGGCCCTTAAATATTTAATTAGCCAGTTCTGTTTTTGTATTGTGTGTGTGTTCCTTTATACAGTCTACTAGCTCACAACCAGGTATGCTACTTTCATCTCCTTTCATTTCCTACAGAAATTGGTATTGAGTGGTTCTTTGTACAAAGGATATTAAATTATTATTAAAAATATACACCTTAACCAAAGATGATGAAGTTAAATTTCCACCAAATCCTTGATAATGCTTCTTTGTTATTTTTTACTATTACATATTTTCTTAATGTAAAATAAATTAACTCCTTGGAACAGATATTAGATTATATATACAAACAATTGATTGCATTCTTCTACTTAGGTATTGATCACTTATATACTGGTGTCAGAGTGTCAATCTGTACCCAAGACAATCCTAATGGTGGTTAAATGATTATGAGTTTTTTGATTAGTTCAATCATGCAGAGGACAAGAGTTCACTTGAAAATAATACCCTTTAAGTTCTTTAAAGCCTAGAAATTTTTAATGCAAAAAACTGAGACCAATCACAAATATGACATAGAGTACAACATAACAAACATTTGTATTTCTCGCTAAATAAAATTTCAAAATTAATCAAACTTGAACGACTTTCTTATTCTTAAAAATAAATTAACTTTTTTCCAAATACATTCACTGCCTTCTCCTTCTCCAAAACTTAAACTGAACAACATTTCAAAGTGAACATCAAAGGTCCCAGTTTGAACAGCCAAACTTTCCAAATTTCTAGAAGAAAGTTAAAGAATTATTCATCAAGGTTATCTGACAACAAGCAAATTAAACCCTAGGCATTTATTTTAATTAAATATCTGAAGGATTCTGTAAAATGACAAGTTAGATGCCTGGTTGAACAAAGCACAACAGACTCGGCACTTGAAGAACATGTAAAAGTTAAAGATCGTCTTATTTTACCAGGTGAAGTTAAGGCTAATGAGCCCTAAAACACTTAACCTGGGGACCAACGGCTTAAGGGTGATTTCCGAACCACGACCAGTAACCGGGCAGGCGGGCTGCATGTAAAAACGGGATCGCTCAGATGGTCACCCATCCAAGGGACAGTCACGCTCGATGTTGCTTGACTCCGTTATCTTGCAATAACGACGGAACTGGAGTATCTTGCATTGTACTCACTCCTAAAAAATAACCATGTTTAGCTGGCTGGTTGAATTTTGCCTAAAAACAAAGACTCAAAAAGAAAAGGAGAACACATCCTACCCAGCTAAATCTGTCCACATCTCCAAAAGGCAGATAGACACTTTTGACAACAAATTGTTATGCCACAAACACAAAGGCAGAAACTCCACAACCGAAACAACAAAACTGTTGATCGCAGTACAGTGTCCACAAAGCACCAAAGACAACTTCTCAAATTGCTCTAACCATCTCATGAAGATTCGAATCATCAAACCCCTTCACGAATGAGAAGGTGCCTTCATTCCCTTTCCCAGACCAACCAACATGAAAACGTTCCTTGCAGGATGAAGCTACTAAGGTCACGATTTCAACTAATGAAGTGTGCCTTGACTCTGACTACAATGTCCAGATAACCATGTCTATTGTTCGATCTTATCAAGTCACCTTACCCCATACAATACTATTTTACACAAGTCTTAAAGAAAATGCTAAAATATATTTAGTCAACTTTGTAAAACATTACAATCTCATTCTTAATAAACTTTATATATATATATATATATATATATATATATATATATATATATATATATTTTTAATCAGTTCTATATCTAAAAAGCCATTCTTTAGAAAAGGTTCAAATGAAAAAAGTAACTTACCTCTAAAGTTTAATGTAGAGAGTTCGACAAGGCGTTCCTCCACACACAAAGCAGTAAGTCTGGCTTCGGCATCTTGGTCCCAGCAATCATCAATGGTCTCCCGTATCAGACGGGTGGCTGCGCAGTCTTGCCAACCCTCAGGGAACAGAGGTCTTGCCTTCTTACGTGTCACAAGCACTTGCATCTGCTCAAATGACGGGTGTTGCCCTAAAACATTTAATAAATATAAGCACTCAAATTATCAACCAAAGGGGTGAGTTACTGACCAGTATTATCTACACTGAAATGAGCAGTTATTGTGTGTTAGCTTTTTGATAAATTATCTGTATCAAGATTTGATAATTTAAAATTAACTGTTTAATGCTGGTCAGCTGCTTACTGAGTAAGCAAAATACGAACCAAAAAGCCATAACTTAACTGCATTGTCTGTTATTTTTACTTACAAGCTTCAGTCAATCTGTACAACATGAAAAACTAAAGACTATGTACTTCAGATTGAGTATTCCATCTTTAGATCCCCTGTAGATTTGCTGCTATGCTTTGTCTCTATTAAGTTTGCTAATATATACATGACACTAAACACCAATATACAGGGTGCGGCAAAATGATCTGATGGTTTTAAAATAAAAACAACAACAAAATTAAAAGCAATACAAAAGTTTTATTGCTTATTACAAAATAGAATCCATGTAAATTAACGAAAATAAAGTTAGTTCAACCTGTTCCATCAGTTTAAGATCTGAAGATAACGTCCTTCAAATGGTGTCCTTTTTTGGCCAAGCACTCTTCTAGTCTCGCACTGAAGCTGTCAAACACCTTCTCTATCATTCCACGAGACAGGTTGGTGATTTCTTGGCTTATAGCTTCCTTCAGTTCATTCAACGTGCGTGGTTTGTTTATGTAAACTCTTGCTTTAAGAAAACCCCACAAGAAAAAAATCACATATGCTAAAGTCTGGGGAGCGAGCTGGCCTTGCAATGTCCCTAAAATGCGAGATGACTCGGCCACGAAATTTGGTTCTCAAAAAGGCCATCACCTCATTAGCCGTATGGGAAGTTGCTCCATCCTGCTGGAACCATATCCTCCTGCGCAATAAATGATTTCTCTGAAGTTCAGGAACCAGAAAGTTGTTCAACATGATCAGATAATGTTGTGAGTTGACCGTAACTGTTCGACCATCCTCTTCAAAGAAATACGGTCCAATTACACAACTTTTTGATACACCACACCACGCAGTAACCTTAGGACTATGCAAAGGACGTTCATGCAGTTCTTCAGGATTTTTAGGTGACCAATAACGAAAGTTTTGTTTGTTTGCATAACCGTCCAGGTAGAAATGTGCCTCATCGCTCATAATGAGAATTGTTTCATCAGTCATGAGATCAATCATTTGTTCTGCAAATGCTTTCCGCTTTGCATGGTCATTAGGCTTTAACTGCTGAACAATAGCTAACTTGTATGTGTGAAAATGCAGATCAAAATGCAATATCCGTCTTACCGAGCGATCAGACATGTGCAAAGCAGCAGCTTGTTTACGAGCCGGGCGTCGAGGACTTGCTTCCACAGCTTGTCTTACTTGATCGATGTTCTCTGGCGTCCGGGCTGACCTTGGACGGCCTGTCGACTTCCGTTTTAACGCCGAACCGGTAGCTCTGAAGTTACTCACCCATAGCAGAATTGTGTTACGAGTTGGAAGTCTTCCTCTTGGACCGACATTAAAACACCTACGGAACTGTCGCTGAACAGCAACGCAGGAATCACCACTTTTAAAAAACGCCTCGACAACAAACGCACGATGCTCAGCCGACCACTGCTCCATGGCTACTAAAAATGTCCACGAGAGGGCTCTGCGAAGCGCATATCCCCACCACCCCCCACTACCTACTCGCTCAACTGTAAGGTAAAGAAAACCGCCAGATCATTTTTCCGCACCCTGTAGTTCACAAACATCACAAAAGACATAATACAATTCCACTAAAAGTGAAATAACATGTCGGCACGTACAAATACTAATCTTGTCTGCCGCTCGACTACAGGAGCAGTATCAGTGTGTGCCGGGTCGTTATTACATTTTTAACAAAATCGTAATCTGTGTTTAGTAGGGGTGTGCGAGTAGCAGTTTTAGGATTCGAGTCGAGTCTTTAGACATAATTTTGAGTTTGACTTTTTTTCAAGTCGAGTATTTAACCCTCAATATTTAAAAATGAAACACCGAAATGAAGTAAGGAATACATTCTAACACTATTAATTTAGTTCACTGAATAAATAAAGTTTGGAAACTTTTTTTAGAATCTATGAAACAAAACGAAGTATCAGATTGTATCAGACATTAAATATAAATATTCATAAAGATATATGTTAAATAAACTATAAAATAATATGTGAAATATTTGTTATAACTTATAAAAAAGAGGTCTAAAATAAATTCAGAGTAAACATTTTAAATATTGGAACTAAACAAAAATTGCAATCTGGTGCTAAAAACAGTATATAGTAGCCTAACCACTAACTCTACTGCCAAAGTTGCTCTATAAACTTTAATCAAATGAAATTGACAAAATTAAATTAATTTTCTCAATATATAAAGAATATTACAGCAATGGAAGTGGAAAGAGATTGGTCTCATCACTAAAATCCATTTTATTTTATTTTTATTATATTTCCCACAGTACTTTGCATACTAATGTTTACAAGTTTCAAAAGTTCACAAAACTATTAATGTGTAATGTTTTTGTTCAATTGAAAGTTAAACCTAATAATCCATAAAACAATAGTTACACAATAATATCACAGATAACTGCTCAAGATTAACCTTGTTTTTGTTTTCATCATACTATTCCTACTTCTATGTGTCAAGTTGAGTTGTCAAACGATGGGCGTTACTTAACAAAACAGGATGAATAACATGGTTACAGCAACATAACCTGTTATAGATTTAACAGGTTACACGAAATACTTTGTTATTTTTGTAATTTCCAGTCATGATGCATGATTAGGGTTTAACGAACTTTATATAACTGTAACGCATAGTGGTAATGGAGAGTAAATATAGCACGCTGAGAAGTAAAAGGAACTGTAACTGAACTACGAATGAAACTTCAGACTCTTGCATGTTACAGTTTAATTATCGATAACAGAACGAACTTTGAGTAGTAACTCTATAATGTTACGCAATGCCCGTAACTCATTATCTTAATGTAACAGTAACATAAGGCATACCTTCAACTTTGGTAACTTAGAACGTTATCTAGACCAGCCGTAACAAGGCTCCGAGCCGTTAAGTAACTGTCTGGAACATCTACGGCAACACGTCGAGAGTTGCAGGTTACAAAAATAACAGATTATTATAAAATGTTACCAGAACATAATAGAATTACATAACAGGTTATCAGAAAAGTAACTGTAATTCCCTTCTCTATTGTAAACGTCAACAAAAACTCAAAACAAAATGGATAACAAATCGAATCCACGGCTTGTAGTACATTTTATATTGGGACTCGTCAAGTCGGCGATGTACTGGTAGTAGCTACACTAATCCTTATTTCATTATTTTATTAGTCACGATGCCAGAACGAAACTGTTCCGGGAATTCTATCTCAAATTATTATAGCTTTTCAATTTCAATAGTTTACGTCCTATGCGTAGATTCTGTTTTAGATTGAATGTGATTTAACTAAATCTATTCGAAATTGTCAGTCTTAGAATAGTTTTAGTCATGAACTTTTAAAGGATGGACCTGAAATAAATGCAACTGTTAATTTCAAATGTTGATAAAAGTTATGTAAAGAAGTTTTTAAACGTAACTGATTCTTTGAGATCAGTTATCACATTTTGTATGAACAACTAGTGACAGCTATTTGGACATGCCTTCTTTATAAATAACAAGATTTTTGCCCTAATCGCCATGGCCGTACGATCGAGACTGGTGTGCCTGAATCACGAATATGAATACATCGCGAGAACATCTCCAGTTACGAATATGATACTATGATCATATTTTAACTACATTTTCCTACATAAAATACTAATCTTTATAATCTATTATATAAATGGGACTTTTGTCTTTGTCTTAAGAATGGATGTATCTTAACATTTTATACAAAGATGTCCATTTTTTCGGGTTTTTTTTTTTAAATCTCGAGTCGAATTCGAGTTTTTTAAAAACTCTAATTTCGAGCTGCTCACACACCCCTAGTGTTTAGTGAAGTTTGTAACTATTTGTGTTTAGTGTCACGTGTGTATTAGTAAACTTAATAGAGACAAAATAGGTGCCAATGAATTATGACATCATGCATTTTTTAAATTAATAAACAAATAATTACTACTAACTGTAAATGCATTATTTAATATTGAGCTTAAATCTAACTATGGCTGATTCAGAAATTTGAATTTGAAATTGTCAAATCTATAACATATGTTGCATTCAGCTTTACCAGTACTGTCACCATTATGACTGGACAAAATAAGATCAGTTAAAGTCATATTAAACTGGTTTGGACAAAATAGCCTTGTTTAACTCACCAATAAACATGTGGAGGGTTTAGTTCAAACTTTACAAGTGAAGTTATATGTGTCTGTTGGTCAGATATTTTTGATGTAGAAGACACAATGTTGACACGTTCACTGCTGATCGAATATTATGTCCTTTAACAAGTACGAGACTATGTTTTTCCATTATTTTTATTTTATGAACACGGATTAGTATATTCGACCAGTGTTTGGCAGTAATCAGCTGTTTTAGTCCATGAGGCGCAAAATTGTATCGCACAGTGAGCGTTTAGTCAGAAGTAAGACATTCTTACTACATTCAGTAATTGTTTAACCAAGAAACTAGATGCAATAATTTTATAATATTCATCAGTTTACAATCTCTGAAATTTCTAAAAGATTCTAAAAAGTCTAACTAATTGAATTCAAGGCAAACTCATGAGGTTTTATTTATTTATTGTTTGACCGATTTGCAGCTTTGCCTTGAGGTCCTGAATATAAACCAATATAAGATATTCATTTTAGTTTGTACGCGACTTTTTGAGTCTAAAAAAATGATTCAAATTGTACAAAAACTGAATGAAATACGTTGATAAAAGAAGAATGGATGTATCTTGACTCAATAAAGATATGTTACTTACCGATTTCTGCTTCAAAAGGCAATCTGTAAGGTGGAACTTCTGAAGTCAGCTGATAAATATCTGAACACCGAGTGGCTAACTCCCACAACACCAGACCGAGCGCATAAACATCAATTTGTTTCAGTGAGGACTCACAGTCTCGTAAATTCACAGCACCCTCAAGAACTTCCGGTGCCATGTACCGCCAAGTCCCCACCTAAACAAGATCACAATGAATTGTAAATTACAAAGTGTTGCCTCTGTATAATATATTATATAATAATATATTATATATAATATATTATTATATATAATATATTATTATATATAATATATTATTATATAATATATAATAAAAAATATATTATAGTTTTGTTAAATATTTTGTTATTTATCTGTATATTAACTATTGCATCAACACAAACTGGAAGCTTTTTTACTTCAAGTGAAAGTTTATTTCAAACTTCTGTTTTACATATAGAGCACAATGGCAGTAGTACAAATGAAAGTATTCAATCTATAATCTTCATTTTTTCAAATGATTTGTTATATTTCAAGATAATGATCAGAAAATATGTTCGTTATAATCAATCTTTTTATTTCTTTTTCTACATGTTCATCTGGTTGTAGGTATGACTTTTTCTCACACACATGCGATTAAGCTCATAAGAAAAAAATAATTTTCAATTGAGACACATTGAGTGGTCAAACAACCTCTGAGATGAGTCAGTTCTTTCTGATTATTTATTTCTGTCCAGTTAAATATTCATTCGTCTGCTCCGGTAGAGCAGTGGTCCTCCATTTTCATACTCAAACAAATTAAACTCTCTCTACCCCACAAGCTTACTTTGATGTAATTTTCGCGAAATAACGTAAATAAATAACTAAGGTAATGAAATATAATAGATTTTATAATATGTTACATACGATACGCATACTCTACCTGTTTAATTGTGCGTTGCCGCGTCTTTACTACCCTTATTTATAGACAACAGCTGTTTATGTCAGGCGCTTAGTTATGTTTACATTGGAACTGTTCTATTTTCACTGACTAGTCTGTGTATTTGATTGTTTATATTGTCTTTTGTGAACTATGTTTAAACTTTGACAAGGTTTTGTTCTTTTTTGCATTTTTAGCATAATACCAAGACTGCTTGAACGATTTTTAGGGGTTTGTTTCAACTGCGAATAAATGTTAAGTGTTCCCAACTCAATTTTCTCCAGAAACTTTTTTAGTTGTTTTTAAACATATTCCCTACAAAATAACATTTAGGCTTACTTCTCAGTATTTTTTCCAAGGGTTAGGGTGGGTTGAAATTTTTTCTAAAATTTTCCAATTTATTCAGAATTTGTAGGAATGGTATAATATTTATCCATAGATATTTTCAGCTAAAATCTAAACGTTCTCAAAGCTTATTATACAGTCTATCAAATTAAAAAATATTCAAGCAGATATAAATAAATCTTTATTTGCCTTTTGACATTATACATGTATTAGCAACATCATGTCTACAGTTTCCACTATGGTCAATATGAATTATGGTTACTAAAATATAGCTATTTCTCTGAAGATCTGCATAAACCTTATAAATATCTGGTATTTCTGGCTTGTCCTTTGCATTATAGGCCAGTCTGAAAAGTGTTAACAAAATAAATACAGATTATTAAATTCAGTGTGTTTAGGATTCACATCTAGAGGTGTATTACTAGAAAGTGTAAAAACTTACGTCACTGATAGACTTAGTCTCCGCATGCTGCTCCTCCCCCAGGGTGTAGTAGTGGGAGCCACTTAGTTTGATGGCCAGTCCAAGGTCACACAGGACACAGCTCAGGTCTGCCTTCACCAGAATGTTACGCGTGTTCAAGTCCCGGTGACATACACAAGGCTTGCTTTTATCTAAAAAATCCTTTTTATCAGGAATATGGTAATAAATTAACTTGATTAAAAAAAAAAAAAAACAAACAAACATAAAACATCTAGGACCTTTTCCGTTAATTTACTACCATTACTTTTTCCATTACATCACAACCTCGAATTTTTATTGCAATTACGGTTCAGTTAGGTCAGATCAGGTTAGGTTAGGTGGCTACCAAAGTTGATCACAAACTGGTAAATCCAATGACTGACTTACTGCCGAATGCACTCTCCAAGTGCAAGTTCTTGGAAAGCGATAAGATAAGGCTAGCGATATCAGATTTCTAACGGTGAAGGAATACCACAGTGGATATAAAAATGATTGGGGAAAAGTTTTTAGAGCAACAGAATATTTATCAAGCAGTTGTTAATTAACAGAAACAAAAAAAAGTAGTGGTAGAGAATTAACGAAAATTTAGATCCAACATCTAAATTGTTTTGTAATATTCCTTGGAAAAAATTATTGACAATTGATTCATTGTTGAGAACCAGCTATTTCACAAATGGTATCTGATGAGTAAACCAGTTAACACATTTCTTACATTATAGACTAGACCCAAACTGCCTACCACACTCTCCCGCCTTGAGTTCATACTTAGTATGTTATGTGGTGTGGTAGGATGAAATGCCACATAAAATAGGGCCAGGATGAAGCTATGGACATCAAACATTACACAAAGACGGAAGTAACCATATGGCAGTGTTGAATCTATTGTATGACAATGACTTCAGATCTAGGGTTAAGAATCGGATGTTAGATTGTTTTCAACACAAGTGAATGTCACGCATTATTGTAATTTATTACAACAATGGATGTTTGAACATTATATTAAGAATATGTATCCATCGCCATTATAAATGATGTAAAAGTACAGTACAATAAAAAAGATAAGAGGAATACAATAAAACCTTTTTCAGCTGTAAATATGTTGGGGAAAACAACTTTGCTTGTACAAAGTTCATTGACCAGACTGAATGATTTATTTGTGAATGAATACATATTAGACGTCAAATGAAGGAATCAGTTGTCATAAAATACATCCACCTAACTGATTCTATTTTCGTAGTAGTACACGAAACATTTGACATTCGTATTTCAACGTGAGTTCTAATTTCTGATCCCAAACAAATCTGTCTAACGCAGTTGTTTTCTATTTAGCTTGACTGTAAGAAACAAAATGTTGTCATTACTGCTCAAAGACTATTTCCAATTCAGTTTTGCATCTAATGTAAATAAGATGTAACTCCATAATACTGACCTGTTTTATTTTAAATTTTAATAAATTATTTCATGTACAATGAAATTACAAAAGTTTACAGAAATATTTTTCGGCTGAACTGAAGGGGGATACTGAGGACCGAAAGCCAGTCAAATGAGGCTACAGAGGAAAAATATTTTTGCCTCCATCGCTCAAAAAAAATACTTTACCTCATGGCAGTTTTTGTTAAAAGTCAAAGTGCTTTATTCATCCAATAAAACATTCAAAATGTTATAGGACAGGTCGTGATCTTAACTTAAAAACAGACAAAAACAACTGAGCCACAATAACTTAAAATTACAATATAACAGCAATCAAAATAAAATATTTTAGCTTAAACATAACTGTCATAATCTGTCCACAGTCTATGCCCTGTCAGCTTTTGGGTTAAATTCTCCTACACTGTAAAGTTCAGATTGAATTAAATATTTTTTAAGTTTATTTTTGAATGTTGTAAATTGTTTAATTTCTTTCCAATCCTCTGGCAATTTATTATAAAAATGTTGGCCCAAATATGAAACTGATGTCTTAAAGTGGGTTGTTCGGTGGGAAAGTATTTCTAATAGGTTATGATTTCGAGTACTATATTTGTGTTTTTAGTTTTTTTTTCTTTTAATGAAATATCCTTGTAAATGTAACAAATAACATCAAAAATAAAAATACTGTAAACTGTCATAATATTGAATTTTCGGAAATGAGATCTACAAGATTCATTATAATTTAGCTTACCCAAAATTCTTATTGCACGTTTTTGTAGGTTTTCATTTGAATACAGAAAATTACTACAAAAACTTATGCTTGTGTAAGTACATATTAACAAAATATTGTGTCTCACAGAAAAATCTAACTTATGTGAAACGATCTTTCAGCAAAGTTCATAGCTAAATAAACACTTAAAGCCCCTTAATACTGAAACATAATGAATCGACTATTGTTTGTTCCAAACCGAGTCAGTTTATTTGCTGTATACAACTCTCCCTGTGGAATACTAACGAAATTGTAGTAAAGAGTAAAATTGATGACCATAAACTGGTACTGATAAAGGAATACAATTTTTTTGGGGGGGAGGGGAGTGACTACGTCAAGTATAAATCCAATTTATCATGATTTAAGTAATAATCCCAACTGCGGAGTATAAATACTATAATTTAATGATAATATCTTAAACACGTCCATATTGAATGGCTATGCATAGAAAAAAATAATAAATGCACCATCTTTGATTGTTGTTGTTAATATTAATGATTTCCTTGTTGAAAATGAAGTAGCGCCAGGACCTGTGGGTTATTGCATAGAGTAACAATTTACAGGAAGCTTGGGATTTCTTTTTGTAATTTTTGCATGTGTGCTGTATTCATATGTTTATTCATAATATGATAATATTTTGAAAATATTTTTATCTATAGATTTCAGATTATTTACCTTCACAAATACCAGACATTAACACGTTTTCACTTGTTTACGCTGATATAATTTGTTTATCACTATCAATTAAATGTAAATAATCTATCTTTGATGTTGCATCTCACTTGAAATATCTTTGTATCAAAAATCAGAAATCATTTCACTGGCATCAAATCAGTATCTAATTCACAATGATCACATCATTAAGTGAAATTACTAAAACTATAAAAAATAGAATGTTTATTTAATTTTTTCATTGATTTATCAATAGGCAAATATGAAATGAGCAGATATGCATTACAAATGTGTCTACAGGGTGTCCCGTAAGTAACCAGCCAAACTTCTGGAGGTCATTCCTTGGGTTAAAACAAACAAAAAATTTCATGTGTACAAATCGTCTATCTCACTCCATTATCCGGCTATCTGTCTGTATGTGTTTTTTACTAAAAAGTTAATATCTCAAAGGTTATGTAAGATAAAACCATGAAAATTTGTATGAATGTTGATCTTTACAGTATCCATGTACTATTTGAAACTCATTTTTTTACAAAAATCTTTTTCAAAATGGCGGCCATTTTAAATTTTTAGCCAAATATCTTAATAACCTTAAATTTTACTAAAAACTTGTAAGTTACAAAAAAGTTTAAGAATTTATTTCTATAAATAATTATATAAAAAGTTTTAAGATTGAACAACTATTAACTGAGAAATTACAATTTTTATCAAAATTGAAAACTAAAGTTTTCAATTTTATTAATATCAAGCATGTTTTATTTGATAAAAATTATAATTTCTCAGTTAATAGTTGTTCAATCTTAAAAATTTTTATATAATTATTTATAGAAATAAATTCTTAAACTTTTTTGTAACTTACAAGTTTTTAGTAAAATTTAAGGTTATTAAGATATTTAGCTTTAAAAATTTAAAATGGCCGCCATTTTGAAAAAGATTGTTGTAAAAAAATGAAATTTAATTAGTACATGGATACTGTAAAGATCAACATTCATACAAATTTTCATGGTTTTATCTTAAATAACCTTTGAGATATTAAGTTTTTAGTAAAAAACACATACAGACAGGTAGCCGGATAATGGAGCAAGATAGACGATTTGTACACATGAAATTTTTTGTTTGTTTTAACCCAAGGAATGACCTCCAGAAGTTTGGCTGGTTACTTACGGGACACCCTGTATATTTAAAAAATAAATATCCTTTTTTTTTAAAAGGAAACACCGATCTCCTTACTCTGGCCATTCCCCATAGACTATTGATTTGTGCGGGAACTTATGCAGACAGAGCAAAGGAGAGATCCAAAACAGTACAAGGTGAATATTACTGATAAAAACTTCCAGTCAATGCCAGGATTTGAATCTGCCCTATCTCTAACTCAGGGTCAAAGTCCTGACACCTTTAAACTGCTCAGTCTCCTGCTCTCCCAGTTTATACAGTTTTTTAAACTTTAAGCTAATAGTTGTTTTTAAGAATTTATTAATTCTGATTTACATGACACCATGTATTTCTATAATATGAACTTGAAATATAGTAAATAAAAGCAAAAGTAAATAAAACTGATAGTTCAATAAAATAAGCATATAAAATCACTCATGCAAAAGGAAACTATCAGCACGTGCACTACACTACAAATCAAAACGCTTTAAAGCAAAGCAAAACAGAGCAAGCATATAGGATGCATACATACTATCTAAGCTATACATAAGCTAGAAGGGTGACATGATCATCTTCGGAGGAGTCATGATGTGTGTAAAAGGGATGCTTTACAAGCCATGCTTTCATCACTTTAGAGATTTTGGGCATAGATAAGCTACAAAGCTGAAGTACTTACACCTGTAACAGGAAAACATTAGACTTATCTAATCTACATCAGTTTGGGTTGTTTATTGAAGGAAACCATGCATTTATTACAGATTGGAAGAGTAATGAATATCCTTTAGTGGTTAGAATACACTTCAAAATGATTACTATTATTTCTTCCTGGATAAAGAAGTATTTACAAGTATCAAAGGTAAATAGTTACTTTCCAAACTAACTACACATATTACCTAAAAGCTTCCAGTAACAACCGTGTCACCAAACATTTGGTGATGTAAATATTGTCATTAACACCTTGACATGGTCCCTACTGGAAGCTTTAGTTTTACGTAATTTTGAGAGTTCATTTATTTATCATGCAAATTATTGAATGAACAAATTTATATATAACTTGTGGAACTAATTACAGTAGAGCCTCTATATCTGACATACAGCTATCCGACATTCTATTTTAACCAACTAACTCATCTTGAAAACTGTAATACTGTAATAAAAATAGTCTGAAAATAATCTAACAGATTATTTTTCCGCAGCAACTAAAAATGAATACACCTAATGAAGGTTTT
This sequence comes from Stictocephala bisonia, assembly GCA_035578905.1. NCBI lineage: Eukaryota > Metazoa > Arthropoda > Insecta > Hemiptera > Membracidae > Stictocephala > Stictocephala bisonia. The sequence goes on from JAQJVL010000001.1 coordinate 16,554,446, forward strand.
TTTTCCCCAAACAGCGTACTGTTTTGTTGCTTATTGTTCTTTACATTATGTTGGGTGGAGTCTGTACCATGTAAGCAGACTCCGTCACTTTTGTCTTCTGTTGAGGGTACAGAATTGTTAGGACAGACATCACTTGGTAGTGAGGGGAACAGCAATTGCACAACTTGTAACTCAAGCACTCTTATTTAGTAGTTTCGTGACCAATCACACTTATAGTTCTTTGTATTAAAGAATTTAAGTGCTACTTTACTGTGCAAAGCTTATTTATCAAATCACCGTGCTAAGTTAGGTTTAGAAACTAAATTGTTATTTGTGACTGTGCAGTATCATGGTTTAAGTTGTGTTTGTTTATTCGTTACTATAGGATTTGTTGATCTTAGGCCTAGTGAAATGGCTTTCAAACGTAAAAAAGTTGTAATGCCTGTGGAAGATAAACGGTTTTTATTGTCACTCTCCACTATCCAACATTTTTAATTATCCAGCATCATCACAGCCTGTTTACGTTGGATAAGTGAGGATCTACTGTACTTTTTATAACCATTGTGTTCAGTATGGTCCTAAATTACATACAAGATTCTCATATTTTTCATATATGATTCATTCTAAGCAAAAGTGTTGAATACAACTGGATGGTAAATAAAACCATAACATATATATATATAGCCAATCCAGAATGTTTAATTTAGCATAGAGAAATATTTAGGTGTACTTTTGGAAAAGAACTCTCTTAACCCTTAGAGCGCCATTTATACAATGCCTATTTTCCATTTAGCGCTAATTTATTGTAAAAAAATCAAAATAAAATTTTTTAGTTGCTCATTTTTTTATTGTTCTGTACAGGAAAATAAAAGATATGATAACATTGAAACTTTTTATTAGCTTACTTTACCTTTTTTTTCTTCTATATGAATATGAAAATAAGCAAACTTTATCTTGAAAGTAAGCCTCAGGCATAGATCACTTTTACAGTATGAATCAATACAAAATATTAATACTATCGATAAAATATGTATAATTGAGTACATTTACTTGTACATAAACTGATAAAGACGGGGCCTGCACATAATACATATAATAAAAAATAAGTAAATACAAATAGCACTTGATTACGATGTATTTAGTGCCTTCCACAAAATCAAAATCAGCCAGATTATTCATATTGACACTTAAAACTAATAAATTACTAATATATATTAAACTAAAGTTATAATAAAACAACTAAATACACAGTTTCAAAGCTGTAAGGCGGTGGACAATGACAACCGCTCCGCTCGACAGTAGCTGCGTGTATATGCGCTTACGGCATGGTAATGGTTAAGCCCAAGAAGCTAAGTTAATCTAGGTCTTGCTAAAAACAAGAATGGAGCTAGACTTCTCTCTCAACACAATATTTGAATTGCAGCTTTTACTACTATTCTCATGTTAGAATTCTATATTTTTAACAAACACATCTAAATAGAATGAAATTTACGGAACATTTACATAATGTAACTAAAATATGTTTATGCAAAATCAGGTAATCAAGACACTGATTATTTTCATATGCAAGATTTCAGATCTATACATAAAAAAACTGTATGTAATTTTTAACCTTTTTACCTTATTTGAAGCAGTTTTTTTTTTTTTTATTAAATACAGTAAAATTATACATAATTAATTTTTCCTCTTCACAGGAGCACTATAATAAATCATGTGCATTTCCTCATTTTTTATTACCTTCAGGGAGCTTCAATTTATTTTATCACTAATAGGGATAGTTTTTCATACCAGGAAAACTTTATTTATTGTATAATGAAACAATTCTTGCTTATATGAAATAAAAAACATATTGAGTAAATTTTACATATATATATATTTATACACATTATAAAATAAGTATATAGTGAGTATTATTTCATATGGCAATTTTAAATTTGACTGGTCTTTTGAGCATAGTTTGAATTTTAAAATGTCCTTTATAGACAAGATACAATTATATATATATATATATATATATATATATATATATATATATATATATATATATATATATATATATATATATATAAAGATAGATATAAATAAAGTTAACAGTTAAATAGTTGTAAATAAAAGCTTCAACATGCAGGAAAATAAATTTAAACGAAGTATTAATTGATAGAAAAATAATAGCAAAACATGGTGTGGAAAGCAAACATAGCTTTGGAAGAAAACAAATCTATTCAGTTTTAGTGAAAATTATTTTATTAAGTCTCCCCAAAACCAGTTCGGAGTTTTGATTTCAAACAAATTGTTTATCAAAAATGTATAATATTTCATATAAATGTCTTAAATACTCTTTAACATTAAAATTCAGTTCATTGGCAATAAACCATTAGAAATTAATATTAATACCGTTCTCTACACAAGAATGAGCTCGCCTAACATCTCTATTGCGATAAAGCATAACAATATCTAAGAGATCTTGAACTGAGAACACAATATTTTGGATGTTCACCAACTCTACATTTGGATACTCCAGTAAACTACAACATATAAAATTTTGTCAAATAATTGAAAAATACTACATGATCCTCACCTGGTAAATGTGACATATGATTATATCTGAATGACTAAACTTGTTATAAAATATCTGAAAGAATACTTTAGTGATCAAGTTAGGATAATATAACAAAAGCAATACAAACTTTGGGAGGGCTTATTACAACTGGAACTTGTATTACACTTATCTAGAGCGATACAAAGGTTAATGGATTTTCCTATTGTGATATTAACTGATAATACTGACACAAATAAATTTATGGTAAGGCCTTCGGATAACCTTGTGAAAATCTATGGCGTTAAAGTTACCTTAAATTCTGTCGGGTATCCAATTTTACTGTAAGCTACATCTGTTTTTAAGTATTTAACACTTCATCATCAGGCTTGGGACATTCACACACAGTCATTTTACAAAATATGTCACAAGAAAACATAAAAACACATAACATTTGTCCTGTACAGGTACTATTATTTTTAAAAAACGTGTGGCTGCGGCGGTTTCCTGGTATAGACTCTACCAGGAAATTGCCGCAGCCACACTTTTTTTAATACAACAATTGTACTTATACAGGACAAGTGTTGTGTGTTTTTTATGTTTTCTTGTGACGTATTTTGTAAAATGACTTTGTGTATTAATGTTTCAAGCCTGATAATTAAGTGTTAAATACTTCAAAACAGCTGTAGCTTACAGTAAAATTTGATACCCGACGGAATTCAAGGTAACTTTAAACCCATAGATTTTTTCAAATAATTTAAACTGACCTCCTTTGTGAATATCAGTATGAAGGAATGCCAAGCCCTTGGAAATTGAGAGGGCCATGCGGCACAAGGTGTTGAAGTCTAGAGTGTGCAATCGAATGTAATCTTGTAGGCAGCCGTTGGAGCAGTAAGAGAGGACAAGAAGGTACTCTACGCAGTTGTTTTCTATGGTCAGCTTCTCACTGCATCCTGCCACATAACAGTTGGATGAAAATACAATAATAAATAAACATGCAAAAGTAGGCTCAATTTAAGTCTATGCCTACCAAAATGCTATCGATCTACATGAAACTTCCTTACATCTTAGAAAATGGAAAAAACCTGTTGGTAGTTTATAAAATGAAATAAAAAATTATTTATCACATTTCACATATAGTAGAATATCTCTAGTCCGGTCACCTAGGGACCAGACCCTTGGCGGGATTTAAAAATGGCCGGACGAACCGGATGTAGTTAGTAAGTGTACGGTACTGCTCTAAAACTACATACCTATACATAAAAATCAATTATTAAGATGGCTTAAGCAATTTAACAAAGATTACTTATCCAGTAAGTCAATCAAGTCGATGTTGTTATCCACTTTTTCGATGGTTGTGTCATTTAACTCATAACTAGGATGTACCGCAATAAATTCTAGTCTTTTGGTATGAATGTGTTCATGTCCACAACTGCTATGGACAAAATATTTCATGATTTTTTTTTTTTTTTTTGAGTGTCTAATTTCAGATTTATAATCTTCTTGTTCGTTTTGATCAAAACACAACTATGTCCTGGTTTTCCAATCACACTTTTGGTACTTGCTTACCAGACACATCCCTAATTTAGTAATTCAAGATTAGGGACATGGTTTGGAGTTTCAAGGCATATGCCTCATTTGAAGAAAACATGAATTTATAAATTTACATTGAATTCATGTTCATACGTGCAAATCAGGTATGTCTTTTAAACCACAGATCAACAATTAAGACAAGCCCAAATCAAAAATTAATAGTTCAATTTGTGCTTGCTTACTGTTCCCGAAGTGGTTCTCTCAAAACCATCTCAGCAATATAAAAGCTCAGCCTACTATTGTTCTCCTAGATAAAAAAGTTGTACAGTCTTGAACACCCTACAAGTCTACTTCAGGAGGATGCAAAGTAGTGCAATCGTGTCAAAGATGGTAGAAAATACCTTAAACAGTTCACAATGAAAACCAAATTACCAAAGCTTTTATGTCATTTTTATAAGCTGTTTGAAATGAATTATTAAATTAATGTCAATGATAATCTAATGGAAAAAAAGAAACGTTGAGGAGCTGTTTCAACCTGAGAAATACTTTCTTAAAAGTCAATCTCTATGATGCAAAAGCCAATATCTTTCCAAATTTCATCAAAATCTGTTCAGTGGTTCCGATATTGTTTTATGAGTGAGTAAATCGTTTTTTGATTACATATATTAAGATTATGGTGATGTATTGTAATTGCAATCGTAAATAACACAATGCAAAGACTATTCCAGACATTCAAGGTTGTTACTGTTGTAAGTTTCCAAGGAGATTGCCTTGTCCTTGGAGGTTTTTGGGTCAAGAATTGTAGTAAATAAAATGGCTTTCAACAGCTGAGCAGTCCTAGACTTTCCAACAGCAAGTAGGGCAAACTGCACAAACAAATTACTTCAGGGCTATCACTTCTGTCTTCTACCCTCAACTTTAGTGCAAATTATGAATAAACAAAAACAATTTATCATGTAAATGACAAAATCTTGTCAGCAACAATAAATATACATGTATACCTTTACATATTACATGCCTAAACATACTTGGTTATGTATGGTATAAATGGTTTTCATAACAATCATACTTATTTTGCTGTGCCCTCGTCTATGTGGGTTACTCCAAACAAACTTAACCCTTTTTATATTAACTTTTCTGATTAAAGTGTTCGATAATTTAAATTATTAGACTGTTCAATTTGAATTGTCAAAGACTGCCTGTAGATTAACTTAAGAGTTCAATCATTCCCCATATTAACTGAAAATTTGTTCTATATAACCTTTATTAGAATTGTATACATGGTTTCGTTTTATTATATTTAAATAGAGCACTTAAAAATCAAATCTTAGCTCTGCAATAAACGTTAACCCAATGCGCATCGCGTAACGTGGCGCGTGCCTGGGCCTAATAGTACATGACAAAATGATATATCCGAACGCAAGGACTAAACTCCCCAAACTAATATCAAGTAGTCGAGACAACAGTGAATAGGAACGGTAACAAAGATAAGATAAGGAGACAAACAGATAAGTGCCTCAAAACATATGGGTGCATTGTAACAGCGATAACATTGAACGAGGGCCGAATGACGCAACTTTAAACAACAAATGCCGCAATGTCAACGTCACGTCGTTGAGCTATCAGTCCACTCGGAGGACACGTCTTTGATTCACAATGGGTTAAATACAAATGTAAAAATGTTTGTAAAACAAGAAGCAATCGATAAAAAATGACTTACCAAAGTACGTAAGAAGTGAAGGATTATCCATAAATGGAAGGCAGTATATGTCACGTTCATTGAAATAATACTGTTTATAAGAGGCAGGGAAGACTTTTATTGCAACTTGTTGACCTTCCAAGTAGCCCATCCAAACTGTTCCATACCTGCCCTGACCTGCAATAACAAATGACCATCATTAAACACTAATGAAGATATATTGTGAACACTGAGTAATCATGAGGATCTATACTAACCCTCTAGTAGGAAAAGAGAAAAAAAGAAAAATCCGCAGAATAGGAAAAAAGAGGAACAATGCCTTTACTGTATCAATTAAGGCAGTAGATAATCCAGCATAAGACTTGACAAACAATGTCTATAAAAAGTTAACTAAGATTGAATAAGTGCACAAATATTTCTAAGGGATATTTTAAGATCCGACTTTACTGCCTTACTGGGATTTTAAAATGTTGGGGGTATCATAAGCCATTGTCAAAATATAATTACAAAATAACCAAATAAAAAACATTATTCTAGTAATCAGTATATTGGAGAGATAGGACATCAGCAGACTTACCTTAGAATACAAGTTCACTAACACCAGAGTAGTAGTAACATACACAAAATAAACACATAATCACACAAATTTTCAATGCTACTGGCACTTTCTTCAGGTGAGTAGAGAGAAACGGTCTCTCTCCCTCTCCCCTCCCCCTCTCTTCTCACCTGAAGAAAGTGCCAGTGGCATTGAAAATTTGTGTGATTATGTGTTTATTTTGTGTATGTTACTACTACTCTGGTGTTAGTGAACTTGTATTCTAAGGTAAGTTTGCTGATGTCCTATCTCTCCAATATACCGGGTGTTTCAAAATGAATAGCGGGGTTTTAAAATGTTATAATATTTATTACATCAAACTTACAGCCACAAGTGATATATCAAACAAAAGAGGAACTCAAACAGTTTTACATAATAGCCTACAAGTGTTCAATGTGAGCACCATTCGTTACTCGGCACACATCAAGACGATATGCGAGTTCTTCCCAAACTTTGGTTAGTGTCTCATTAGTAATTGCCGCAACAGCTGTTTCAATCCTGTTCCTTAATTCGGGAAGGTTGGCTGGCATTGGAGGCACATACACTCGATCCTTAACCCTCCAAGTGATACGCATTTTACTCTTCAGTGATAGGCCTGTTTTAGGCATCGCGCAGTGTTTTTTTATAAAATTCATAAAAAATTTTAAATATACCTGTAATATGACATATTACATATCAAAATGTTCTAAATAATATGTACTAAATGGTTATGAAAAAGAAAAACTTAGCAAAAATTTTCTTATCTTGAGAAACTTTGGATGACCTTGAAAAAAAATTTTCTCAAAAATATTTTTTATTTTTTGAGTCTATTTATTATAGTTGTTATGGAAACACTTTTAAAATCCATTGTATACAAAAGTTACACAATTTAGTTCTGAACACAAAAATATATAACAATCAAAGTTTATCTGTTGTAGTATACAAGAAAGTCATATAGAAAATGGTTTTGTACTAGTATAAAAAAGCAGAAATTTCAGAAAAAGTGTATTTGTTATTATAAAGTTCCATTATAATATTTATATAGGATTGTAAAACTTTATTTTCACTTGTAAATGTTTCTAAAAACTGAAAAAAATACTGTTTGCAGCAAATTATAACTATATTTACATATTTACATGGAATAACGAGGATATTCCAAGGGTCAATTCTCGGACCACTACTATTCCTAGTCTACATAAACTCATTCCCCCAACACCTAGAACACAACGAAAACTGCATCATGTTCGCCGACGACACTACAATATTATATTCAACAAAAAATGAAGACAACAAAGAAGAAAAAACGAATCTCATAATTCAAAGAGCAATAAACACCTGCAAAGAATTAAATCTCAAAATTAACATGTCAAAAACAATAAACATAAACTTCAGAAACAACAACAATAACACAGGCCCCGAACCTAACCCAAAAAACAACGCAACAACACTCATAGCAACAACACCAAGCACTAAATTTCTAGGGATAACAATAGACAACACACTAAATTGGCAACAACACATAGATAAACTACAATCTAAACTATCAACCGCTTCTTACGCAATAAAACGAATCAGACAGCTAACAAATAAAAAAACAGCCATCATAGCCTACCACGCACTATTTGCTTCCCATTTGCGTTACGGTATCGTCGCATGGGGATCAGCTAGCAAACAAGAAATTCAAAAAATACTGATTATCCAGAAAAAAACCATCAGAACAATAAACAAATTACCATTTAACGACCATTGTAAACCCTATTTCATAGAAAATAAAATTTTAACTCTAATATCCACATATATTTATGAAACAATAATCCTATCTATAAAGAACCCGCCTCCAACCCGAAACCAATGCCATGACTATAACATCAGGGCAGGCAAGAATTACAACTTACCACAACATAGACTATCAAAAACAAGCAAAACCCCAACATACATAGGATCTAAACTATATAACTTACTCCCACAAGAACTAAAAAATACATCAGTTAATAGCCCAAAACTATTCCCGCAAAAACTAAAAAACTATCTAATACTCTACCCATACTATTCACTATCAGACTTCTTAGAAGAACACAACTCATTGACTTAACTCACTAACTAAACTATTACAACCACATTCCCCCGAAAGGAAGAAATTTGACGTTTCCCCAATCTCAAGGATTGCGGAGAAGAAGAGGATGTAAGATATGTAAGATGTATTCCATTCAAAGGTGCATCGTCATTGTCAGATTCATCACTCAAATCAAATAAACAATCTCTTATTTTACTCGAACGGCTTAGTTGACTCATATTTACAAATAATAACAATATTTACAAACATACAAACTAAATAAAACAACTAAACGCACTAATATAACCTTCAAACGGAATAATAAACATCACTGATGTACGACGCTTTGTCACAGAACACGAATGACTGAGCGCGGGAACCAGCTGATCGTAAATAAATAATCAATACTACTTTTCCCGCGTATTTGAAAAACGTTTGACATACAGTATCATAAAGAGGAACTCTTTCTGAACATTTTAGTATAAAATATAACTGATTTCCGATATTAGTTATTTGTTCACGGCGCTTATCGCGATCGGCTCGGAGCGAGCCGTTATCGATTCAGAGGCGGTCATTAACGGCTCGGACCGAGCCGATATCACTTGGAGGGTTAATAAACCCCTAAAGATAGAAATCACACGGCGTTAGATCGGGTGACCGTGGAGGCCATGGATAACAAGCGCCATCATTAGGCCCCTTACGGCCAATCCAGCGGTCGGGTACTGTGAGGTTAAGCCAATTGCGTACCTCGTTATGCCAGTGAGGCGGCGCACCATCTTGCTGAAAGACGAAGTTCTCTGGTTCATCCTGTGTCAGTTGAGGGAAGAGCCATAGCTGTAGAGTATCCAGATAAGAGGGACTAGTTACAGTTGCTTCACCAAAAAAGAAAGGACCATAAACTTTATGTCGGGATATGGCACAAAAACATTCAATTTAGGGGAGTCTCGTTGCACTTGTTCCATCATGCGGGGATTTTCTGAACCCCAAATCCGAACATTATGGGTGTTTACTTGACCACTAAGGTGGAAGGTCGATTCATCACTGAATACGACAAGATCCAGAAAATTGTCATTGTCATTCAACAACATGTCGTTAGCAAAGTTGGCACGTAAAACATGGTCAGTAGGCTTCAGAGCCTGTAACAACTGCAAACGATAAGGACGTAGTTGCAAGCGTCGCCGCAAAACTCTCCAAACAGTCGTCACAGGAATTGCTAATTCACGACTAGCCTTCCGAACGGATTTCATAGGGCTACGCGTGAACGAATTACGCACTTGCTCAACGCTCTCTTCACTAGTTCTTGGTTGTCCCGTACTCTTGCCTTTACAAAGGCAGCCAGTGTCTTCAAACTGATGATACCATCTACGAATATTGTTATCACCTGGAGGATCACAACCGAACTTAATCCGGAACGCACGTTGCACAGTAACAACAGATTCCGTCTTTGCAAACTGTAAAACACAAAACGCTTTCCGTTCTTTAGTCGCCATCTTTGCTACTAGCGCTTTCTATCGGATTGCGGCGGAAACATTCCACACTGATGCCAACAAACAAAACTGTTTGAGTTTCTCTTTCATTTGATATATCCCTTGTGGCTGTAACTTTGATGTAATAAATATTATAACACACTAAAACCCCGCTATTCATTTTGAAACACCCGGTATATATCCTGGCCTAGTGCCCTTTAACCTAACCATTATTCTAGTAAAAAATTGTTAATGAATGTTATGTGTTCTGAAATTGGATTTTCTAACTATTATTAATAATGCCTAACTCTAACCTTTTGTTTGTAAATCTATGAAGGATACACTGTACAGTATTTCCAAACAGAAAGAAATTCATCTACTTTTCTGTACTTTGTTAGAGGCTAAACAGTACCACTTGACTTAACCCTTTCCCTTCTTAATTCCCCTCACGCGCTCACATTAAAGGGTGTTCTGTCGCTGAGAACATTTTTTTATTTATTTAGTGTAAAAAATAAATATGTTTATTTATTTAACATAAAAAGAAATCACTAGGTGAAGAATTATCCTCGTAACTAAACACATCACTATCAACTTCCAAATCATTTTGATTCACAAATCAATTTCTATATCACGCAAACACTGATGTGGATCTGCCATTTCAGCACTACTAATATATAACACTCCTTCTTTGATGGAGAGGGAGAGGGAGAGGGAGGGGGGAGGGAGGGGAGAGAGAGAGAGAGAGAGAGAGAGAGAGAGAGAGAGAGAAAGAGAGAGAGAGGGGGGGGGGGCACAAGACAGTATGTATCGGTAAACTAAAAAAACACTACTGAAAATAGATAAAAACCCATACAAGTTCCTTTAACTGTCAACAGATAGTGCAGACAGTTCAAAAATGATATGTACATAATATTTGGAGATTTCCAATGATTCAAGTGTTTAGGAAACAAACACAACGTTTCGACAGGTATATTTCAACAGATATTAAACAACAGTTCAAAAATCATGTGAATGCGTTTAGAGGTGCAACGCCATTGCATCAGGTTTAGTCGAGGCGGTTTGACGTGACATCACCTACAATGAGTTAATTTTAGGGTACTAGGCCTAGGATTTCAGTAAGAAATGAAAGGAAAGGAAAACAGTATACCTGGTAAACTGTAGACAACAAAACACTCACACCACAAAACAGAACTGGTTAGTGAAATATTTCTATTTCGGGGCCACTGAACTGTTTTTGTGATCCGAGTGTTCTTGTACATCACACTAATACCACTGTACGTGTATGGGTGGGCGGGTGAGTTAATATCACAGTGCGTGTATGGTTGGGCGGGCGGGTCAATACCACTGGACGTGTATGGGAGGGCGGGTGGGTTAATACCACAGTGCGTGTATGGGTGGGCGGGTGGGTTAATACCACAGTGCGTGTATGGGAGGGTGGGTGGGTTAATACCACTGTACGTGTATGGGTGGGCAGGTGGGGGGTGGGTGGGGGTGTATTGTTTTAATGAATGAGGAAGAAGCCGCCAGTGGCCCCGAAATATTTCACTAACTAGTTCTGTTTTTGTAATGAGTGTATTTCTATCTACATTTTACAAGGTATGCTACTTTCCTTTCATTTCGTTTTTACTGAAATCATCTACAATGAGAAATGCAATGATTTCGTTGTACTTCTGTTCAGAATTGTTTAAACTAAGGTTGACCCCCAGGTGTTTTCAAAGAATATTGTCCTGTTGCATCGAAGTACTGGTGTTTTGGTCGACATTATAGTTAAGGATGAAAGGGCCACAAGAACTCTCCGAAATGGACTAAAGCATCAAGACTTCATAACCCTGTTAAGAAATTTTATATCTCTAGAGATGAACCGGACAGGCGCCCCATCTCCTGGAGTGCAGACCAACAACCTGGTAGACCAGTGTAACCACCAACCTACCACTGAGATAGCTCCTCAGACAATCACAGAACCTGGATTGATACAAGGGGGTGAGAATGAAGCAGTGCAGGCAGGGAGCTTAACTTCTGAGATGTTAGACATTGTAAATATCACACAGAGCTCTACTTTAAACTCCCCGTGTACAGTGACAGAAAAACCAATCTAAACCAACCTAATTTAAAATCTAAAGAAAGTAGTAAAATCAGAATACTCCACCAAAATATTCAACACTTACAAAGTCGAGTGGAACCATTAGAGATCACTCTCGAAGAACTAAGACCTGACATAATCGTGCTGACAGAGCACAAATATAACGCAAATGAAATTTCTAGACTTAACATCAATGGTTATAAATTACTTTCTCACTACTGTCGTACAACTACAACAGGAGGGGGTGTCGCCATACTTGCGAGGGGAGCTGTTAAGTGGAGCTCTGTTGGTATCCCTAGGGGTACATGTATGCTAGAAGATAAGCAGTTTGAGTATACTGTAGTTAAGTTTAAGACAGATGGGGATGTATTTCTATTGGCTGGCATTTATAGGTCTCCGAGTTCGAAGCCATACATATTTCTAGAAAAATTAAGTATGCTAATAGAAAGTATGTTAGTAAAATGTAGAAATATTATAATTATAGGAGACTTAAATATAAATGCCCTATGGGAAGACAAAAAATTACATGAACTAAAAAATGTTTTAAATAGACACCGACTCTTATACTTGGTTGATTTCCCGACTAGGGTCATGGGTAATTCAATATCTGCTATTGATAACGTTTTAACAAACCTAAATAAAAAAGATATTACAATTGAGGGTGTCATCACACTTCTCTCAGACCATGACGCACAGGTACTAACATTAAATAAATTAGGTAAAAAATCTTGGAAAAATAAGTCAATTAAAAAATATACGTATAATTATTCCGAACAAAATATGGATTATTTTAAAGACCTTATAAGGGAAGAAAGCTGGGCGGAAATATATTATACAAATACTCATGACAAATATGATTTATTTTATAAAAAGTTCAAAAGTTACTTTAATTTAGCTTTTCCTAAAATAGTAGTAAACAAACGAAATAAACCTAAGGGCTGGTATGATAACTCATTAAAGGATGAAAAAAGTGAAATCATCAAATTGTCAAAAATGTCCAGACATACTCAAAATTGCGATCTCTTTTCTGCATCAAAGCCAATGTATAAATCATTCAAATCAAAGGCTCAAGTAATAAAAAAAGTCATATTATGATAGCAAAATTCGTAAGTCTGAAAATGTAATTAAAACCACATGGAATATTATAAACAGCGAAGTCGGGAATAAGCCAACTAATTACAACAGACAAATATTATTAAAAGTAAATTGTTCTGCAATCACTGATCCCAAGTATTTGAGTAATGTGTTTAATGATTATTTTCTAAATGTGCCCTGTAATATTAATAATAGTCCAGTTAAAGCAGTTCCCCAAGATCTGTCAGGAGATAACTTTTACAAAAATGTAGGTGGGCAGATTGGTCTAGAGACAAACAAACAATTTTATTGTAAACCCATCTGTTGTAACGAAGTTTTAGACATTATAAACTCGCTTAACCCTTTCGCTTCCGACGTCCGTTATGTGGTATTTGCGAAGACTTCCAAGGTCCTTTTTGGTGAAAATGCATTGTTTTAAGAAATATGCTATATATTTTTTATTTATGAATGGAATTGAATGATTTTTGTTTTGTTTTTTTTTTTTTTTTTTTCATTAAATTCTCTATAAATATAATTGATAAAGTAATATTTATTAGTTAAAAAATGTTTATTTATATGTATATACATGTATAAATAATTTTTAATTTTTTTATTTTTTGTAGTTTGAACTAACCTACAGTGCACAAAAAAATCTTAGAACATTTTCAAGATATACATTTTAAAGATAATCTTGTTGCTAACATGCTTACAAATTTGTATGGTCTTACCTTTAAAAATGTCTGTTGTAGAATTTTTTTTTGAACATGTTGTTTGGAATTTTCGCCCAATTTCAACGCTAATGGGCGATCGTTCTCGTTTTCGTCTACCGTTACTCATATTTACACTTCGATATAAACACTAAACAAACTATAAAGAAGCAAATACTAATTATGAAATAAATAAAACACTCTAAAAACAACTAAAAGTAATACGCAACACAGCTAACATCAAACGGACACATATGCTAAAGGTTAGCAGTAAACTACTGATTCAGAACAACAACTCAAGTTGTAAGTCACAGATGTTCAAATTCAAAGATGCTTAAAATTAAAGTTATTATTCCAAAGACGATAAAACCTAATTTCTAGTGTAACCTGTATGTTTATGCATACGTTGCTATAGTTTCATAATAATCGGACGAATTTAAGTAACTGAAAAAATATTTTCCGCGGACGTCCGATATATCGGACGTTGGAAGTTTTCGAAAAAACCATGACGTCCGATATATCGGACGTCGGAAGCGAAAGGGTTAAAAACAAGCCTTCTTGTGGTCATGACGAAATTCCACTTAAAGTTATCAAACACGTTAAATTCCAACTAACATCAATTCTCTCTCACCTTATTAATTCATCTTTTGTATCGGGACACTTTCCAGAACCCTTAAAAATATCCAAAATTATTCCAATTTTCAAAAAAGGAGATGCAGAAAGCGTTTCAAACTATCGTCCAGTTTCTTTATTACCGGTCTTCTCAAAAATATTTGAAAAGGCAATGTACAATAGATTTATTAATTATTTAGAAGACAACAAAATTATATTTCATGGTCAGCATGGGTTTCGGCCAGGTTTTTCTACTATCACGGCAGCAACCCAGTTTATTGAGTCGGTAGTGGAATCGGTAGACAATCATGAAAAGGTAGTTGGCATATCAATGGATATGTCAAAAGCATTTGATAGAGTTCACCACGAAATACTCCTCAATAAATTAAAAGATTTGGGAGTAAACGGGTCAGAATGGTTATGGTTCAGATCATACCTTCTAAACAGACGCCAATATGTAGAAATTTCTCATGTCAAGTCCCAATGGCTGTTAAGTACTCGATCAACGATGAAACTGTGCTGCTTCGGTGTCCCACAAGGGTCCATCCTGGGCCCATTGTTATTCTTATGCTATTTTAACGACTTTCCACGTTCTATGTCACTTGTTCCCAAGGAAAATATGTGTCTTTATGTAGATGACGCAAGTTTAAAAATATCTGGGAACTCATTAGAAGATATTGAATTAAAGTCTTATCTTGATCTCTCCAGTATCCAACAATTTCTTAATTCACATAATTTACAACTAAACTTAGAGAAAACAAACTTTATAGCTTTTTCAACTAAACAAAACAAACAAAAAATTGAACCGAATATTTTAATTAATGACAAAGAAATAAAGCAAACAGACGAAATATCATTTCTGGGCTTAACTTTGGACCAATACCTAACTTGGGATAGGCACGTGGAAAATATTCGTGGAAAAATAAACTCTGGGTTATATGCTATTAAGAAAATGTCATATTTATGCAATACATCTACGCTTAAGTCTATATATTTTTCTTACATTCACTCGCATATATCCTACGGAATATCCCTATACGGTTCAACTTCGAAAAAAACCTATTAAAAATTCTTATTCTGCAAAAAAGAGCAATTAGGATCATTTTACGAATGAAAGAGAAAGATTCGGTTAAAATTCACTTTAAAAACTTAGGTATATTGACGGTTTTTGGAATTTATATTTTACAGACAATTATGTTTGTAAAAGAATACATGCCTGAAAAATTACTGAAAGATAAGCACGGTTACAAGGGGAGGGGCCTTTGTGGAGACTCGACGGCACAATCTAGAGCTTGCAAAGAAAAAAACGAGCTCAACCGGGCTAAGATTTTTGAGAATGTTCCCAAATTCATTAAAAAATGAAGAATGTAACAACCAATTTAAAAAGAAACTTATAAACTACCTTATTGAAATTGCTCCCTATTCAACAGATGAGGTATTTGAAAATACGAAATAATACACTACTTATGATTATAACTTTATGCCTTGAATGTAGTTTATGGGGTTCATTGTCTCAAATTAATACTGTACATACTTTATTCTAATGTGATGTTACTTGCTACTTCTTATGTATAAATTGCTTCAATCGCTGACACTATTCAATGTACTCTGTGTATATATTTGTGAATAAAGATATTTTGAATTGAATTGAAACTGCTTTCCCAACAACAAAATCTTTTAGATTGTAATGTCATACAAATTACAGAGACCATTTAGTCAATAAAAACCCACAATTGGTCAACATTTAAATTTGCAGAAGATGTTAAATTAATTTCACTTTAAATATGAAGATAAAACAGTAAAATTCACATCATTAGGCTGAACACATTTCCAACAACTTAGATTTGCAAAAACCCTAGGATATGTTGAATAGGGACTTAAGTAAATAAAGTTGCACCATACAACAAAACAAACCTCATATCAATAAGTACTGTACATTAATTTCTATGATTTATTTTATTACAAATAAATTATATTAAAAAAAAAACTAAATTCAACTGCTTTCTCATTGCTCCATAACTACGATGAACCATCACTGTTCTCTGTCCATTCAGGATGTTAACGAACCTACAGAGTTAATTTTACGTAAAAACTCACCTACAATAGAAGACAACTTGATGTGATCTATAATATGGCCATTGTAGCCACGGTGACCCCCTTCCATCAAGTGTACGCTGTCCGAGAGCATGCCTTTATCAGGATCTTGCCAACGGCGAGATATCACAAACAATGCCAAAACAACTGCAATGAGAGTGAGTGTGCATGCAGCGAGTACCACTATCGTCTCTTGATGTGACAGACTTGCTGTCACAGCTAAAAACAATCACAATCATTAATTAGCATTAATATAGTTTTCTTCTGTGTATCATATTTGTAGATGACAGACTGAAGTAACTGGTTGTCAAAACAAGTTGAACATGTTTATGTTACAATAATCTGAATAAAAAAAATAGAAAACTACATATAAAAGCTTAGTCTTGTACAGTGTTACAATGTTTGCCAATGAAGTTTAGGAAAAAAGTGAAGAAAGTGAGTACTTTCATATTTATTGTAAGTGTTGTGTTCTTTATATAAAATGGATCTAAAATAAAGAGGAAAGTCATTTTCTTTTGTTAATCATATAAAATGTGATTTCATTCTGGATTACAGCCAACTTGCCTTTTATTCAAAATGACAATTTGTAGGGAAGACAGAGAAGTCAATTGCTTTTCAGACTTGAGATTAATTTTGAAAATCAGTTACATAGATCATAAACAAATGAATTCCAAAGAGCAGGAGAAAAAAAAATGTTTACAGAGAATTTAAAAATGACGAGTAAATATTAAAGCACATATTCATAGACATAACTGTCCACTGGCAAGAGTTATCGTAGAGAAAATTGAAGGGGAAAATATGAGAGGAAGAGCTGACGCTTGCATACATTACACAGATAATGCCAGACTTATTAACATCATATTTTGAATTGAAGAGGATGGCGGATCATAGAGAAAATGCGAGTTGTTGCAAGCCAGCCTCAAGGCTACTTATTAAAGAAGATCAGACATTTTTCGAATCTCTCGGAATTTATTTTTACCAACAAAAAAATAGTCATTTTCTTAGTTCCATAGTTTTGAAAAAAAATTTAATGTTTTTCTTATATCATTTCTAATTTAAGTGTATAAATGTAAAACAAACAAAAATTAGAACTTTTTTTGTAAACAAGATACATATTTTTTATATACAATGTTAATGAATAAGGAGAATTATATTTTAATATGAAGTTGATTTAAAAATTTATTTTAGTAAAACACTGCAAAATCATCAATTTGGAGTGGGTACTGTTGAAGAAACAAATTTCGTAAACCCGAGCATTCCGAACTTTGTACTGTCTATTGTAATTTTTATATCAGGCACTCAAAGGGTTAAATCTTAGTTAATATTAAAACAAGAATTTTAAGTGTGTATGCATTTAACTACAATTTAACATCCAAACCATTTTTAAACAATACAGGTAAACAAAATAAAATGAAAATGTTAATTAAACCTATAACAATTTCTTTTATTCATTTACTTTGAAAACAATTTATTTATTGAAAGGTTTAAACAAGTAAACTGCGGGCACTAACTTGGGCTGTGGTTGGTTAGTGTCGGAGTGCACAACACGGCCCATGTTATACAGTCTCTCGTATCCCAGTGATGGGCGAATGATTTTTATCTCAAGTAACAGAACCATATAAGAATGTAAATAGCTACAAATTATTTTATTTCTACTGTTTTGGCATGTTTAAAGAGAAACTAAACAAAAAACTAAAGCCTTCATTGGGTGAGAAATGAGTTGGTAAAGTCAGTTGGACACAGGCCATATGTCCCTGGCGTCACAAAAAATAGTAATTTTATTCACTTATATTTTAAATGGGTCTATTTATAAAATATGTCTTTTGGCTTTCTTTAAACTAACAGAAATCTTTAATATTTTGGAGTTCTCTTGGCAATATGAAAAAAAACGTTATCCCATAATAAGATGAATTTTCCCAAAAATCATAATCTGTGAAATGGAAATGCATATTTTGTTCATTGTACCAAAAGAGGTAATTTTTAAGATGTCCACAATAATATGGTTGTTTCCCCAAAAATCATGAATATGTGAAAGGTAAATGCATATTTTGTTCATTGAACCAAAAGAGGCAATTTTTAAGATGACATTTTTAACACAAACTTTTTTTGTAAAAGAGCAAATGTGTTACAAGACAAAATCAGCTGTAACCACTGCTTAGATTTTTACTAAGCCTCAATTCTAATAAATATGTCTTTTTTTATTTTGTGTAGGTGGCATTGTAGGTAGAATAAACCTCCCTCGTAGGGAATGGACACTTTTGAATCGGTTCCAAACTGGCATGGGTAGATGTAACTATTGGAAGTATAAATGGGGATTGACACTAGATCAGTCATGTGATTGCGGGGAGTCTATTGGAACAATGGATCACATAATTACAGAGTGTCCTCTGCGTTATTTTATAGAGGGATTTGCCAGCATAAACAGAATAAATGAGGCAGGTTGTAAATGGCTCGTTTTGAATTGGATTTAGCTTTGTGACTGGAGGTTACTTTTATTTTATATATTGCATGACTTTTGGATCTTAATCCAAATATATATCACAGCTTTCAAAAAATGATTGAATGGTAGCTGACAAAAAACAATATGATAATAGTAAATATGTCATTAAATACAACTCAAAAACACTTTTAGTTGACTTACGAGGAGGTGCTGTGAGAGTGAAGCTACTTCTAATATCTTCATAATCAACCATGTCTACAGGTTCAGAATAGTTGAGGTTGCACAAATCTTCAGTGCAACAACAGAACTTGGTATTGTTCAGGGCCTTGGTCTGCTTGTGAGTTGCCATACACACTTCTGATCCACAGTCCACTTTTCCAGAGCTTTCCCAACAGCCTACAATAAACAGATGCTTTTAACAAATAACTCGTGACTGTAAAATGTGTTTTAAAAACTTTATTTCCTTGCTTTTTTACATAAATAAATTTCTCTTAGACAAACAGAGGTCTTTACATATTTACTTTTCACCACCTGAATCTGTTAGGCGGGTGGGGGGTTTCTACGCAGCGTTACGTAACTATTGAACCTCAACAATTTGTTTGAATTCATTCATAAAATTTGATCGTTTTTACCCCAAAATACAAGATAGCCTAATTATGGGGCAGGAATGCATTAGAGGTAGGCTTAACTTGTATTATAAGAAGAATTAACGTACAGTGGTATTGACCCACCCACCTACCCATACACGTACAGTGGTATTGACCCACCCACCTACCCATACACGTACAGTGGTATTGACCCACCCACCTACCCTAGAAACAAAGTCTGAATTTCAGCAAGTTTAAGGAAGCCACGTGGGGCAGACTAGCCAGTAGACCAATTTGCTCCCCTGCAGAGCTAGAAAATGAGCCATTATTTTAGCACTGGCGCCATAAAAACTTTGTATTTAGTGTAAATAATTCTTGTAAATAGTTTAGAGTTTTGAAAAATCCAAATTTTCTCAATTTGATGATTACTATCCTAACACATGACACAGTTTATTTTGTTCATCTAATCAGCAATGAAGACATCAAGTAAGTAAGAACCTAAAAGTAATTTGAAACATTTACCAATGGCTAATTTTATTGTTGACCAGTGAAAGCCAAGTTTAATTTTTAAGTGCTAAAATATGAAAATATTACACATGGTTTTTAGTGTGGGGAGGTACTCCAATTTAGACACAGTTACACTTGTCTGGAAATATGCAACCATTTTTGTTTTGTTGGATCAACAGCTTAACCACAAGAGCAACAGTACAGTGATAATCAGACCTACTGTCGGCACAAAAATAATGTGCACCCGAGTTTAAAGAGGTTCGTTTTCTAAGGAACTAAGAACCCTACAAATTATCTAATCATGCCATTGTTTTCCCTGTTCAATTGTACATTGACATATGATTCAAATTGTATTACAGTGTTAAATAATTTTTATCCTATTCGGAACAAAAAATGACGGAATTTTAACTAGTTTTCCGGCATTTTTTGTTTGATTTATTTGATATATTAAATTTGATGTACTTTCCGGCATACAAAATTACATCAAATTTACACTGTTATTACTTAAAACCCGTTAATAGATCCCATTTATATTTTAATACTTCGTTGATAGGAATGTTTTCTATAAGTCATGAATTTGAACTTTTCCAGAATAAAAGTTGCTATCAATTTCCTGAAACAATATTTTCTTGGCTTCTACAAATCATAAAATTAGTTTTTTTTTAACTTCACTCGCCAGTTCACATGGGCTTGCAAGCCTGTGTGTAAACTTTATTCAACGAGTGAATTACTGACCACTGGCTCAGTGGGGATTTGAACCTTGGACCTTGCCCTCCAAAGCCTTAGCCACCACACCGGCAAAAATTACTTGGTCTTGTTGTAATCCTTACTTACATAGTTACGACACGTTACTTGTAAGTAAATACAGTGATTTTAAATCGATTTAAATTAATTTTAAATAACTTTAAATTGATTTAAATAGATATATTCAATTTTATGGATACAAGAGTTTGAATTTACACTGGAAAATAATCAATATGTATAGAAAAACAAAAATAGCATAAAAATTTTCTAGGGTCAATATCACTGTACGTGTATGGGCGGGCAGGTGGGTCTATATCACTGTACGTGTATGGGCGGGCGGGTGGGTCAATAACACTGTATGTGTATGGGCGGGTGGGTGGATAATATATTGTTTGTATTATCAATTAATTTGAATTTTCATCTATCCGAATCAGATGACTCCAATTAATCCATAAACAAGGACAGTAATATTAGTCAGAGTAGGATACCTAGATCTTTCTTCCTCATACAAAATTATCAAACAGCAGAGAATGACAACAGACAGAATTTACGAAAGACATGAGAATATTACGACTGACAGAATACTGTCTTATCATTAGAGAAGAGAGCTAAACTATTTCTATCCCACACAGAAATAATTCACAGGGTGTTCCTGATATATTTTTTCACAAAGTTTAACATTCTTACTATGTTTTAATTGTAATAGAATAAAAAATTACCTCTGTTACTCCTTTGGGTGATATTACAGCATTTAAAAAATTGCTAAATAAATTTAAAATCAGATAAATGTGAAACT
The DNA here is from genome assembly GCA_035578905.1 of Stictocephala bisonia. Classification (NCBI taxonomy): domain Eukaryota; kingdom Metazoa; phylum Arthropoda; class Insecta; order Hemiptera; family Membracidae; genus Stictocephala; species Stictocephala bisonia. The sequence continues at coordinate 16,575,927 of JAQJVL010000001.1, forward strand.
GATTTTTAGTATGACAGATATGATGTAGTATGAATTTTTCTTTTAAACAAAAGGATTTTGTTATCAATTTAGTTAAGTATTTTTTTTCCAATGCAGAGTAATTTTACAAAAATCATACAGTCTTTATCGAGCCTGTGTATTAACCCTAGATCGTGAGGAACTACATAATTTATGCTCTTTACAAAACCCCTTCTAAGAGCGAGGTACGGCATAATTTATGCAGTTGATAAAAGTTTAGCTACTCATAGATAAAAAAGTTTAGTTTTTTTAGATATAAACTAAAAAAAAATTAGCTAGATAGACAGAGAGTTGTTGAGTTGATCAGTGCCGCTTCAAGCGAATTTCGTGAAGTAGGTTGGCAATGGTCACGTGACTAATTTTCACTTTACAGGAAGAAGCAGAGCCGCAGAGCCTGTCAACACCACGGCCAGAGTAGACATAGCCATTTTTACTCGTTGCACATCTGATTTTCATTGTAATTGTTTTATTTTCTGTAAGTGTTATAAATTACTATTTGAATGGATAAAATTATATTTTGTGTTTAGTGTAGTCATAGTACAATGTGTTATAGTGGATTTTAGTGTCTAAAATAATCAGAAATAGTGAAATTGATACTTATGTTTTCAGCAATTAATGTGTGTACGGATAGGGTATTAGTGTAGCCTACTTATAATAATCTTAGAAAAAATAAAAAAATATTATGTATTATTTTTATGCAATCTAAATATATTGTTTATTTTATTTATTCAAAAACAATATGACGTAGTATGTTATTATATAACGCAAAAACCTTATTTATGGCACTACTGTAATACCTTTTTTATATTTCTGTTCAGAAATATGTGTTCTATCAAGTGTTACTGTTCTAAAAATTCCCAAAAATTATTTTATATTTTTTATAATGTTTACAATATGAACTATTTTTCTAGTGTCGTTTACACAATTTGCGCATGCTGACTTTTGGTGTTATAACTTTTTTATACTTTTTGGAATATTTTCATATATTTTACATTTTCTTGTAGCTAATAGATTGTACTAATATAGAATAGATAGTACATGGAACAAAAATTATAACAAATTATACATACCCCTTATTTTTAGATTGTTATGTAGTTTTTTACTGAAATTTTTCGTTTCCGTGGTAAAATTTTTATTTTTCTCAATAAATTAAAAATATAAAAATTTGTGTATAGGTACAATATGAATATTTTTCCTAAACAACTTTTTCTTGTCTATTCAATATTGTTTTATTTTTTATTTTTACATGTACTATTTGATTACCTACAGAGATCATACTGTATCTTATGTAAACAAACACTTCCAAAAAAAAGAAAACCTATTAGTTTATCTATAATGTAACAACATATTATTACATTGCACTAAATAATAAAACAATTTGGCTATCCTGAAATTGTTTATAAACAATTTTTTGGGCTCCTAGCAGTGTTATATAATTTAAGTTATAATTTACGTACAAAATTTAAAAGAGTTTTTCAATCTTTTCATGATAGTAATTATTTACTAATTCTTTTTGTAAGTTTTGATGGTAGTATGTGAAAGTACAGTTCCTGAGAAGAAAAACAATATGATAACATTTACATTTGGAGAATATTTAGTATTTTTTATGATTTTTACAAAAAAACTTGTGCAGCGCCGAAAAGGACCTAGCAGTAGTGAGCACACATTGGTTCACCTGATGCTCACGATCTAGGGTTAATAACTAGAATAGCCTATATAACAATTTTAATGGTCTGTAGATACGCTGAATGATTCATACATATTGATTATTTTTAAAAGCTGGACTGTGACATTGCCTTTCCCCAATAGCTGTTTTCAACACATGTGATGGTTTCACGGTCCAGCACATGGTATAAAACCAAAAAGCATATGTATTTTGTATATACAACAAAATTACTATGTATTTGAGTTACAGACACTAAAAGCACTATAGAAAGACTTGCCTGAAGTCTGAATACTACACAATGGCAAGAAAATATCAAAAGGTATTTCAATAAATTCATAACAAAATTAACTGTACAAGAAAAAAATCTTAAACGTCGTTACGTTTGCAATTTTCCTATAAGAAATACATTGGAATCATTTAGTTCAACTTTTGTGAATTGTCCTTGAGGTTTAAGACTGGAAGCTTACAATTAAAGTATAAACATGATCGGATGCTGGGGAGTGGCTCAAGTTTAACATTTTTTTATATGTATTTTGTTGTTTTTATGATTTCTAAAATATCATAAAACCATCTAAAGGATTAAACAGAATTTTTTACTCCAAATACAGTTTTTGAAAATTAAAACAGACTTACACAGCTTATCACATAAGTAAATAGGGAAATTTGTTATTCTGTTTTTATTTTTCTATGGCCAGTGATATAGTGCTGTTTCGTCCAAACTCAAGTATCTATGACTTTCAGCCAGACCAAATTAATTTAACTAACCACTTTCATGATATGGCATCTTCTAAACAACTAAGTTAAACTTATGTTAGTATTTTTGAATTCAGAGATACAAAATGACAAATGTTTCCTGTTTTCTACTGGGTGTGAACTCAAGAGTAAACATGTGGAGACTGAAGTGGAAACATAGTGACAAAAAAGGAGTTGGTAATGCCAGTGGGTGAAGTGGTTGGTGATGGTGGATCTGTTCTGTGTTTGTGATGTGAGTGGCTGTCATTCCAGATGATGGATCCTTGAGTAGACACATATGTTAACACTTATGGCGCACCATGTGCTTCTAGTTGTGACACATGCACTGACTAATCAACATTAGTGTTTATATTAAGCTTCTACTACACAAACCACAAATTTTCTGTTAACTGAATACAATAAGACTAATTTTAAATAAAGTAAACTGAAAAAAACCATACAACCAATTTTTTTAATTGAGTTAATAGAAAATTAACCCTCGATCCGGCATTTTACGAAATTTCGTACAATTTTTTCGTCACCAAACTGGCATTGTACGAATTTTCGTACAATTGCAGCATCGGAGATTTTCCATATTTATAATGCGCAAAAATCGAGCTACTTCCATGTTTTTATACTCTATGTACTCAGCGTGAACAGACGATTCCAGTGGTATGCAACAAAGAAAAATGCAATCTATCGGCGTTAGTTTAAAACGTAGTGAAAGTTGAAGAAGGAAGCCAGCCTCTGAGTCTCGCCATTTTTGTTGTTGTTTAGTCTGCCGGGCCTGATTTCAACTACGGTAAATAATTATCGTTTACAGTGTAATTATCAATTCTAGTGTGTTTAGAAGTGTATTATATTGTAACCTATATTAACTACAATTTACATAAATAAACTGTTTTTAACATAGTGCAACTAAAATATTCTTCAAGATCATCATAAACACAAAATTCTACGGATTTGGCTTCCAAACTTGATCAACATCCACGGAACCCTGCAATTTCACCAGGCCTACACCCATGAACACCAATTTAAGTTTGCATATCATAATAGAGCATGTTTTTAGCTAAATTTTAGTATATAATAGAACTCTGTAGTGTTTATAGAAAATTTGTATCATATTTTTGAATGTTATAGTAACCGTGGTTACTAATTTTCAGGTTTTTGTATACGTTCCAGTTAAAAATTTATACAAAATAATTTTTACTTACAAACCTATATAAACTATATATTTTCTGAAACTAGATAAAATTTAGAACATTTTGGCTATCTCACATTTCTTTTTTTATCATCACAACATTGATCATAGGGGGTGGTCCCCCCCTATTTTCCGCGATTTCTAAACAAATTTACAAATATTTCATAACATAAAAAAAAAATATATAGGTTATGAATTATGTAATATATGATAGCCAACATTCTTTTGAACAGTTTGATACCACACAATTGTACTTTTATTGTAATATAATATTTTTTATGAATTTTATAAAACATCACTGCAAAATTACCAAAAATGACCCGACATTTTGGGCAAAAATGACTGCCGGATCGAGGGTTAAAAAAGGAGACAAATATCATTTTTAATCATAATTTATAATGAAAATGTAATAATAACAGTATACTGTATTGAAATAAATGTACAAAAGTCACTGATATCCTTGGTTCTTGTTTACTCACACTTTACATTCAGCTTCCATCAGGTCAAATTATTAACTATTTAACTGAATTTAAATTATAATAACAATCCTGAAAAATTTTTTAAAGGAAGAAAGAATTGAGTCTTTTCCGATCAAACTTGACTATTTCTGGACACAGTCTTGTCCATTAAATGTCTGTGATTCTGCTAAGGAAGCTTACACTTTGTGTGAGTTCAATACAGATTATTATTGCTGGGGACTTCAACCAGCCAGAGAGAACAATTCGGCACACTCATTTGTTACAGTTTCATTTAGTTATTTGATGGACTTGAACAATTTTCTCCAGCTAGAGTAACTGAATTTTATTTAAAGCGCTTGTGGGGCGTTATTCATGCTCATCAATGATTTTTTGTAGTTTTTGTTTCTTTTGGTAAAGGATAATTTGGCAGTTTTTTCCTTTGTAATAGGTGATAATTTATTATAATATGTAGTCTACGTTTTAAGTGGTACTATCATAGACTGACGTGTCATTTGTTACTTGAGCACTGCTCAGATATGTTATTTTATATTACAATAAAGAGTTTGAGTTTGAATTACACTCCCACCAAATGATGAATAATGATCAATGACGGTAGACTATAGGAAAAACAATGACTAATCGTCTGTTGGAAAAGGGTAGAAATATTTAATTGCCTCAAAAGTTTCGTGATTTAAGCACATCTAAAAAATGGTTTTACAGTTAACTAAAAAATTAACTTTAAACTATGTGTACTCTTATAAATAAAATGAGTACAATTTTACAACTTCAAAAGGTAGCTATTAAATTAATTGTAAAACTAAAAAGTAATGGATTTCGATATTGCAAAAAAAACACTATTGGAATTATTCTAAATTTAAAGAGACAAAAGTTAGTAAAACAAAAATGTTCATATAGAAAATTCTAACCATCTATGGAGCTATATTTCATGGAAACTGTCCTTGCAGTAAGGCTAGCTAATAACACTTTACCTAAATTAGTCACTTGAAACAATTACTCGACTATAAACCGTAATCGGTTGGCCGCTCCAGTGATCAATTTATAATTTAGTAGGAAAAAAATAATAGTAGCAGGCATTAGGTTTTACAATAAATTACCCACAGATATTTCAGCAATAGACAATTATTATAGTATTAAAAGGAAGCTAAAACAATACTTGATTTACAGATGACTGTATTGATATTTGACAAATATTTTATACTACCATAAAATGAACATATATGGTGGCTTAAAATTGTAAATTAGTGTAGTACCTGTATATCTGTTTAATTATTTTTCAAGCAAATTATTTATTAACATTTTATGCTGTAAACATTCTTGTTTATTGCTGTTGAGGTTTTATTGCTGTTATTGTGTTAACCCTCCCAGCGTCCAGTAGTCCACTCCTTAATGTCCAGCCTTTTTTAGGTACTTTGCAGCGTTTTGTAGAAACTTTTGAGCACACATAAAAATAAGTAAAATCTTAAAGTATTATATATCAATGTAAAGTAAACAAAATAAGCTATATTAGAAAAATATATTTTTTTTTACCTACCTTGAGTATTGTTGATGTTATCCTTGATTGTATTGTAAAAAATCAAAATTTCCCAAGTTTTGTTCAAAGTTTACACTATGCTAGTAAGTGTTATTTCACTATATAAAAAAACCAAGGTAGCAGTTTTGTTGCAAATTTTATACATAAAAAGAAAATATATACATTATAAGGTTTATTACTACACTGAAAAAGGTACTCTATGAAAAATTAACTATGTACATGCTGTGTTTTTCTGTTTTTTTACTCGGATGAGCTAGGTGACACCTTCCTCTTTCTCCCTCCTGTTTGAGGCCTCCAGTAGTATTCAAGGAGGTGAAAACATCCTTGATGGACTCCACTGTTGCACCCTGGGCACCAGTATCTAGATCGTCCTCTAGTTTTGGTGTGTGAACATACCACACATTTCCGTTCAAGCTTCAAAGGTAAACGCTCCAATTTGTGTTCACCAGTGTCTCCTCCAGGGCCATGGACTGGTAAATCAGGATTATTTACTTCTGTCAAGCTATCTACAATATCAATAATAAACTCCCTTCTTTCCTTAGGCTTTTCAGAATTTTCCTTGTACAGAACATAAGTGTTGAATAATGCTATGACTACAAAGTTGAACAGGATTCTCTTCCAGTATTTAGAGGTGGGTCTGCTGCAGGAAGTGTGGTAATCACACTTATCGCTGACATCAACTCCCCCCATGTGTTGGTTGTAGTTGTGGATAAGTAAAGGCTTTATACCTTCAATGCCTTTCTTACTTCTGACCACCTTGTCCTCCGCGTGGCATGCAGTGGTTAGGGCAAAAACTGGCTTTCGAGATACTTTTTGCTTGAAGACCACTAAAAGAACTTCTTTATGTCTGAAGTACAAACTTTCCCTTGCTCCCAGATTAATCTTTACAGCAGTTTCAGCTAGATACTGAGAATTTTTGTTTATAGTTCCAGACAAGTAAGTATTACGCTCTAAGAGCTGCAAAGCTAAGGGAACCTTGGTGTAGTACCTATCCATAAATAGGTGGTATCCTTTGTCAAGGAAGTTACTTTTACCCATGACTTCCATAATCACCTTTTCAACAAAAGGACCAGCAACATCTTAAAAAAATATGAACTGTACAATTCAATATGAATGACATAGTTAGTCTTGCTATCGCAAGCCTCAAATTTCTTCAGACCGTATTGTTTATGCTTTTTGTTAGGCATATATTGAATAAATGATGTCCTGTTTTACATGCCTATTAGGCTTTCGTCAATACATACATTCTGTCCTGCAATAAAGTTTTGTTTGAAAGTGGCATTTAGGTGGTCAAACAGATATCTAACTTTTACCCAGGGGTCATACCCATTTTGTCCTCTAGGAATATTCGGGGCAGATGTAGAAATTATTGAATCAAAACAAACCTGTTGTAGGACATTGTTTGTCCATACAAAGGAATAATTTGTTTGGGCCTAGTGTCCCAATATGACTTCTGGTTTTTTCTAGGAGTCAATCCCATGTTTAGAATGATTCCAAAATATTGTTTTATTTCTGGAACCGTCACGTCCGTCCACCGCCTCCATCTCGAGTTGAGCGATAAGTTGCCTTGCTTTTCTTCAATTCTCCTACTAGCATAGGCATTTGTCTCCCTAGCAATATGTTGCCAGATTGCATCAGTGAAATATAAACTAAAATAATCAATAGCTTTACTATTTCTAGGGGGACAATATCTAGTGCCTGGGTTCCTTACCCTAAAGAATTGGCTAATGTCTAGCTCCTGTTCTGGAGGATAGACTCTTATCCACAACAGGTTTTTCTTTTTAGGCCTAGTAGGTTTTGGCCTGCTGGTTGATGTAGAGGGTAAAGTACTTACATCATCGTCATTATCTGAAGTTTCCACATCATCATAATCTGGAACATAATTGTCATCACTACCGGAGGAAAAGTCTTGTAGAGAAACATTGTTAGGAAAATCTTCGGCCTCAATGTCACTGTCAGTGCTACTATCACTAACATTTTCACGTAATAATTCCCTAATATCACTTGAGTTATCATGTAAATCATCATCCATTTTGCACTAAAACACAATAAACAACGTCGGAACGAAAGTAATACCACAGCATACCGTTTCACATTCTCTGGAACACTGACAGACTGTTAACACAATAACTGCGTTGTATAAATCAGCTGTTTTTTTCGTTTTTTTTTTTTTCACAGGAATAGAGGAAATCCAAAGACGTGCGATTAAAAGTAGAATCTCCTCTATCGATTCATATATATTACGATGTATTATTACGAAAAATAACCGAGTTAACATTATAGTTTGTAAACGATTGCTTGATGTCGACGAATCGACAGGTATCATTCAGAGCGCCGCCATTGCGGTCGAATTTTCGATAAGTAACGCCGGGAGGTGTAAGTTCTTATGGCTGTTAAATGTTCATATTTTTAGCTGATTTTTATATTGTTTGTTTAAAAAATCATGAAGAGCTTGGATTAATATCAACCAATATATTCTTTTATTGATCTGATTAACTAGGAAAATCTGTATTGCACAATAGGCTAAGTTACACACTGTTAAAATGACTTTGTCGACCAAAAGTTCAAAGGCAAAAAAAACTTTCTCATAAACAATCATAATATAATTATTATAAAAAGAGGCATATTTACGGAAATACTTGATCATGTATGACAGGCTCTAGGCTAGACACTGTTAGTACTTCAGCAGTGGGAAGTAAACAGCAGTTCCTACATAAAACAATCAGCAGTATACCATTCAGTTAACTCTTCAAGCGGCCATTAAAATTTTCTATACCGGCCGGTCATTTTTTGTGCATTCGCAGACATTTTTTCAAAGATTCATAGAATATAGTAAAATTATACAAATCTACTTGGCTGCAGTCGATCCCATGTACAGTCCTTAGTACGGTCAAGAAATGAAAAACCAGACCTCATTGAAATACTGCAGCAAAATACTAAGTATATTACAAAATATTATGTATAATAAGTGTTTATTTTCAGAATAGGAAAGAAGTCATTCAAGAGATGTTTTACCTTGAGCCAGAACAGTAACAATAGTAATGTTGTCAGCATTGGTCGTCTCCTTCCAAAGGGTATAACAGGAGTTGGCAGCACTGCAGTGTTCAACTGATTCTGACTCATCCCGATCCTACAATTAATAAGAATGATCAACATTTGAAAAATGTTGCTAATTATCAATGTGTATATTACTATTTATAACAGAATATCTATTAAATAGTTCATATAATGTTGAAAATTTCCATAAATATAATTTTTTTAAATAAAAAGACTTACTGAAACGTAAATCCGTTACAGTTTAAGGATGAAGAGTAACCAACTAATTTATTTACCCACAATAGAAATTCGTTTTCAACCACAGAAGCAAATGAAAGCACTAGGAATATGAAAAAAGTACAGTGAGGGAGACCGGGATATTAAGAGATAGAAGGGATAATAAGAGACAAAAGATATTTGTAAACTCTATACTATTAATTTAATTAACTTGAAATAAATATTTTGTGTTAATTGCATTAAATGGACTCCTCTTGATTATTTCGGTGAATTTTAAACTACGCTTTTTGTTAAAAACATTTTTTTAATTTTTATTAAATCCATGTCTCTAATAACCACATATGGGGTAATAACAGTCTAGGCCTGTAACTGTCTATATATAGCAATGTAAAATCATGTGGTACAAGACAAAACGCAAAGAAAATTCAGAATCAGCCAGTAGTTTTTAATGTTTGATGCAGTCCATTCAAAAAATATGTTATCTCAAAAATTAAATACCGTAAATGTGTTTATAAAATTAATTTCTTTTATTATTAGGTCCTAAATAATGTAATGTTGTATTTAATGATAGTTCTACATAATCAACATAACCTAGGAATCAACCAAAAACATAAAATTAACTTTTAAAAGGTGCAGAAAGTATTTTCCAAATTTTCTAAAGTAAAGTTGAAAATAAGGGAAAATGTGTCTTTGAATTGTACACAAGTGACTAAGATGTAATAAAAATAATGTCTAGTTATAAATGAACTTATCTATTATGTAATTAAGTAGTAATGACTTTTAAAGACATTCTAAAAAATAATTCATATAATTAAGTATCCTTGTAAAGTTAAAATTTGCATTATAAAAAAGATAAATTATTTTCAAACTAACCAGAAAAATTATAATTAAGTAGCCTTGTAAAGTTAAAATTTGCATTATAAAAGAGATAATTTATTTTCAAACTAACCAGAAAAATTCTCAAACTATTTAAGTAACTCACCACAGAGTACTCCCTGTCAATTGATATATGTGTCTTGTTGCTTGGAAGGTTGGCACATTTTCTGTCTGATTCACATTCTATAACAATAGGCTAGACATAATATTCTTAATATTTTCAATAACTAAATTTTTAACCCTTCCTGGACGGCCGTATACCACCGGTATAGCCAACCGGAGGGTCGGCGTCAAAAAATGAAATTCCGTTTCTTATACATATTTTTAATCTTCTATGTATAAAACTTGAAATAAAACATATGATTTGTACCAAATAATTATTTTAACTACAATTTTATATTAAATAAGTTGGCTGATATATCCGCCACCCATCTGCTGTATAATGGTATGCTGAGGATATATCAACTGTAGTATGTAAAATATTACTAACAGTGTAAATGCCATGTTTTACACTGAGCCGACTGAGCACTTATAACAGACTACTGTAAACAACTACTCTCCGTTCACACTTTAGTTGAGACTGTGGGCGCTGAATTGCCCATGCAATTGTAATGGAGCTTCCGCGCTACTAGCCAAGTATATTTTTCAAGTAGTTTTATTAGTTAAAAATTACAATAAATTTACTTTAAGAAATGCAAATGTACACAATTATCACACTAGAAATAGGTCAGATATGTTTAGAATTACTAGAAGATTGGCTGTTACTAGCAAAAGCCCTTATGTTCAAGGTTCGATTTTTTATAATAAGTTACCTACACTATTGAAAAATATGGAGGGTAATACATTCAAAGCTAATCTTAAAGAATTCTTAATTCAGAAATGCCCTTACGATTTACACTTGTGATATTCATATTTAGGTATAGAAATACAATATGTATAATGACAATTAATTTAATTTTTGTGTATATGGGTATTTTTAGTTAGAAATGTGAGTGCCCTTTAGCTACTTTCATTTTGTTGCAACATAAAGTAGTGTCTTAAAATTAGGTTAGATACATTATTTTAAAATTTGTTTCAATAATTAGATATATTGTAATATGTGTTTAATGCTCAAATTATTGTATATATTATAGTTTATAATAAATCTTAAGACTTTTTGTGGCTTGTACGTATGTATTTATAGGATTTACCGCTCACCTACCGCTCACTCATACACGTACAGTGGTACTGACCCAACCGCCCATCCATACACGTACAGATACAGTGTAAGTGACCCACCAGCCCACCCTACACATACAGTGTTAGTGACCCACCCATCCATCCATACACATACATTGTTAGTATGTGTATGTGTATGTGTATGTGTATGGTATCCAAATACCACTGCACGTGTATGGGTGGGCAGGTGGGTCAATACTACTGCACGATGGTACAATACCACTGTACGTGTATGGGTGGGCGGGTGGGTCAATACCACTGTACGTGTATGGGTGGGCAGGCGGGTCAATGCCACCTTCTTACAAATATATTTCGTGTAAAATTATTGTTAATAGTAGTGACACAGGGCTATAATAAATGATGTTAAATAATTTATGATAAATAAGAAAGAGCATACCTTAAAGTGAAGACCAACACAAAATAAGGATATGAAATAAGAGACGCAGAAGTTTCTTCACCAAGTAGTAGTTTATATGCGATGAATAATGCAGTGGCTATGAGAGAACCTCATGAGGGTGGAATAGTGAACAAGAATCAAAACAAACAGTAATGGGTCTGTAACCGTTTGCTGCAAACATTTACTTAATATTAACAAGTAAAACCTCTTTGCTTTGAAAATCCTATACATACCTAAAATCCTATACATAATGTTCATGCATTTTTGTAAATGTTCAGAACAATAATGAATTTTGATTTTGATTTGAGACTGCTAAATAATAGTATAATTGTGGATATTAATAATGTTGTAATTTTGAAAAACATAACATTGTTATACAGTAGTACAAAATTGTAGACCTTTAGAAGAACATATTCTAGTTCTAAGGTTTAATAGTTTAATAATATAGTTTAATAAGGTTTAATAGTTTTTAAGGTAAAATTTATATTATCATAATAACATATGACACTATTCTTGGTATACTATGCAAACTTCAAATGAAGAATATTTGAATTGAATTGGAAAAAAGGCCTGGCTGTTGGGCTATTAATAAATTGCCCTTTCTGAGGAACAGTCGAACTCAGATAGTAACAAGACTACACTCATCCACACTCATCCTACACTCATCTTACCATTCATATTCGCCTTAAAATACCAAAATCGTTGTGTCGGCGTCTCATATATAAATAAAAAAAAAAAAATAAAAGTACAAAACATTCACAGATTCTGAATTTATATCAGAAAAACATACTTCTACGTTAGTTTTAAGTAGTTTTTTGTTAGTAATTTGTGCGTTGTAATAAATTACCAAATATTAAAAATATATAAAATAAATCAGTAATGTTGTTTTAATTTACAAAGCTGATTATAACTACAAAAAATATTTACTCAAAAAAAACCTTCGTCATTTTCAAATAAAAGAAATCTTAAGAGTATTATATAACGTGTCTATTGTTTTGTTTAGATTTTTTTATGTTCATATTTTTTAGTGTTTTCAATTTTAACAAATTAATGACAGATTATATTGCCTTTATTAAATACAGTTACTGTAATAGATATTAACTGAGCTTTAATAAATACTCTGCTGTCGATATTAATTAATTTTAAATTCATTTTACATGAATTATGAGTCCCACTATCGATGACAGTTACACTGAGAGCAATATAAAACGTCGTTTTTTTATATGTGATATATTTAGGATAGACAGTAGCGCGGTGACCGTCCATAGCCCACACAGTCTCAACTAAAGTGTGAACGGAGAGTACTTTTGGCGCGAAACAGTGAGCCAAGTCAGTTCTCAATGCGAAACGAGAAACAATTCTTGGCCCAAGGTGAGCGCTGCCAACCCACATTAAAATTTCCCATATATTAACCCACTTACGGTTAATATAACCCACCCCTATAACCTAGAGTTTATAACATATATAGAATTGTTATATTATGTAATAAAGTGTTTATTATAACAAAATAGTGTTCATAAAACGTAGCTGATATATCCGTCATTCGTCCGTAAAGCTAAAATAGGTGAGCTGATATATCCGCCAACCGTCCGCTACCTATAATATGATTAGCTGATATATCCGTCAATCGTCCGGGAAGGGTTAAAACACTGTATGAAAAAAGTTAGCCTGTAATTATAAAAATGATAGAATCAAATTTTGGTTAAATTAAATAAAGTACATATAAGCATAAATATAACAAATTGGACATTTTTATATTAGATTAATAATGGTTTAACTTGACAATCAGATGACAATTATTTTATTTGATAAAATTTAAACTACGTGGAAGCTTCCTTCAGCCTTGCAAAGCAAATCTCAAACATGACTGTACCGTATGTGTTTTGCATCTTGACTATTCCAGGCGCTGTTCTTTTTAACTTGTCACTTATACCGGTTGTCACTGCATAATGTACATAAAGATTTGAGCTGGCAATTTGTTTACTTCTATAATAGAGCAGCTGAAAAAGTCTTTTCTCATATGGGGACATGGAAGAGTTCATTGATTATGTTACACGCCCTTGGCATTGTCAGTCTTTTGTTTACTGTGACAAAGTAAAAACGTGCTCTCATTCATTTAAACTGTATATATATATATATTTAAAATCACTGTTCATCCTTTTAAATTCACAAAAATTATAGGCCTACTGCATAGCGAGTTTTTATCTAAGTACTAATACAGTGATATAAGACATGTTAGATTTTATAATAAGTAAAACACAGTTGTTTAAAAAAACGTATGTCTTACAAGACACAAGATTGTGACAATATAAAGTCAGCCGTGTTCGTCTTGTCAAAATTCACCATGTCTTAACAACTTGTGTTGCATGAAATTGTAGACGCTTCTCTCTCACTTGCCATCTGATAGAGATATTGGATCTGTTTTTTGTTAAAACCCCAATTTTTTTGTGACTTATGTTTTATTCACTTTGACTTGATCTGCCACCATATTAGGCCAGATAACTGAGGTTATACACTGTATAACGAACTAATGTGCATAAATATCCTTGTTAACACTTGTTGCATGCTCTTACCTTGAAGCATAATGTAACCTATAAACTTACCCGAAAATAACAATAAAAATATTTACATAAAGGGAAAGACGATTTACCAAATAATAACCAGACATATCATGTTATGGTAATAACATCCTTTCTTCTAAATGAGCAGAGAAGGAGTCACAAGTTATTTGACACTAGGCCTACATGGTTTGTTGTAATACAAAATGTATGCCACATTATTATATACAGTCGCTTTATTAAACTGTTAATGTTATTTAGCATAAATGTAATATATAATTGTTTCTTATAAGAATAAGAAACAAACATTTTCTTGTTCTTAATAAGATTATGCATATTTTGGCTATCTTGGAGTTTATTAGCCTACAGATTCTTCTCAACTTCTTTTGAGTAGCCTATGGAGTTAAAATTACTTGTATCAAAGAAGTATTTTTTACGATAAACAATTTTTTTAATGGCCTGCCACATCAAAGCAAGCCTGAAGCTCAACCAACGTTGCCAACTTATGCTACATGTGCTGAAATTATTTTAAAATTACGTTATGGTTCACAAAGGACAGTTTGATAATGTATGCACACATAGTATTAAAATCACCTGCTGAAGATGCTCCTAACCAATAAACAGCACATGTAGACAATGTTGGTTTGAGCTCCTGGCTTGCATTGATCTGGCACGCTGTACGGATTCATATAAAAATAGACATTTTATTAGAAACTATGTATTCTGGTGAGAAGCTCCTATGCTTAAACATATACTTCATGCACATTTAGTATTTTTATGAATTTTTCATTAAATGTATACCAAATGCAAAAACAGCGCTTACATTTTTGGAACTATCTTAGTCATGGATTCAGGGTTAAACATTAAAATGTCGTACTTAATTTGTTTACCATCAGCACTTACTGAAGATTTGTTTTTCAGTAAAGTTGAATTAATTTTATTTTAACGTCTTATGTTTATACTAATCTCTAATAGGCTATGCTGTCTGAAATTGTTATTTCCTCAAACATTAAATTGAAAAAAAAAAACCAACAACAACTGTGTGGTTAGTATGCATACATCGAATAGTGATAATCTTATTAAAAACTTCTTCTTACACACTTCTTGATCTTCTATATAGTAACCTGACTTCTAAAGTGGTCAACAAACTGCTAAAGTACTCCAAGACATATCCTAAGGCCTTTTCATTTGGCTTATCTCTAAAAAAAGATTTCTATGGATTGAGAATAGAAAGGTTGCCCAGGCTCATTTTTTCACAATTATTTTTCACAAGTCAGAGACAACTCAGCTTTCAGTGAAATCATGATGAAATAAATTTACGACAACCCTCCAGGAAGACTATAAGCATTCACCAACAGTATATTAATATACAACCATCAGTCAAAATAAATTGCTTACCTTGTACTACATACAAGCCAACTGACAGGAACAAAAAACAGTGGAAAGAGGAGCGCATGTTGGCCGTTATTGGATGTCAGTCTTGTTAATTATCACCATAATGAATAACATTAATTTCACTCAACATTTATTTAACATCAAACTATGATATTAGATGATTTTCTAATGGCACAGAGTGTACTTTAGATCACTTATATTTCGTTCCCACATTATCACAGTTATCATTAATTGTTTAGGCACATAGACAAACAGCACTGTTCACTAACATACAACTGTAAAGAAAAACAAAGTTATGAATGGATACTTTTGACAAATGCCTAATGTAAACTGAAACAACTTATGTCATTAGTTGATTGGTTAAAAATCATATCTATTTTGGAAAGAACCCTAAAATAACTTTTTGTTGGATACAAAAATGGATCATTAAATTTGATAGTAATTATTCAAATTTATGTGACAAAATACAAGTAAAAACTTAACACATTAAAATCACCACTTAGTAAGATTGTATTATTTTTAGATATGAAAATTGTATTGACTGTATAATATATTTAAAGCAGTAGTTCCCAAACTCTTTAACAAAATTTTAAATCTATGCTAAATCAACACTCAACTCAATTAATGACGTAAAGGTTCTACAGTTTTGATTTTTTTTTTTTTTTTCATTTTTGTTATAATCATAAATATTTTTTGCATTTATTTCCACTTTGTGGATCTATGAGGACAATTTAAAAAATGTAGGCCTAAAGGTAAAATGTAAATTAAATCATTTTTAAAATTGTATTTCACAAATATGCTTTCATAAAGGAAGGATAAATTAAGTATAATTTGACTCAAATAATTCATTAATAATTAGTTTTTTATTAAGTATCAAAAAGCTGCAATGAAAAGCATAAGGTTGTGTTTATACAAGAACCTATTATGTTTTTCATATACACAGCCAACTTATTCTAAACAAAACTTTAAGCCATAATAGAGCTTTATTTTTTATTTTCTAGGCAGAAGCCGATCTCCTTCAAAGCCTTACCATGCTCATTCCACAAAACTACTGATTTGTGAGGGGAACTTATTCAGACAGAGTAAGGGGGCATACCAGTGCAGTACAAGGTAAACATTATTAATAAATACTTCCAGTCCAGGCCTGATTCAAACCTGTGATTTCTCTCTAGCCCAGGCTCAAGTCCTGATGCCTTAGACCACTCGGCCAACAGCTTTGTAAGTGAAGTTTTGTAAAAACAATTAATTATATCAATAGTTAAATTAATTAGGTCTACTGCCTTCAATCACTGTAAATCATTGAAAGCACAAGACCTAGCTGCTGGCAGTAGGGGAAAAAAATATGTAAGCATTCTACAAAATGCTAATGCTACTAAAATACAGGACTAAAAGGTTGATTAGACAGTATTGATTTAAAATATATGAATTTGGATTGTGTTTTGACAGAAATAATGTACAGAAAAGTTCATGAGAGCTGCATTTTGATTTAGTAACTTAACTACAAGAATTCGTGTTTAACTATAAATTATGAGCATTTTCTATTCTACTTAGCCTAAATCTTTACATATTATTTTTAAGGCTAATTTAAAAACATAATAACGATTTTAGTCAATCCAAAATCAGTGATACAAAACTAGGGGTACAGTTAAAATGAATGATTAAATTAGTATTCCTAATTATTATACATAAAACAATCCAATTTACTAGCGCTATGAGTTAAACAAAAGAACTTATTAGACAACAAACACTGACAAAATAACAAAGACCGCCTTCCATCTTGAAGCAGACTGTTGAGTGAATACTGAATGCCGAAAACTCAACACTCCCCTCCAATTACACTCATTGTAAATTCAAAGATCGCCGAAAATACTTGTTTATTCTGCTTCTTCTGGAGCTCAGTAAAGAGACAGAGAGTATAAATGTATAAACATATAAAATAGTATCATCGTGTACAAGAAATATACAGATACTAATTAGTATCTGTATAGAATATACAGATTTTTCATATTATTTATAATCAGCTTCACAAATAATGACTTGAAGTGACAGTCAAATGGTTTGATTATTTTACTTTTTCTGGATTTAAAAATTTCTTTTATCATAGTGTTATTTTATTAAAAAATAACCAATACTGAACTATACAATTCCCCTCCCTTTACGCTCAGAAGCCTAACATTTATATGTTATTCTAGATAGTGATTAAGATAAATTTAATAAACAAATTATATAATACTCCTTTATAAAATAAAATTGATAAGTACGTTAAACCATTGACTATATAAACAAGAAGACTGCCCACTTTTATGGATTTCGTGAAGCCGGGTTTTCTGTACGGTGAAATTAATTCTGTTAGGTATTTTATAGGGAGCCAGCAGTCTCCATCTCTCTCTTTGCCTCTCTTTATCCCTCCCTCGGTATCTCTCCAGCACACACTGGAGTGACAAATTGCTGAACTAATAGTACGCCAGTATGCCTAGTGCTTAGTTCAAAACAAATTACCATTTGATAGCAGCACATGTGTACGTAAACAGTAAATGCATTGGCTTGACCAATTTATTTTTTTCTATAGTAAAATGTTAAAATGTAAAAACTTTAATTCCTTGTGGCCATATACTAGCTGTGCTAGCAACAAACCTTTTAAGAGTAAATCCAGTAATGTTATTTGGATTCTTGTGAAAACTATAATAGTTTCCTACTTTAGGTATATTAAAAACACATTTAAAATGTCATGATGCCAATTCCTAAAAATTTTCTATTGAATAATTAACAGAACAGACTCGTTGTTGTTGATTCCTCATCAATTTTAGACGACCATATTGTTATGCATATCAGCAAATTTTAATTTGTTAAGTTGAAATTAGGTGTAATCAAGTTAAATGTAAGAAAAGGCTGTGTGATCCTAAATTCACCTATATATTTTTATTTTATTTACATGCTTTAGTACAGTTACTATACCAATTACACCAAAGTAGTACAAACTATTTTAAAAGTTCATTGTGGGGTTTCCTTTCCTCATTTCATGCATAAATTTAAATAACTAATTAATTATAATAAATAATAATAAGCTATAATAAATAATAAAAAGTAATAATAATAATAATAATGTTAACCTGCTTACAGCATATAAGTAATATGAATAACAATAAATAAACTGTGTATAATCGTAACAATAACAATATATCTTTAAAAAAGTGACTGATTTTAAGCGCAATAAATATCTAAAAGTTTTACATCCACAAAAATGCATAAAAACTTAAACATAACAGAAATAAATACAAAAAAATAAATTTTTAAATAAGATCAAAATATAGTTTGATATAGTATCTGATAATAATTAAACTCTTTGCGATATTAAACCAGCTAAGCATTTTGGTTTATAAACTTTCAAGAAATCAACAAATATATCAAAATTATTTCTGTTGGATATGAGTAAATTGTAAGCTCTCGTGTAATTTAACAGGGGGAACATGCATGTGAGGTCGTGCGGCAACACAGGAGATTGAAGAGAAGTATGTTTCTACTCTGGAATGTAGGCACCTGGAGATACAGACCAGCTAAGCTAGCGGCATCGTCAACCCCGCTCCGCGCCAGTCTATACAGGAATACTAGGCCCATGAGTATTCGTCAGTGCTAGAGTCCGGAACCCAAACATCACAAGTAATTCGCGATACGGAACCGCATACGTGTAAATATTAAAATATTTGTAAAATAAAAATCGTAAAAATCACTTTTGAATTCTTTCAAGCGCATCACGGTAAGTTATATGAAACGGACTCAAAATCACTGCTCCGCTCTCTTCTTGACCTGACCAAGGACTAATACAGCTTAATTACGGTTTCAATGTTTCTAAAATGTACACTTAGTCTAAAAATAAAGCCCATCATTTTACTGCTAGAGGCTATACATGATTCGACATGAGGATTAAAAGATAGCGTGTTAGTTATATGAATTCCTAAGTCCTTAATTTTATATACTCTTAATATTGAAACTCCGTTTAAGAAATAATACATTTTTGGATACTCCTGAGATCTTGTAAAAGTAATTAATTGGCTTTTCGAAACATTTAAAGTTATTTTATTATTTATACTCCACTCTATAAAACATTGTTTAAGTCTTGTTGCAAAAGTATCCTCAGGGCTCTTAATATATTTAAAACAGCTTCAAATCGTCCGCAAATAATAGGTAGCGCCTTGGCAGATAAAATTGTTTATCACTTAAATTGTTTATCAAAATAGTAAAAAAGCAGCGCCCTAAAGCCTTGAGGCACTCCTGACTGAACATTAAATGTATTTGATGAGACTCCGTTGTAAAATACAAATTGTTTTCTATTTATAATATATGATTTGAAGAAATGTAAAAACGTATTTGAAATTCCATGAAAATGTAGTTTATTTAATAAAATTGTATGGTCTAATTTGTCAAACGCCTTGGCCAGGTCAAGAAATAAGGCATCCGTTCAGGTTCCAGACTTCAACCCTGAAGAAACATAATAGTGAAATTCAATAAATTTGTATTGACTGATCTGCCGGAAATAAACCCATGCTGACAATTAGAAACGTATTTTTTAAAGTGATTAAATGAATGTTTATGAATGGTCATTTCGAATATTTTAGACGGCACCGATAAAACCGCCACTTGCCTATAGTTCATTATTTGATCATTCATCATATTGATCAAGTATCAATAAACTCTTAAAAATAGGCGTTACTTTAGTGATTTTCCATTTTTAGGGAAATATGTTTGTTGTTAAACTTAAATTAAATAAAATTGTTAAGGGTTTGATTAATAGTTCAGAGCATCCTTTAAATAAATACTGTGGTAGTAAATCAGGTCCAGTGGTACATTTTGACTTTAACCTTTTAATGACCTCCTGTACTTCCTGACAGCGAAGCCAGGATGTATAATGGAAATATTTATTTCATTTCAAATTCAATTAGCAGTTTCGTATTTAGACGATTGTATATTTTATAAACAGTTAATGACAGGCTGTTTACGTAAAAGGCAGTAAAAGTAAATTTACAAATTTATTTTTACTAACTAAAATTTGATGTAGATCATACACTTTACGATTTATATACATATAGTAGATTGTGTATTTGCACTTTATATGTGACATAAAAGCACAGGTCTTGTATCGTGCGTCGTTTTTTGTCTTTCATTATAAGATTCATTATAATTTATCTTGCCAGTCAGTGATTTATACAGAATAAACTGCCGCAAAATGTATTTGATCAATTTTCATATATTCCATTAAAACAAAAAGCATTTATAAAATAAATTAATAAGAAACGACAATATGATTGGTATATTAATTATTGTTAAATTATTTTAAATAACATATTCGTTTTTTTATATTTGACTAAGAATTCAATGCCCAGGGGTGCCACTCTGGCAGGACTTATAGACGTTAAGTAATGTGCCTTAACCTAGCATCAGTATTTTAAGAGTTATGCATTTGCAGTCTATTTACATTATTGGATGTATTTAAGGACCTATGGGACTACTTATGTCACCTAACCTGAACCCTGATACGTATATTGCAAATATCTGTGCTAGAGCCAACTGTGGCTCATGACTTACTACTGCTGGCACCTCTCTATCTCTAAAGTCAATTGCTGATTTAAGCAAGTTAAAAAAAAAACCATTAAAGCATTCTTGATACAGGGCGAATACTATTGCATCCAAGACTTTTTATGCAAATTACTTGATTTGTTTGTCTGTATGCATTATATTACTTACCCTAAGATTTTTTGAATAAACTATGTCATGTGGACTCTTACCTGTGACAATGTTTGTTTTTTTAAATAAAATCTGTATCTGAACCTTCAGAAACACTCAGCTCTTGCTGCTCTTGTACGTCCCATGCTTTGCTTGTCATTCATTAGATTTACTGTATCATAACATATTTTAATTTTTGTTATTTAACTTTCTGTTGTATCTATATAAAACCTTGTTATTTATGTATGTATTCTTAATTTTATCATTGATTAATTGTAGCACACAGAAAGTTATATAAGAAAAAAATAAAATATATTTTAATAAGGTAAATCCAATAACAAACAACGTATGGTACGTGCAAGAACTAAGTGTTCCTGAAGGTTCAGATACAGATTTTATTTACAAAAAATCAAACATTGTCACAGGCAGTCCACACAACATAGTTTATTCAAAAAGTCTTAGTCTAAATAATATAATAAACACAGACAAATAAATAGGTCTTAAGTGTTACCCTTACTCTATCTGGATATGTTTCTTACAAAGATTAAAAATATCCTATGGATAATGGGTGAAGATTAAAAAGCTAAGGTTAAAAAGAAGATCGGCCTCTCCTTAAACACCCCAAATTGCAATAGAACATGTCATGTAATTTTCAATCGAACTAAAATAAACAAGTCTGGACAAACAGATATTATTTAAAGTGCAATGTTACGTAAAACATATTCAGACAACGTTTTTAAAGTTTGCATAGCAATTCCACGTTAAGTTACCGTCTAAACTCACATCTATCGCGTAATATATTGCGCCTGATATTTTAACGAATTGTTTATCCCGGAAGACCAAAAGTGGGCTCCTTTGTTTTCTAAAATCTTTTGTTTTGCTCTATTATGAAAAATTAACTTGTTTGAATAGCATTTACTTTTAAATTTATTTGAGAAATGTATTGATATAAACTACGTACTTATGAGAGAGGAATTAAATTAGTATTGTCATTAATCTAAATTAAAAAAAGGTAGGGACAAAGTACTGATCTTGTGGTACGCCGATTTGAAAATGGGTTGGTATAGGCGTTATACTGCCTAGCAAGTCCACTGGAATCGGAAAAAGTATAACTGTCTTTTGAGTTCTGTTTGAAATGAGATATAACTATGTAACCAATTCTAACCAAGAATTAAAAGCGTTTAAAACAGCATGCTATGATTGACACAACCTGACAATAAAAAGCCCTAGAGAGATCAGTGAAGTAGCCAACAGTCATCCTATCAACTTCGAAGACACTAATACACTTGTTTACACATTTTAATAAAACCAAACTTTCAGTTTTTACATGATTGCTTTCATATTGCAGCATATTTACGATATTTGTATGGATATTAATTAAAATATTATTACTGAAATTTACTATGATAAGTACTTATGTATGTATAACGGGAACTTTATCCTGAGTAAACCATTATAAACAAACAATGGAGGCTGCATAAGTAAATTTACGTATGTCCTCAGCCTTGTCCTACATTCTTCAAGTAACAATAAGCTTTAAAAAAAAAGAAATGCAAAAGGCAAGAAATTAAAGAAAAAAATATGTTTACATAAACATATTGATATTTGCGTGTGTAAACGATTAGTTCAAGATGCTACTATTTTACTTGTCAATTTGTGTATGGTTAAGAAACTGAAACTGTTAATAAGATTAGCATTTGTAAAAATGGCAGAAAGAGATTACAGATCTAGGCCTTCTGGATTATCTGTAAGTTGAGGTTATTATTCTTCAGGCTATTGTAGTAATTATTTACATTACTAGCCTAATTCTGGTTTATTCAATTTTTTGTCAAAACTCTGATTAAGGAATACAAAAAATGTTTTGGGGGGAAAAGTTAATTTTTAAAAAAATGCAGGTTTTCATCTTTCAAAATTCGACCATTATAATTGGTAATTATAGGCAATTGCAAAGAATCAAAATTTCCAAGGTTTTTTTTCAAAGTTTACACCATGCTAGTGAGAGTTATTTTACCATACATAAAAAAACCAAGATAGAAGTTATGTTGCAAATTGTATACATAAATAGAAAGTATATACATTATAAGGTTTATTACTACACTGAAAAAAGGTAATCTATAAAAAATGAACTGTGTAGGCTATATGCTGCATTTTACTGTAATGGAAAAGTCTTTTAGAGAAACATCGTTAGAAACTCTTCGGCCTCAATGTCACTAACATTTCCGCGTAATAATTCCCTAATATCTTTGTGTCCAGTTATTTAGATGTCTTTTAATGTACGTTACATATTATATATTCTAAATAAATATACAAATATAGCCAATTAAAATAAATAAGAATAACGTGTCCTCCTCCTCTTATTACACGTGAAAAGTAGAAAAACAGGTATTGTACAGTGCAACTTTAATAGAAACATTGATCCCTTCAACTTCCACCCCTATGCCGGACACTATTTATTTAACCCTCGATCTGGGCAAGTTCGCATTTGCGAACTTTTTTGGCGTTGCTAAAACGCGCAAGTTCGCAATTGCGAACTTCACGCCGCGCTTCGCTTAACAGCTCATAGAATGCGCATATGATAAGCTACGGCAATGATTTTGATCTATTCGGAAACTACAATAAACATCGAATAATTCTGTATAACTTAATAGTCGGTTATTTTAAAACGATAATTTACACGGCTTCGTGAAAGTAGCTATTGAATTCATGTTGTCACCTTATTGGACGCTTTGTACGATTCGTTGTTTGTTTGCACTCACGGTAAATACTTGGTATTTCTGTTGTAATTATCCGTTATAAATCGTTTTGATGTGTCAGGTCATATATTATTTTATAGAGCATGTTTCTAGCTAAATATTAGTATATAAATGAAATTTGTAGTGTTTATAGAAAATTTATAAAATATTTTTGAATGTTGCTGTTACCATGGCAACAAATTTTTAGGTTTTTGTATTGAATCCATTTATACATTTATAAGACATATTTTATACTTCTAAACTTATATAATGTATATATTTTCTGAATCTAGATAAAATTTAGGAAATTTTTGTTATCTCATATTTAAAAATTTATTATCACAACATTGTATCCAATGGGTACCCCCACCCCCTTTCGCGACTTATGAAAAAAAATTTCCAAAGTAACGTACCATAAAAAAATCAAAAATATCTTTAGGTTAAGTTTTTATACATTATCTGGTAGCCTACATTCTTGAGATCATTTTTATACCATAAACTAGTAGTTTTATTACAATTTACTTATTTTTATGAATTTTATAAAAACATCTTACAAATTGGCCAAAAATCGCGACCCAATACTGAAAAATATAATGACCGGATCGAGGGTTAAGGTGGGCCTTACACCACTATGCCCCTTACACAGTTACGCAGTAAAAAGTACCAGCCCACAGCTAGATTCGAACTGATGATCCTCAGCGCTGTACCTGGCTACAGTACAACACCTTAGACTGCTCGTCCGTTTCAACACTGAAGGTGATTTTATATTACTGCGTTAATAGACCACGACGTATATGTTACGTCAAACCACGCTGAAGGGTTAAAATGTGTTTATTAGTGGAAATAATAATCTTCCTTTAAAATTAAATTCATGTTCAGCATAAAAAACATCTTACACAAACAATTTAAACTTTGTTTTGTTTCCATTACGACCATTTTTCCATTATTTAAAAACAAGGTCCTGCAGGATAAAATTATCTCCCCTGGTAATATTATTTAATTTTTATCACTTTCAAACAGCTAACTTTGAAATAATTGATATGAATCAAAGAAGTGACACAGCCTCAAATCAGTTTATTCTAATATACTTCTCCAGCAACATTCTAAATAAGCATGATTTTTCACATAAATGTTCATATATTTACCTGAATTTACAGTTTGTTTGAAAATTATGGTATGTTTGGATTATTTTCAACTAATATGTTATTTTTTCTATTTATCTTACCCACTAGGAAAATCTGTATTGCACAATAAGTTAAGTTAGGTACTCCTTATTGTTAAAATGACTCTGTCAATTACTCGTAGTATGTTTAAACACAATAAACTGTCCAATTTCAGACATAACTCATGAGGCCAGACACGGTTTTTTAGTGATCAGACAAGTTTGTGTGGTATTGAACCATCCACCCTCCTATACATGTACAACAGTACTGATCCACCCATCCTCTCATAGGCCTATACATAATATTGACCCACTGACCCTCTTATATATATGTGTAATGAGGTATTGATGCACCCACCCTGCTTTTTAAATAAGGTGGTATTGAGAGTGTATGGCATACTTGGGATTAACGATTAAAAATAATTAACGATTAAATTTAATCCTTACTTTTTCTATTAACTTTTTAACTTATTCGTTAGTTTTGGTAATGTTTAACTTCTAACTTTAACTAGTTGAAAATTTGGCTAACGTATAAAGTAACTCAGTTAGTTTTTCAAATGTGATAAAAGGTGCCATTTGGTCCGAGGAATGTGGACTGGGGAGAAAGTATCTAAAACTCAGGTCAAAGACTGATTGTTTTCCTCATCCCCCAATTGTCACCAACAAGTAAGGTCACTGTTTTGAAGACGCACCCTCTCCCCTTTTCTCACATTTTACTGCCTTATAAATGAAAAAAGGCGGACCAAACGAGTATACCATTGTTGTGGGATTGACTTGTGTCCCTGGGGTGATCATTTCACTTGACTAGTTTATGTTTAGGGATAAAGTTGAGATAGTCATTTAGATATATTGTTTTAAATCAACGTGTTGGGCCTAAGCTTGTTTATCTTTCATAAACTCTGATACTGTAATCTTACCTGTTTACCCATCTATCTGTATAATTAGGAAAATCAGTTGCATTTTGACGTTAATGCTGTCAATACTTGAGTAATTGATCATACAGAATTACATATCTAAATTGTCCTGTTCAAAAGTAATCAGGAAAAACTATTTAAATGGTTAATCAAACCAACATTTCCTCAAACGTTTACTTTATTTTAAATTAGCCTTACTAGTTAAAATCAATCCATTATATGATACCACGTATCAGAATAAACTATCTTCAAGATTGCAGAACATATTTCAAGTAACAATTGCTATATTTCGTTCTGTTTACATTATTTTGCTATCGGCACCATCGAAAAGAAAAGATAATGATAATACTATCTTTAATATTAATAATATTATCAATGGTAATTAGTTTTGTATTTTTTAAATGATTTGGATAGTTTTCATAATTTTTAATTAACTTATTTCAGTAAGAATAAAACATGCACTCAGAACGGCAAATTCTTAAACATCTAATAAACGTAATTGCTTATCGAAAATAGTATGAATAGATTTGCTTTCACTCACTTATAGAGTGAGTATATTTTGTTCAGTTTTTGTTTACCGCTAATTGGCCCATACTTTCTTATCAGTGACCCTTCCTTATCATCTCCAGCCTGATAAAAATCACCTGGAGTCAACATGTCATGATATTATTTGGCCTTTCATATTATCTGCGCCAATTAAAAAAAAATGCTTTGCTATCGTGAATTTCCTATAAGATAGTTATTGATTTTTTAAAGTATAGCTTAAAAATGTAAAACTGTAATTTCAAAGACTTATGTCATTTTTTGTTAACAATTTTAGAAATTAAATTAAATATTTAATTTTTAAGATTTCTGACAGTTTTATAACAAAAATTACTGTAGATATTGCTATAGTCTAATTAATAGTATTGTATAGTAATGTATTATAAATAGGCCTATTTATCTAAGATATTATAAATAATAAAAGATAATACAGGTTAAGTGTTTGTTAATGTATATTTTACTGTACGAAAACTAACTTTTAACTTTCAATTTCAGTTAATTTTCTAATACTTTAACTTTAATCAGTTAGTTTCAATTTATTCTAACTTTTAACTTCAATTAATTAATTTTTTAGAGCGTTAACTTTAACTTTATTCAGTTAAAAAAATCATTAACTTTCCCAAGTATGGTGTATGGGTATATAAAACTATCTCATACAAATTCTTGCTTTTTGTCATAATTATTTGAGTAGCTTACTCAACACTTTTTGATATTTATGATCTACTCATCTATAGAAAAAAAAAATCATATTAAAGTTTTAACTACACATTCAACCAACAAATGGACACATTCAATTGGCCTTAAGGACCTCCCAACTACACCCCATGTACAAATTTATATTTTTATGGCGTGCCATCAACACGAATAGAAACACATAAATCTTTATGGATTTATGTGTTTTATCCATAACAAGTCTATCCAACACATAAAGTAATTTAGATTCACTTAACCACTCATAAGTCACATTTGAGATTTAACAGCTTCCTCACTCACAACAGAAAAGCATTTAAGACTTTACTTGGCCCTCCACTAAACACAATAGAAACTAAGAAGCTCTCACTTTCTCCGCCGTAACGAACAAATTCAAGTTGTTATGCTACTACTAAAAGAAGCAAAGATACTTCATCAGCAGTCATCGCTCACTAAATGTAGATTTGGTGCTTAAGAGTAAACTTAGCATGGCAAAGAGGAGTTATGTTCATTTGGTCACGGCTTATAGACCACAGTTGTTTTTCAGTAAAAGGAGAGACCTTACAGAAGGAAGGTACTCTTGTTTGAAAGTTATTTGTTAGCATTGAATTGTTCATGATAGGTAGATAATATTTGAAGATTTCCAATGCTTCAAGTGTTTAGGAAACAAACACAACGTTTCAACAGGTATAACAAACCCTGTTATCTTCAGGTGTACTTACTTACTTAGCCTATATCTAAAACTATTTCAGTGTTGAGACGGAGTAAGGGGAAGAACCAGTACAAGATGAATATTATTGAAAAAAACTAACAGTCAAGGCCAGGATTCAAACCAGCGCTATCTCTAACTCAGGTACAAAGTCCTGACGCCTTAGATCACTCAGCCACTGGCTCGCCAAGCAACATGAATAGGTTGTTTAGTATGATATTTAACCTGTATACTGTAATATTGTAGTAAAAATATAATAAATTATGTAATTCATGCATAGACACAAATAATCAGTTTTAGTGTGAATGGTATTAATTTGTTTATTCATGTTTTAGAAAGAAGAAATTGCTAGGCAGTTTGAATTGCCAGAGAGAAAATCAAAAATAGCAACTTTGCTCAAACAAGATGGCCAAGCATATTGCCTATGTCGCTCATCGGATAGCTCCAGGTTTATGATGTAAGTAGCAATCATTTATTGAGTTTATTGTAAACCATTAAAATAAAATTGATTAAATTGCTTAATGTATATAGTGTGAATCTTTAATGCGCAGAAATATTTCAGAAACTGATTCTAAAAAATCAAAATTCCTATGTAAAGATTTATCCTATTGACATTTTAGTTGTAATAAAGCGGGTCTTAAAATGCTTCTTCCTTCAGATATCTGCCTTTTTTTTAATTTTTATTAAATAATGTATATCTCTAGAACAGCTTAACCTAATTGAGTTGAAATTTTGTACTCAGCCTTAAAAAAATATCAAGTCTTAAAGAATAATCAACTCAATCTTACTTTCCGTTTGAAAATGTTGACCATATTAATTTTTTAAACGGAGATAGCTAAGAACAGTACAATGCAAAAAACTGTATCTATAGGCTAATACGAGCCAGACCTCATGAGTTAAGACTTCGCCATTATTAAGAGACATAGTGATAGACTTCGTGCTAAGTTAAAAATCACTAAAGAAGTATTTAGCACGAACAAATTTGATGACTGGGCGTGGGACTTTAAGGCATAATGGAGAATAGTAAATGGCTTAATTGGAGTAGACAAAAATTAAAAATGGAGATAATAGAGATTGTTCAAGATTTTGAGACATTTACAAATACCACAGAAATCAACCATGAATTTATTGATAAAATAAATAATGAATAAATTAATAACATTTGTCAATAGAAACTTTTTGAAGCTCCTTTAATGATAAACTTTCTAGATGGTGACCTGCAGTTAAGTCTTATAATCAAAAATAGGTTGCTGTCTAGAAAATCGATCTATAGTTCCCTATCTATTGACATAACTTAACAAAAATTTAACTATTTTCTAAACATTTTGAAAACAGAGTTAACCTTTTGCATGCGTTACTAGTTTATTACAATGTAGAATTACAGATTATTACTATGGTACTAGGCTTAGGGTTTTAGTAAAAAAAGAGAGGAGAGAGCAATATACTTGATAAAATTTTAAAGTGGTGACAGATGACACTGGGCCATTGTCACCAAGTGTGAATGGTTCCATTAGACTTAATGCCATTTTACAGATCAAGTGGCCATCGGGTGATTGTGTTATAGTGGCAAGTTGGAAGACGGCCTTAATGAAAAAGTTTAATGGTGGAAATAACTCCGGAACAATTAATTTCACAGCAAGTCCAGAAAGCAATCTTTTCTGAAACAGATAGATAATCTACTTAATTATTGAATAGCTAGTGGAAGAAACTCAAATCTGCATTCATACCCTGCCCATCTGGGGTTGAAGTAAAAGAATAACAAGTCAAAAGTCTCAATATTATTTATGATGATCTCTTTAAAATGCACTTTCTGTAAAGCCTTGTTTTCATGGTGATAGTGTGCTCATGACATTCGCCTTGATAGTTAGGTTGTTCGAGTGTAGCGTCTACATGGTGAGAGTTGTTTGTGTCGATAGTTATAACTAATATTGCCCAACACAACTAAAAAGACTACGAGTTGAGCTAGCTATTAAGCAAAAGATATTTTTAGTATTCATGGTGAGAGTATACTTGATACTCCTCACTATCTAGTCAGTCGAGATAGTGCAAGAGTGCTCCTGCGATAGTACGACAGTGACTTTCAAACTGTTTACACGGTGATAGTTGTTTCGATAGGTCTTATCATGACAACAACTATCACCGTGAAAACAGACATTAAATGTGATAACGCTGGGGAAAACCAGCACTGATCATTGGCCGAGCCAATTCTCAGTTTGCTGATGACAAGCGTACCTCTATACTAAAGCAGTTAAAAATAGACTTCAATTCGCTAATCCTTCTTTGGAGTAGTATTTTTAAATTAAAATGATTTTTAACAAAAAGAATCCATTTGTTTTACCCATTTGGATACAAATCTTGATTGTAGATAATGAATTAATTTTTCTACTTTTTAATTAATGTGGTAGAACCAAAGCTATAATTTTCTTTTCATAGAATTTGTAAATAACCTTAAGTGGTTTGTGTGTGGAAAAATATAAAATTTGAGTATATGTTAATTTAGAGATGTATGAAATGTCCCATTTCAGGATAGGCCTAAGTAAGCGTTTTTGAATGAGTTCAGTGTGCATCTTATAATTTTTTAAAATTATGTTGGTTTCTGTTTCAGAGGATGTGATAGCTGTGAAGAATGGTACCACGGTGACTGCATTGGTATAAACCAGAAAGAGGCAAAGTTCATAAAGCAGTATTATTGCCCGGTAATATTGTTTATTTTCAATAATTTTGTAATAAATAATTTATAAATGTTTCTATTTTTTCAGATTCAAAGCTTGTAATGAGTAGTATTATGAATGTATGGAAAGAATTATTTATTTTCAAGAAAATTTAAGAATCGTAACAATCTTAAGAATGAGTAGGTTAAGTTTTATTTTTAGATAATATGCAATAATATTTTCAGCAAATATATGAGACGAGGAAGTAATAAACCCATAGTATTAACTAACAAAAAGGTTTCACAAACCTCACTTGTAACAATGCCAACTAACCGTTATGATTTCCTTGACTGCCAATTATTGGGTACAAAATTAGCATTATTTAAAACCTCTACAAGTCCCTCTGATCCGAGTATAAATGTTGTTTACAGAAATCAGTCATCACTGTAATATTTATGCTTTTTCCTCTTAATTGCATTAAATTGATGATATAATATTAACTTTTTATATTTATATTTTTTTGTTTAATTATTATTAAAATCGGCACTGGTGGCACGGTGCTATAACTTGGGGACAAAGTGTTGAGGAGATTGTAGGTGATATGTTCTATGCTCGGTCCTTTTAATACCGACATGGCGTCTGCTCAATGGCTGCTATCGACGTGGACATTTCTAGAGAAGTCTGGGGTGTCCATCTTGTATGGTAGTCAAGGTTCAGATGTTGTGTAAGGAAGAGAACTGAGTGTCAGGCTTGTCAGTTAGCTGAAAATCAGACCAACACTACGTGGTTCAGATTCCACATAAAGCTATAGGTCCCTTAGTTTCCCTGGGTGTTGGGCTATCAATAAATAGCTCTTCCTGAGGAACAGTCAACCTTAGTTAGTAGCAATGACTACACTCGTTCATCTACACTCATCGCACTCATTTGCCCCTCATATTCGCCTATATCTTTACGTGACTGACCAATCTGTCTAGTTACGTTGTGCCATAGCCACCTAAATTATTGTTCATTGTTGCTTGCACGCTGTGATTGACTATATAAAGCTATTTTAACATACTATAGTGATAAAACAGTTCTTTCTGAACATCACAATATAAACATATTACAATTTGATAACATAATATATTTTTTGTAATTTCTTTTTAAACGTCCGAATATTCGGACGCAGGATAAATTAGAAGACTTCTCACATCCGAAAAATTGGACGATGGGAACAAAAGGGTCAATAAAATTTAATTAGAATTAGTTTTAATAGACAGTTAACAGGAAACAAAATAAGAATACTGATGTATGTATCTAGTATAACTCTTAATCCAAGATAAGCTTATCATGAATGTGCTCATCTGATTTAAACCACACTGTCAGTGTTAGATATATACACAATAGAATCTCATTATAGCGAACTTCACTTATGGGATACAAACTGCTCAGACGTGACACACTGACAGACAAATTGTGACAATATCATGGGGACGACTTGCCCTGAGTGATAAAAAATACATCACACTACATAAAAAAAAGACCCAAAAATTTTTTTATTGCATGAAATTCCACTTAATATTTAATTGAAAAATA
Organism: Stictocephala bisonia; assembly: GCA_035578905.1. Taxonomy (NCBI): domain Eukaryota; kingdom Metazoa; phylum Arthropoda; class Insecta; order Hemiptera; family Membracidae; genus Stictocephala; species Stictocephala bisonia. Next base: position 16,607,965 of record JAQJVL010000001.1, read on the forward strand.
GTCCCAATTCAAAGTAATTCTGATTTTTTAATATATTTTAATAACTTTTTATATTATATTGTTAAGTATTAATTAATGTATCATATTTAGCTTGCTTGAAATGAAACTGAAAACTGATTAAATTAAAAATCTAAATCAAATTAAGAGATACTCAAGCTAAATTAAGTGAACTGTGTGAATTAGACAGGTGACATAGCCTATTTTAATGGGCCTGTCAACATATAAGCCTGAGCGAAGTAATTTTGAAAATTCTTTCTTAAATTATTTCCTGCCATGATGTATAAACATAATTTTTATTACATTAGTGTCTAGATTAGAATAATTTGTTAAATACATTTTTAAAAATTAATTACAAGCATAATTTAAAATAATTGGATCATAAATAAATTTTATATAAATCTTTTACTAAAACGCTGCAAATTTCCTAATTTGAGCCTGGGATCCTGGGAGATATCCTGTGTCAGAAGGCTGGGTTTGTGTTCAGTAGTTGTGCTGTACAACAGTGAGTGAATAGACATGGCATTTAATTAGATAAAATCTTGCTAAGGAAGCATTCAGTTGTTACGTATGATTTCAGCGTTGCAGAGAAGAAGATCCTACTTTAGAGACAAAATTTAAACCTGGAGGAAGATTTGAAAGTGACAAAGAGCGTGCTTCATCGGATAGAGAGAAGGCAAAAAAGAAAAAAGAGTCCCGATCAACAGACCATGGTAACTATAAGATCTTTCATTTGAACAAAGTTTGTTCCTAAAATAATGTGAAATAAACAAGTTATAGAAAGGCAGTTAAGTTCTTAGTTAGATATGCAACAATTAGTGGTCTACGTTTGTGCTGAACTCTTACTGTATATGTTCATCTGGTGATTGAATCAGCAATCATTAGCTATCTTCTTTTATTCAGTTTTTTGCACTTTGAATACTGTGGTATAATACGACTAATTGATATATTGCATACTAGTTTTTTACCTGCCAATTTGTTTGATATTGTATTTTTTAAGTGAGTTAAAACATAATGGAATCATATTAGTATTTTTAACTCAAAATATAAAAACACATTCTGTAACAAGTATCTGTATTTGTGTTTTTAAATTCATTCCATTAAAATCTTAACATTTAAATCCAAGGATTGGTTGTGTTTATTGTTAAGTTTGTTAATAACAGAATTTAACCAAGGATTATTGATTTCTGAGGCCAATGTAAAATGTTTGATCTTTTTCGATTAATTCACTGCCTTTTCATTGAATATCACTTTTCACTAACAGATAAGTTGGTAGTTAAGTCTTAATAACACTGACAAAAGGTGTGGACAACTTACTTTAAAATGGTAAGCATAAACTGGAGTAGTAGTGGACAAATGGAAAATAAATAAATAATAAATTGTTGATGGTACTGAATCAACATAATTTATGGTATTGTATCAGTTTCATAATCCATCTACACTTACAGGTACATAATTTTTCTAATAGATTTCTGATCATATTTATTATTTATGATAAGGTGAAATGTGTAGCCTTTCCCGCCTCCTCAGTTTCCCACCTAGTAAGCTTAAACTAGCAGAACTTAACACTTACCAATACAAACTTGTCATTGTTATTTAAGAGTCCATTTTAATTAACATAACAACTTATAAAAAATGTGAAGGGTTGTCTTTAACAAAGACATATAATTAAATTTACCACCAAGCACTCTTCTAAATTTTAAAAGAACAGAGCCTGAACCTCAAAACTCCAGTATTGATGAGGGAAATACTAACTGACACTAAATCAAAAGTAAAATATATGAGAGAAATTTCAAAACAATTTGAAATGAAAATGGAATTGAACAAGAATATCATCTTTACCCCTTCACTATAACTTTCTTAGAGAAAAATTAACACAGGTGAAAAAAAAAAATATATATATATATATATATATATATATGTATAACATGAATCAACACATCTAATTAGATAGGACCAATTTAATGTGCATTGCTGATGACGTTACAATTTTAACCGGAGATATCGCAAAAACAAATTAAATACTATAAGAAATAGTGAAAAATTGGTTCCTCAAATACATTACTTGGCTTTAATCAGCTTGTTAATTCCTAAACACAAACACTGAAAAATAAAAAGGGAGTCTCAATTAAATATCTCTGTGAAATCATACAAGAGCATGGTCTTGAGTTTCAATTTTTAATTCAAAAGTTACAATTGAAACATGTTGTTAAAATGACTGCCATTAATTTATTCTTAGAGTTGTTTACTGGAGAAATTATTTATACTTTAGACTGCCATTAGATTAACACAAAACATATGTAGTAAAAAATCACTTTCTAAGTATGGAAAACTCAGACACCATAAAACAATCACTAAACTACAACGCCTCTGTGATCCTCAGACTAGTTTAGAACAGAAATATTGATGTCAAATAAATTTAACAAAAAAAAAAGAAAAATTATCAGAACAATATTTTTTGTACGATGGTAGAATGTGTTATGCACCTTTTTAGGGCCCTATACAGTTGCCCTGGTGTGTAGGACTTGCACCCACTAACAAGCTGTCAACCCAGGCATTATTCAGTCTTGGAACCATTTAAGCATTACTTAAAAAGGATGCCTACTAAGAGCTCCATCTAGCTTTTTACCTTTTCAAAGGTAATTGTCGGGTAAATTTATATCGCTCTTCCGCTTTCTTTTCCTACAGCAACTCCTTAACGCACAGCGTACACAGGTCCAACCCGCTGATCAGAGATTTTCTTCCTGACCTCAGTGGAATTTGGTATCCAGCGAGAATTTCCCAATGTCTATCCGATAAGAAAAATGTTAGGCCATTTTTAAAATACTGACTTACAAACATAGACTTAGAAGTTATAAGGAAGAATACACTGACATGGAAAAACGAAAACTACAGTTCTATGGGCATATTAAGGAAACTGAACCTATAGGTTACAAAAACTTTTAGAAGTTTATCAACCCCAGATCAGAATAATGTGCGGCAGGACGACATTGTCGCAGAACAAGAGACGGCTGCAGAAAGAAATCGTTTAGTTGAGAAACTATTTTTCCACACTGCTAAATTACAACATTAATTTCTGCAGAACGATATCTGGTTTTGTATATAAACAATTAATTAGAACTGTATTTGTAGTGCAACTTAATAACAAACTACGTACTGTGATTCAGAATTACAGATGGCATTTGCGATTTTATGATATGAACAACAGCCAACTGCAGTGAGACGAAAGTCAGACGCCGGTCATCTTCAACACCTACGCAATTTCGTATTAACTCTAAACAAACTCTAGAGATGGGTAAAGGTACGGTAGTTCATTTACAATACTAGTACACGACCGGATCATTCACTGTAATGAACTAGGTCAAAATGACGACTTGTACAAGCGACGATTGGAGTGATTTGTAGTTTTGTTTCATAGACACGTGTTTATTATTTATACTTGTAAATTTGTTCAACCAACCTTCTTCAAATTTAAATTTTTATTACTAATATTGATCATATTAAATAATTACGTTATTTAATGATTTTATCAGTGGCCCTTCCCAGCTATGGTGTTTACTTTGAAATGAACGAGTTCAAATCATAATAAACGAACTTCTTCACTCGTTCACTAAGCTGACTAGTTCATTTGACTCGATCGTTAGTGAACTACTCATCCCTCCACTCCTGCTTTCCAATTACGATTGGATCGGTTCATTGTGTTTGAGTAATGATAACTTAAAGTCAGTTACTTTATCATTGATTGATAATGGCTGCCTCTGGAGAGCGTATTGTTTTTAGTAACTGATCATAGAAAATGCTATTATTTTAAAACACATTATTTATACTATATAGTAGGTTATTTACCTTTGTGATCCGTCAAGTAATCCTGGATTACTTGACGGATCACAAAGGTAAATAACCTACTATATAGTGTTAATTTAGTAATCCGGAGGCCTAAACATGACATTATTTATGTTATAATCCAGGACGTCTGTGATGTAAACGTTTCTGCAACGTTTCCGTTCTGCAACCAACGGAAATAAATGGTTATTTTTTTCAGTCCAGTACAGTCCGACAGTTTCTGCTAGTAAGTCAGGCAGGTTATCAGAATTAGGTCAGATTAGGTAATAAAGAACTAAAAAGTATAAGTGCATACTAAAATTGACATTTGCATCTGTCAATGAATTAGTGCCCATCGTAGTAATTTTTGTCAAATAAACTTGAATAAAACATACATAAACATAATTTGCAATCCTTAATTTAATATCTTTCTTCTATATTAAAAATTCGGGAATTTAATTTATATAATCGTGGATAAAAGCAGTAGGTTTATGCAAGCATGGGTGATTATTTTCGTGACTAGAAGACGCACCTCATTCTTGGTGAAATAAAATATTTTAATAACAAATTTTACGTTCTTTTCTTTGGCATTGGTAGTAATAAGTAAAATATAACCTTATGTTTATATTAACCAATAATGTAACCATAATACTTTGAACGAAGAGTATTTATCAAACAAAATGATTAATTTTTCGACTAAGAACAAGATCACCACTTGAGTGAATAAATATAAATTCCAAATAAAATCTATAGTTCATTTATGTAGAATCGCTCGCTGGTAATGAGTTAGTCTCAAATATTGTTTTCAGTTTTTTGCTCTCAACGATCTTGACTTATCAAGTAAGGGACGCCACTTGCATTCCTCTCTTTTTAGAAATATCTTTTTAAACAATTATTATTATGCTACTACCAGAGAAAACTTCTTTGTTTAAGCTAATAAATAATTTCGTAACTATTAAGACCCTTTGAATGTGATCATAATTTTACAAAACTAAGGATATTTGAGCTTATCTTCTCCCAATTTCTTTGCTCTCCAAATAATAAAAATAAAATAATTTAAACTGTCTAATTAATTACTTTATTTCAACTTTCTTATTTGTGTATTGAGTTTGAACGTAAGATATAAAAAATTAAAAATGTATTCAAAAAAGCCTTTTAAAATAATTGAATTTATAACAGCGTTTCTATCTTATTATTTAGGTAAACATTTAGGCTACATTCCATAGGAGGAAAATATACAGCATAACTAGTTTTTTTTTTTCAGTTGATATTTTACTCTATTGGTACCATAATATAGTGTAGTACTTGCAGACAGGTACTGTTTTTTATACACCATCGCAGAAAGATTGAAAGCATTCTGCTTTGGGCTTTATCAATCAATCAAAGTAGGGTACAAACATAAACAACTAAATGAATTTCAGCAATAAAAGAAGACAAAACTGCATCAGGTATAACACACCATTGACTACTATAAAAACAAACATACTGTCCGAGGCAATGCATGTGCCGTAGACTCATGCTTGCGCTGGTGGTTGTGTTCAACTAAGCACTCAGACGACTGTTTGGCATACTATTAGCTCAGGTATTAGTCACTTCAGCTAGGCTGGAGAAAGACAGAGAGAGGAATAAAGAGAGGAAGATTGCTGTCACTACCTGTGAAAACCGAACAGGAAAACCGGCTTCACGGGACCCATATGAGCAGTCTTCTTGTTTCTATAGTCAGTACACAAACTTGAAATTTCAGATAGGAACACTTATAGACAAAACTATTTGATTATAAAGTTGGATCAAAGATGACCGGAAAAGAACCATTACAATTTGGTTTAGTGAAAGAAAGAGAGTTCCAAAAGAATTAAATTAGTGTTGACACGAAAGAGGGGTAGCTCATCATACCAGTGTTGACTGTACTTTACATGGTTCAATTGGTCACATGCATTACTCATAATAATGATAAAAAAAGAAATGCCCTTTCTACTTCTTTCAAACTGTCATTGAGTATAACATTTAATATCTCAAACCTCGCCTTAAATAGAGTACTGATGTTGTTGAAATAAAGCAGTATACAATATGTTCGTAAGCACTATGTGTAGTTTCAGGTGACATTTGTCAATGAAGATTTAACGCAAGCTCTCACAATCCAAATGTTTGTACCATTGAATATCTCCTTTGGCAATTTAAATTGCATGTAGACACTCAATCGACAGTTGAATCTACATGGCTCTGTTAATGGCATGTATTTCAAGTTGACAATTGTTCACGTTTCTTATGTTCATGTAGGATGGGCTTATATTTCTAGAAGGCAGAAAATTAGTGATTGTTTAACCCATTGGGGAAGGAATTAATATACATTCTCTGCAGCACAGGCAATTTTAATTAATTTAGACCAAAATGCATAGTTTTACTAAAATATTTGTAGAAATAGTTTTAATTTTGATTAATTAATGAAACCTTCAGAATCTTTTAGCCAGTAACGTTATAAACAATATTATTACATGTGACTTATGGAAAAATCTTGTTTTTACATGGAAAACAAGTTTTAATATTTTTGGTTAACTTTAAATAATGATAATATATAAATCAAAAGTCACTAGCACACTAATGTCACTAGCAGATTCACTACTACTTATTCCAAAATCAAAGTCACTGTCTAAATACATATCTACTTATAAAATAATCTTAATAATATAGTATTTCGTAATAGTAAACAACTTCAAATTATTATATTACGACGCACACAACTGAAAGACAGAACGCAAGCAACGTAAACAATGGTGAAACCAGACTAATAATTTAGTTATTGGTTGTCCTTACAGTTTTCCAACATAACAAAACAAATAACAGCAGTTTCTGAAAATAATGAACAAGGACATATGCCTGCTATCTAGTGGAAAAACCAACAACTAACAGATCAGTAATGGCTAGAAACAGTATCACGAGCCCCACTTGTGAGTCGGAAATCAGTCCTGTGCTAGAAATGACCACAAGTAATGCTTATGACTACCGCAGTGGGTTAATTCAAAAATATGAAAATTCTGCCCTTGGTTGTAGACTTTTTCCTAGCCAGAATATTGTCAAGTGTTCCTATGTATGTATTAAGATCATTTCCACGTAAGTTTTTTGAAAAACAACATTTTTAACAAAAAAATTATTTTCACTGCAAATAGTAAACAATTACTCCACAAATTTTATTTTATTGCTTAGCAACAGTCAAAAGGTACATAATTTAGACCAAATTTGTAAGTAAAGCTTTTTTCAATAATTCAAAACATATTATCAGCTAAAAATATAAACAGACAAAATCTAATAGCCTACTTGCAACGCTCTTTCATTTTCGTAAAAATAAAAATATTATAACTAAACAGTAAAACAACAACGATAACCTAGCAACAACAATGCGTTTTATAAGCTCATTACGAACGATAACATATGACGGAACAAAGTGAGTGCAGATAGCTGTTGCAGTCAGCCAGCTGTTTACAGAGCAGCCACAGACGACAAACATTACATTTTCTGAGGTTTGTTTACCGATACTAAACTCAAACGGTTCCGAAAAAATTCTACAGATAGCAGCACATATCAAACAACAACCCTAGCGGTCAATTTAATAGCTCTCAATTCAGAAAAATAGAACTAACCCACCATGAATAAACCTGTCTTGTAACCCTCATCTAAGTTATTCATCCTACATATCCACTATCAGCAAACATTCACACATTTAGTATTGATGTGCAATATTGATTGAATGCTTCTTCACCTATATGTTATGTGAATACAATAATTATACAATAAAATGTATCTATACTCATTGTTTTAGGTTCTGATAAGAAGAATAAAAATGCTTGCGGACAGTGCAGCAACTGCCTGAGGTATGAGAGTTGTGGTAATTGTCAAGCTTGTAAAGATGCCAAACGATTTGGAAGTAGTAAAAAAGAAAAATGTTTTAAACAACTATGCCTGAAAGTTGCGGTAAGTGTTTAATCATATTACTTATAGTATAATTTAATTTTTTAATCTTCCTACTTCAATTTATTTACATTTTATGAAGTTAATTTTTTGAGAGGGACGTAAGCCATAAAATGCTAGAACTACATTTTCAACTTGGGTCAGCACTAGAGCTGTAACCCAGGTACTTGGAGACAAAATGCTGTGGAGATTGTAGGCGATATGTTCTATGCTGGGTCCTCTTAATACCAACACGGCGTCCGCTCAATGGTTGCCATTGACGTGGACACTACTATAAAAGTCTGGGATGTCCATGTTGGAGGTTAGTCAAGGTTCAGATGTGTAGGAAAGAGAACTGACTGTCAGTCAGCTGAAAATCAGACCAACATACATGGTTCGGATTCAACGTAAAGCTGTAAGTCCCTTATTGGAAACAGCCCTATCAGAAGTACAGTTGAACTCAGTAACCAGACTGCACAGGTTCACATTCATCCTACACTTATGTAATAATTCATATTCATCTTAAAATACCACAAAGGTGTGTCGGCGTCTGATATCTAAGAATCAACCAGCTTGACTGACAAAAACAAAGATATTGGGGTAAAATAAAGTTAATTATGCCTTTTTAATCTATAATAATTATTTTTTACTGTAAATTTATGTGTTAAGAAGCTGCCAAATATAGCACAGGGTTGCTTTGTTGAAAACTGGATAACTTTAAGCTTGAAAATGAGGGTACACAACCTATTTTGTGTACTTATTTTGTAAATTTTTTTAGCTTTGAGCATTTTTTGACAATGTTAATTATGATAATGGGTACATTTTCTTATATTTCTTTAAATTTAGCAAAAGAACATTCTGAAGTGAAGTTTATTCATTTAACTAGTCTAGTTTTATGAGATTAATAATTAAGGATATCAACATTTCTTTATTCTATATGTAGCCCCAAAATCCCCTTGTTGCCAATGTCCCTGAAAATCTCTGAATTTTATGAAAAATTCTTCATTTTTCGACAAGCAATCCACATTTAAGGAATTTAATAAAATATATTTAAATATTTTTCATCAATGCATCTTACCCCCATTTTTATTAATTAATTAAAACAAATGGAAACAAATTTTTTTAAAGATAATTGTGATACTAGTATGAAATGGCTGAAGAGTATTAGGTTTCAAAAATGTTAAATTTATAAAAAACCGTTCAAACAGATAAATAACTAAATTATAGATTATCAATCTACTCCTCGTTACAAATTAAGAAATGAAGAATAACTTGCTTTTCGTCACAAATAATTCAATCAATTTTTCAATTCATGTACGTTGTATTTGTTAATTGTGTAAGCTTAAAATTAAGAATGTTTTTATGAATAAAAGTTACAGTTTTCAGATTTGTCTTGATACAGCAGAAAAGTCTATTCATTTTTTTTTACGCAGCATTGCAGTTACTTTCCATTTTTCAAAATGGATAGTTAGTGCTATCCGTACATAATATGACCATTTTTGAAAGGGAAAATAAACTTTGATGTAAGATCACTCACATCTCATTTTTTATCTGTTTATTTTCTTTGAGAATTATTTTGGCTGTATACAAATAAATATATAAAAACAAATTTTAATATTTATTAAGCTTGTTACTTCTTAAATGATTTGTTTTTAATTTTAAAATGCCCTTATACCATTTCATGAGCATATAATTTAAATCCAATAGACATTTATTTGATGACTACTACTTGATAAGTAAACATTCCCAAAACAAATAGCCAATTCGAAGCGTGATAAGCTTGGCTCTGATGATGTATGATTATTGATTGTGATTGGTGCAACATTCAATATCAGTCCGGCTTCATGAGTGTTTTGAATATTGTCAGCTTACATGTTGAATATTAAGGTTAGTTTTTCTCTTGTACGTGCATTCGTTTTATGTAGATTTACAATATAATATTTATTTTTAATTTTAGTTCAATAAATAAAATTTAATTTATTATCTGTAGATTATTCATAAAATATTAGTAACATTTGAATATTAGGGCTACTATAATAATAATTCAGTTAATTAACATAATAACTGAGTACCCTTTTTTATTCAGTTAGATGGCATGTTTTGGAACTTCAGTCCATCAACATGGTCATTTCAAACTCCCTAACATTTTTTATAATATCTAAATTAAATATGTAAATATATAAGGAAATAAATCATTTGTTTAACATTTTTAATAATAAGTTCATTACGAATTTGGTTGACGTTTTCTTAATTTGCTTTAAACAAATTGCCCATGGACATATGTCTGGCTTTTGTTCTGTGGTGATCAGATTATTAGATATATCTCTAAATATAATTTAATTTAAAAAAAGAGAATTATAAATATCTAACAAAAAAATTGTTGTAAAAACCATGGACAATTGATAAAATGGTTAAGAAGTAAAGATAAAAAATCTCCAACATAAAAGAAACAAATTTTTAAAATTTACATACATCAAAATAAATAATAAGGCCACACATAAAACTTTTTTTTAAATTATGTAACTAGAAACAGTTCATTTAAATTAATAAAAAACATTTCAAATGATCATTTAAAATCAAACAACTGTAATCTGGCATGTACAAAATCAATTGTTTAGACAGGTCGATCTTTTATATAGAACTTAAGAAACACATCTAAGCATTTAGAAACAGTAACAGGACAGCTATGAAATCCAATTTTGCTGAACATGTATTATCTAAACCACAAGTACAATAATATATAAAAGAAAAGAAAAATAATATAAGCAATACGAATAAAAACCTGTACAGAAAAATTCTAAATATTTGTAATACAAATATGAATCTGAATTTTTTTAAACTCACAAATAGTTAATTGACCAATTTTTGAAAAATTAAGAAAACGTTCAAAAAGTTCATTATGAACTTACTTACAAATGTAAAAATATGACTATATATTTTTATTTAAATGTTCTATCTATTTAATTTGGATGCAATAAAAAGGTAAGAAAGTTTGAAATGACTATAAAGATAGACTGAAGTCTAACTGAATAAAACAGGCTACCTAGTTATTTGGTGTATCAATTTATTTACACTGTTTATAATTTGTTAGTATAATTTAAAATCGTATTTACAATCTAAAGGGAACATTTTAATCATGCAAAGTTAAACCAAGCTGGATGTACCATCAGGAGTCTTGGGGTGGAAGAACAGGCTGTCAAGAGGGCTTATGTAGGTAGGGTAGGTGGGTCAGAGTAGGTATAATTTGTAAATAAATATCTTTGTTAATAGGTGTAGGGTATTTCAATTCATTGAATTGAAAATGGATTGAATTCAAAATGCAACACATCAACTAATATAATGACTTTTGACAAAATTAATTTTTAACTCATTATGTTCTTGTTGTAAATACAGAGAGGAAATGTGCCAATGGGTCGACGAGGCAGAAGACCTGCCCATCAGGCATCAGAGAGCAAACGTGCTCAGTCGGATTCGGATGGTGAGCAATCGGTAACAAGCAAAGTGAGCAAGGTGGTGGTGGGGCCACAGCAGTGCTATGGTCCGGGTTGCACCCGCCAGAACAGACCCAACAGCAAGTATTGCAGTCATGAATGTGGCCGGCGGTTGGCTACCAACCGTATCTTCCAGGTACAGGACCATTACTTGTCAGTCAACATTACGTAAATAAAATAGTGTAAGCAAATCTATGAAGGGTGTTTCATAACACCCATCTCAAATATTTAGCGGTCAAACAACCTACTAAAGACAGAGGTTCGGTTATAATGTATTCTCCACTAAATAGACAGCAACAAATTTTGTTAAGTTATTATCAAACCTTTTAAATTATGAGGTGTTCCAAAAACAGAGGGTCCCATGTTTGAATCTTGAAAATTTTAAATATTCAGCTGGGTAATGTATACTATTTTAAAGCTCTTAAAACCCTTAACATGTTGAAGACAAAATCGTATTATTTCCGCTTTTTTTCAAAATGGTGGCTTAACTTGTGTTGAAAATAGAGGTTTTTTGCTTTGATTGCAATTTCTTGCTATCAATCCTACACCAAATCCTAAACCTACACCAAAATACAATTTTTAAAAATAATTTATAATATTATATTCCATGTATGACCATATTTTTAAAGGTTTGCTACCCCAAAAAAGTTTTTTGGAAAAAATAAAAATGCCCAATACACAAAAATGTCAAACAGTAACATACAGCTTTCAGCTCATAAATTTAACCCCTGAGAGGCTGTAAGGGAGCGGAGCGCTCACCCAGTATTGTTTTCATGCCTGCACAACATTATTTATAGAGACAAACTTTTGCCCTATATATACACATATTTAATTATTTATATTTACTGTTTAATCGTAGTGTTAGTGTTTTAGATTACACGGTTTTGTTGACGCGAATTCTTACGAGTTAAAGGCTGTAACAAACTGAATAACTTTAACATTTATAGTTGTTTTCTTTCTATCTATAGCGAAGTCAACTAAAAAGCTATTTATCGATGTCCTCACCTATTTTTCTTCTAAATATATTGAACAGATAATGCACAGTAAATGAAAGAAAATATTAGTGTTGGTTGACAATTTGTGTAGATTGACAGACTCTGCCATCTACGCCACCAACACGGCGCAAAGGAAGTCTTCTGCCAGTCTCATCAATGCTACTAAAATGAGTTTTAATGAGGACTACCTCCTGCTCTATAGTTACTTGAATCTTCCAACCCATACATCCCGCGATACGCAATAGGAATGTGTTGATCAACGGGACTTCGAACCTGTATTCACAAATTCCTTCTACTAATGTTCTCTTTACTGACCTCCCGCCCACCCTTTCATTATATACAAATGAAGTGTTAATGAGTAAACTTCTTCATGTTCAAGACACATAATTCATAAAACATTTCATCTGTTTGGGTATGATTATCTACAAAAGTTTATGTGATCAGACCTTTTAATAATCATAATATTTGTATGATTTTTTATCATTTTAAATGTTTTTATTTATATTCTTATAACTATCAAGAATACAGCTTCCATGTATACAAGTTCTTCATGAAATCATTAACATTAGTTAATCATGCCGACATAAATATTTATATTGTTATATATACTTAAATATGTATTTTACATACAAAAATCTTTACCTTCACGACAATATTATGTACACAAAGCTAAATTTACATTTTGGTTGTCAGGTAACTACATTTCTGAATTTTATTCTGAATAATTTGTTTGTAATAAACGTTTTTTGCCAATCAGAAAAAAATTGAGTATCGTAGCATTTCATAAATAAATCAAGTTACATTTCTGCTAAAACATATGGCCTTTCACTTTAATATATATATTTAAAATAAATAAATAGAATATGCCTGTAACAAATGTATACTTGCTCTTGTCAGATAAAGAATTTTTCTTGCTTTGACCTGTACAAAACTGTTAAAATAGAAGAACAGTTTGTTAAAAGTATAATTTCTTAATTTTGAAGATTTAAGATTGTTATCAAAGTAAACAAAAATTAAGGATTGTCTTATTTTACCAGGCAAATTTAGGGCTAATAAGCCCTCTTTAACACTTAACCTGCGGACCAATGGCTTAAGGGTGACTTTTCAACCACCACCACTGACTGGGCAGGCGGCTGCATGCAAGGGAGGGATCACTCAGATGGTCACCCATCCAAAGGACAACCACGCTCGATGTTGCTTGACTCTGTTATCTTGTGCTAACATTGGAACTCGTCAATACCACTGTTCGTGTAGGGGTAGGTGGGTGGGTCAATACCACTGTGAACTCTCCCTTAACGTGATTAAATCTGTAAACCAATGTTCCATTTTTGTAGAAAAAAAAACATAGTTTGTCCGTTAATCCTAGGCCACTGTCAAGGCCACTGGTATGAAAGTACTAAATCATACTAAAATTTTTTGTGGCAATCAGTCTGATACTTGATACACCATTGTAAAGAGGCCCAGTGAGATCAGATGGATGTGGCAGTAAATAATGCTGTGTGCATTATTACTACAGTAGAGTCCTGCTAGTCCGAACTTCGGTAATCCGAAAATCAGCTTAATCCGACAAGAAGTTGACAACAGATATTGCAAAAATTAAAATGCAGTTACTGTAAGAACCACTACTTTATATCTAAAATTTACAAGAAAATATTATTTCAAGTATTTAACTGTTAATAAACTTTTCAAATATTACTTTGGTTTGAAAATATCAGTTAAATTTCTTGGCTTTGAACAAGATTTCCTCTCTCTCGAATTTAAATTACGCCAGCATCTCAAAACATAGTAGCCACTGGGGTCGCGACACAGGGTGTTGCTCTACGTAGGGTAGTGTGAGATCAAATGCAGCTGGAGCGCCTGTATGGGTTATAAAAAAACTGAGATTCGTAAACACACAAGTTCAAACTGTTGATAAGAGACTGACAAACTGATTGGAAACAGATCTGTCTGAGGTAGCGTGAGAGCGACAGAAATATGCACACGAGTTCCGTCAGCTGATACGTGGGCTAGTGGCGAATGCAGTGGAATCAAGTAGCGCTGGGGCTGGAATCGATTTCCGCTAGTGACTCCTAACTTTTTGTCTCGAAAAACTGTGTTTGATTGTACGTCTCAGTTGAATGTATTCTTCTATTAAAGGGTTCATTCTCCTTTTATAATTATAGGTTATTATTGCTTTAAAATTTTAAGTACTGTACTTAATGGTAAGCATATTGTTTATGTTATGTTTTATCAAAAGAGTATTTTAAGAAAATCTGTTTTATCCGAAAAATGTTGTAACCCGAAATAAGTTCGGTCCCAATTATTTTGGATTACCGGGACTCCACTGTTTCATTTTGTTGCTGTAGTATGGTTTTATGTTTCATCAGGTTTTACCACAGCGAATACAAGAATGGGCAGTGACACCAAGTGCAGCTGAAGCCATGAATCGCCAGCAGCTTGAAACAATCCGCAAGCAGCAGCGGGAGGTGCAAGCCATCCTGCAGGAACTGGATAAACGCCACACAGTAAGTTCCATTGATAATAATATGTTAACCTTAATAGAATCTTTTTATTAATTTAGTAATGATTATGCTTCGGGAAAAAAAACTCACTCTTGCTGGCATTCTAGATATTTAGGAGATTTCTTTACATGTTCACCAAAACCACACGGTTATGGTTGTAGTTTTTTTTTTTTTTTTTTTTTTTTTTTTTGGGGGGGGGAGGGTATTCTGGTTCAATCTTGTACAACCAGCAATTTCTGTTTCTTGTTTATTTGTTTCAATAACATATTTTTTGTATTCACTGTCTGATTCCTTTCTTTCTGTGTTGGTTCAAAACTAAACAAAGCCAATTTATAATGCCTTTATTTTTTATTTTTTACTGCATCAAAAAAAAGCAAACAATCTGAACGCTTATTTTTAAAAGTCCTCAATTTTGATATCAATTCTTATAATATTTAAATGTTATTCATATGGGTTAGAGAAAAAACACAAATAATCGTAGTGTCAAGATTACTATCCTTTTTTTTTTAGTCTATTGAGCAAATAAATGTTATATATTTATGAAGATATATTCTTCATTCTTGGTTATTTGGCATCTCAGGATTTCTACAATACTAAACTATTTATGTGTTCAATAGGAATTAGATACTATCCTGGATAGAGCAAAGAATGCAACCATAAAGGAGACTGAAGAGGAAGTGGAAGAGGAGGGAGAGATGAGTATGTACTGTATAACCTGTGGACACGAGATTCATTCTCGCACTGCCATAAAACACATGGAGAAGTGTTTCAATAAGGTATTCAACAGAATCATTTATTTATTTATTCAATTTCAAAATGCTACATAACAAGCAATCGCCCAATTACAATGCAGCATTAATTTAAGAATATGCAATACAAAAGACATGCAGCAGAATATGTACATAGTTCAATGTCCTCCATGCCAAATATAATCATACACTTAATAGTCACACAAATCAGCAACTAGCAACAATAAACTAGTATTATAAAATATATATATAAAAAGAACCACACTTAGCAATCTTTTCTTGATGTTTTTAATGTTTAAAATCGATTTCTGTCTCGAAAGACCATCATCAGTTTAACATAGAATTCTATGTTAAAAAATTAAAAAATTCTATGTTAAACTGATGATGGTCTTTCGAGACCGAAATCGATTTTAAACATTAAAAACATCAAGAAAAGATTGCTAAGTGTGGTTCTTTATATATATATATATATATATATATATATAAATATTAAGCAATCTAATAGCTAAAAATGTCAAACAATATTATAAAATATATGCCATAAAAATGAGTTTAAATAATATAATAAATAGTGAGAAACGAACAAAATAAACAAAACAAATATCATTAACAACAAATTGTAAATAAATATTAAAAATTTAACCATGATCGAAAACAACATTATAATAAGAACATTAAATAAAACAAAAATATAGTACAGAAATAGTAAATTAATGGACCATATGTCTAATTACAAGTCTGCGGAAGATGGTGTGAGAATTGAAAAAATATCTATGTCATCACCATTAATTGCATTACACAGTCTTATCATTGTGTTAAGGGGTGAACAGATCCCTAAGTTTGTGCGAGAGAAGTGGGGAGTGAAGAACTGATAAGAACGAGAATTGTGCCTGGGCACAGTAAACTGAATGCAGGACAACAGTGCCGTGTCGTCGAATGCCCCACACACCAGTCGCCTTAGATTCATGACCATTGCCATCTTACGTCTAACACTCAGACAATCAATTTCGAATAACAAGAGAAGTTCAGAATAAGGCACCAAAGTTGTGTAATACCAAAGGATTTATAATAGAGAAACCTCAAAAACCTCCTCTGAACATTCTCAATGTAATTGGATAAATAATTCACTGTGGATACCAGACCACTGAAGCATATTCCAACCTTGATCTTACCAAAGAACAATACAATAGTTTGATACTTCTCTGGTTATCATCATAGTTTATCTTCTATAACAAAAAAAAACCAATATTTATGATTTAGTAAATGAAATTTCAATATTTTGATACCTGACCAGCCACAATATTTTAACTAAATATTTTATGTAATAGTTTTTTATGATGGGAAAACCTTAAATACAAAATACCATCTATTATTGATTGACTCGAGGTCAACGGCGTGCGGATAATGTAAGGGCGACAGATTCTTTTACCCACCACACAGTCAGCTGTTGATTTATTCTCAGCCAGAATTCTCAATTCTCTTTCTAGGTTATGTAGAGTTTTATGTTAGATCTGCTGTTCTGCCAAATCAATTTAATTTTGTAATTAGACAAATAAATACAGTACTAGCTCTTGGCCTAATACGAATTTTTAATTACAGCAGAACCTCACTTAACTGACGTATACGGGCCATGATGACGTCGGGTAAAAGAAAATGTCGGATAATAAGGAATTGCAAAAAACGCCAATTTTTGTATTACTAAAGTACTTTAATGCATTTTACTAAGAATTAACACTTTAGTACCGTTTAAACAATCAATAATTTGGGTTATAGAACACAAAATAAAACTGATAACAATAACAAATACAACGTAATAACATTTCATTACAGTTTAATGAATAAGTTGCAAAATACAGAGTGATTAAAAATGAAAGGTAAATAAACAAAATTTACTAAATATAAAATTAAACAATTATAAATTAACTTTATACAGATAAAAAAATTACTGTATTATTTATTTAATTTAACAAGATTAATTTAGGATTTTGAAAAAAGTTTTTTATTGTTGGTTGCTTGCCTGAAGACTGTCGTTTCTTAGCTGCAATATTACGCCATTTCATCATAAAGACAATATCAGACCTAGAAGCTTCATCTTGTTGCTTCATTCATTCATCTGCTTCATTTTGCTTCCTCTAAAAATACACTTCTTAGAAGTAGTTTACGCTCGGCTCACATTGTACAGCCGACAGCCCGTATTATAAAACTGAACGTAAGGTCGGACAGTAAGAAAAAAAATTACTGTATCTGCTCATTAAAACATACAGTAGCAGGACTAGTTACTTATTGCTGTATTGCACTGTTATGTAATTCACGTAATACAGTACACAATCAAATTCTGTAAAACAGTAACCGATTTTCGTTGTATAAAAGTTAGTTACAGTCCCGACTATCTCGGAAAATCAGACGTTTTTTACAGTGGCGATTTCGGGACATGTATGTCAGTTGAAATGGAATGTCGAATAACAGCATGTCGGATAACGAGGCTCTACTGTAATCATAATGTAAACGTTGTAAACTTGAACAATATTTTTTTAAATTTTGTCATAGATAAAAACGGTTGATATAATTAAAGATATATTTCAATGCTAACCATTTTAATAATATTATTTCTTCTCTACATTGATTAAGAGACGAATATAGAATGTGGAAAAAAGAAAAACTATCCATAATTTTGTACTGCAATCACAACTTTTAATAACAGTAATTGATGAACTGCAGTTAAGTAATATAATGACACAGCAGTCCATGTCCATTAACTCTGTCGGGGTTCTTCCAACAGCCGGACAGTCAAAGTTGACCATTTTTTGTCCACTGACAGACCTCCACACAGCCCCAACACCGACTAAACTGTCGTAGATTCGGTCCGGGCAGTGTGGAGTAACATTATCACACTTGTTGCGGTTACCCCCATTTTGCCTGTATTGTAGTGTTTATTTTAAAAAATCATAAAACTATAATTTACGATAAAAATAATATCAAGTATCATATTTTATTGTGTTGTATGAAATAGAGAATTACGATTAAAATATTGCAACTGATTAACTAAGAAATTGTAAATAAAAAATTTCATAGAAAAAGAAATTACAAACATTTTTTTTAATGTCAAAACTTTGCACCCCCCATACAAATTTACATAAACATTTTACCATCTATTTTAAAGTTTCAAAATAGCTATATTATAGAGAATTTTCTATTATTTTAGAATATATAAATACATAGCACCATATGTACATTTATATATAAAAATGTATAAAACATTTCACATGTATAAAACCTAATAGTTGCACCGGTAACAAGTGCCTTTACGTTGTAGTATGAGCAACTACATTTTGTTAAAAAAACTATACAAGCATATATAGCATGCAAAATATATAATATAGCATATCTCTTTGTTCAATATAATACATAGAAATGAAAATAGAAATATTTGTTTCACTCATTTTTACTGCATATTATTCTAACCACTCTACACCCAAAGCTAAACAAATGTCAGCAACGCATGTGAGTATTTACTTTTAAGTATCATGTTACAAAGAAAACAAAATAAACTGTCTAAAGACGGTGTGTAAATGATAGATTAGGAACAGTGGAGTGGAATGGTATATTATTTGCAATGTTTACACCACAAATAAGCCAGCTCCTGTTGTTTATTTATAACAATGTCTAGTCGTTGGAAAACCGATGCATAACGTATCAGACCTGCACATCAACGTTGGAAAACAGACGGGTAACCATTTGAGAGTTAATAGGCAAACTTGCAGACTTTGACTGTACCATACAGCACGCTATCGCAAGAGGAAAACGGAGGTGTGAGAAGTGATCTTTCTCTCACATATTATCTTCCCTATACACCATTCATATGTATTCAGTATTTCAATACATTATTTCCTTCGTAGTTCAATAATGAATAAGATGTAAAATATACTGAAAGGTGATATTATAAAGTACAATATTTGATCATTAACTATTGTGAGATTAAAATAAATATGAGGCAGATTTAAGGTCAGGTCTACTGACAGAATATTGAATTGAGTTGAAAATAAAACTATCAAATAGTAATTTTATGGTTTTAATACTGACAAGGATTTATGATTCTGTTTTCAACTAAATAATTATATCAGTAAGAAAAGCCTGTACGGAAATATAAAGTATTGAGTTTTGAAAAAACTTGAGACTTGTAACGTGTTTACTGCTGATCAAATATTATGTCCTTTCACATATGCTGAAACTCAAAGCGTAATTTCTGAATAATGAAAACGATAAATAATAAAAACTTAAAACTAAAAACGAATTCACCTCAAAAGTCACATAACCTCCAAACACATATGTACAGTAGGTGAAATAATCACTCACAATAATAAACCAGTAGTTGGCGATAATCAGCTATTTCAGCCCATGACGCTCACAGTACAAGGTCAACTTCTCGCAATGAATGTGTTAAACAATAATGTACAGATTTTATAGCTTTATAACATTAGTTTTGGTGAACATGCATTTTTTAATGGATTGTTCACTAAAATAAAGATTTTTACTAAAGATCACAACACAAATTAAACTGATGAGTTGAAAGTATAGTGCATGGAACCATCACTTTTTTGTACCCTGCAATTTTTCTACAAATTAAAAAATCCTAATACCACCCAACAACAGCTCTAATTAATTTGTATTCATGTATGTGATTAAATCTCTTAAATTCATACCAACCTACTTTACAATGTTCCTTTGGTTTTTAACCCTCGTGCTGGCAAAGTTGTGATCTACTACTCATTTTCAGCCTGTGTGTACTGGCAGTGGCATATTTCACAACTCATTTTACACGGTACATTTATTACATAATTTTACAAACACTTAACTAATAACTCGGACTCAGCAATATACAGTTTTATTCAGCAAATTACACACTGTATTTTCGTATGTTCACTTCATATAAATAATTTTTCATTTTTATTTATTAGCCTTTGCAAACCAAAGTCATTCGGCTCAGCTGCCTGCTCAAATAATAATTTGATTAGTGTTTACTTGGATGGACTGCTGTTTGTTTACACACAATGGATCAGAATTTACGTTCTTCTAATATCCATGAATTGTTATTTGGTTAAAATATTGAATCAGATAATAATATTGACATTTCTGCAGACGATTTTCCTAACTATAGATGTTAGTTTATGTATATAGTGCATAAATTATATTTTTTATAATTCAACTTTATTTTATTTTCATAGATATATTCTGCACAGTTTTTATCAATTTTATTTTGAAATTAGATATTTTTGTGTTTATTTTGAGTCAAGAAAATTGAAGCTATTTTTTTGGAGAGATGTTTTTGAACTTTTAGTTTTATAACACCTTCCAATATCCAAGTAAATTGAAATAATTTGTTTGTTTTAGTCAACTTGTTATTATTTTCTTTGCAAATTTTGTATATCTTGGATTTGGATATTTATTATTTTTAGTGTTTGCTACATGGTCACTAATTAGAAATTTTTTTTTTGAAAATGAAAATTCTAACTTCAAACCAGGAAAAAATGTTTTCATTATACTTTTTGAACTTGTTTTGCTTTTATGTTGTAGAACATATATTTGTGAATACAATGATATATAATGTATAATAGATTATATTTTGGTCAAATCCTGATTTTATAGTAATTTTCAAACAAATATTTGCACAAACTGTAAAAATTGCCTGCTAATCAAAGCAAATTTGCGTGCCAGTGCGAGGGTTAATAGTAACAATTTATCACAATCAACCAATTCATGTTGCAGTATGAGAGCCAGGCTTCATTTGGGTCAATATATAAAACACGAATAGATGGGAACAACATGTTTTGTGATTTCTACAACCCAGCCAACCGCACGTATTGCAAGAGGCTCAGGGTCCTCTGTCCGGAGCACTGCAAGGATCCTAAAGTTAGCAATACTGAGGTACGTTAAATATACGCAATTATTTGATTCATTATGTTCTGGGATGCCTAGAACTTAATCAACTGCTAAATTATTAGATTCAGGTTTAGATTTATACCTTGAAGGTTTTAGCCCGTACAGAACATTTAACAAATATTTTTATTTAGTAGTAAAACATTGGCTAAAGGTGGCAGATTTACTTGACTTAATTTGTACAAGTGTAAGTGCAACATTTTTTTACAGTATGAGAATATTTTGAAAAATTAAGGTTAGGTTTAAGGCTCTAGGCCACGAATTAATAGAATAGAAGTAATATCTTTACTGCACATATTCATAGAGAACAAAGCAAAAGTCAGATATGTTCATGTTACAAGAAGTGTATGAGTCAGTGTCTGTTAATTAAAGATGTATGTCCTCCATTGGATGAACTCTTGTATTGTATAGTGAAGACGCTCTAGCAGCCAATTTTTTAAGGAAGTTTTTAAATTTTTCTCTGAGAGTTGCCTCAGGGATTGTCATTCCTCCCCAGACTATAAGACCATATCTTAAGTGGGTTTCAAACAGGGAGTAGTACGCTGTCAAAGCCACTTCAGTTCTACTAATCTGTTTAATTCTTCTTGCTCCATAAAGACTGCTGTTAAGTATGTGACAGAGTTCTCTGTGGGGCTCCCAAGAGACAACAGGAGAGTTAGGGGATAATTTTTATATGTTTCTTATATTTATGGTAGTAAACTATCTCCTCAGGTAAGTTTGCTGATGCCTTTCTTCTAATCTTTTAGCTAAATTTTACTGTTAATGCTTTTATTTAGGTTTTCTCTCTTGCAGTGTGCATCAACTGGCAGCCAATAACTCTAATTATCTTCAAATGACATTATTTCACAACTTTGTTGTTAGTAGAAGGATTCATATGTGTCCTAGTTATCCCTAGGTTAGTGTGGTGAGTAATAGTAACATTATTAGTGTGGTGGGTGTCAGAGACCGAAAATCTAAAAACCCTATTAAAATTGTTTATATCAAAATTTAGAATAAACATACAATGTTTAATGCATTTTCATTGTTTTTCATGGTTTTATAAACTTTTTTTGTGATTAAGAAAAATACCCTAGGTTAGTGTGGTGAGTAATAGTAACATTATTAGTGTGGTGGGTGTCAGAGACCGAAAATCTAAAAACCCTATTAAAATTGTTTATATCAAAATGTTTATAAATAAATTAGTATTTTTAGAATAAACATACAATGTTAAATGCATTTTCATTGTTTTTCATGGTTTTATAAACTTTTTTGTGATTAAGAACCTTCTTTACTCTGTAGGATTGAGACCATAACGTGTTTAGTGTGGTTGGTGTCAGGGACCGAAACGGAAGTTGTGCACAATTGCAGTCGTTAAAAAATAATGCCACTTCAAGGTCATGCAAAGGCTCCCCCTAGAGGAAGGTACTGGGAAGGGGAAGGGCGTATTCTTACCCGGCTGCAATATTTTCTTCTTAGAAATACTAATTGGTCTCTCAGACCGCGCCACACTAACGTAGGGTTATTTATGTTTGGTCTTATTGCATGTTATTGTGCATCTACAGATGGGTTCTTACTTTGCCGTCCTGCCCTCAACCTTTTTATAGCCAAAATACTTTCTTGACAAAACTCTGTGCTACTTATAACAATATACACCTAAAACCTATTTAATGTACATTTACAATTGTGTACCTCTAACACTTAAGTTCATAAAAGATAGCATCATGCCAAGACCATTATAATAAATTCTTGATTGTGTTATACTAATTATTATGTCTAGTGATTATGGGTCCACACAGTAAACACTCAACTATTTTTTCAACTGTGGCTGGATTAGACAATTGAATTTGGATAACCCCTCCAAAGAGCCCTTCGTTAGAAAGTCTTGTGCAGCCTCAGATGACTAATGTATGAGTTAAGGCGTTCAATAACACTCTTGTTACGTTGATCCAATAAGTGCTCAAATGAATTCACAAAATTCAGTTGGCATCCTTTTAAGCCGAAAACTTTGATTAAGACACATTCCAGTAACTACTGCTCAACTGGCCTTAGCACAGGACGGTCATCATTGATTTTCTTGGGTCTGCTGAGATATGACCCACACTTAAAACTTGGCTCTTGTAGATTTCATATCATGCTTCCTTCAACTTCAAGATGAAATTGAGCCTCACGTGAAGCCCACTCAAGGCCTCTACGTTTTATCTGTATCTTACCTTTACGTTCACTATGAGAGACTGGACTGGTGCTATACCTTGTTTAAAAAATCAAGAAAACAAATAAAAATATAAATAAAACTAGGTACTTGCCTTTAGCTAGAGGTAAGAAAAATAATCTCTTCTCAGATATGCTATATATAGAGATATTACCTTGCCACTCAACCAATGTGGGTTGCAAAAAACACTCTTATCTGCCACCCATGTAACTAAATAACACCAGCACAGACACTGCCCATTCTGAACCACAAAGAGGTTGAGCAAGTCTTACTCTGTGATAGTAAGTAGCCAGAAGATTCTATAGCCAGAACTCTAAAATTCAGAGCTGTAGGATACAAAAGTAAGAGCATCAGACGAAATTTAGTAACACAACGTAACTAACTTATTCCAATCCAAAATTGTCAGATGAGGTTTTACTGCTGTATGAAAAGTGAAATATTTATTTTTATTTAGTAACTTGGATTTTTGTTAAGGCTGGAGAAAAACAGTGATGTTACTAATTACTTTTGTAAAAAGTGATAGCTTAACTTCAAATGTATACTGATGTAATCAACATATAAATTGATTATTTTTTATGATCATCAAACTATATCAACATTATCCCATTTAGTGATCAAGAAAGTACAAAAACTCAAAGTTAAAATTTTCTTTAGTTTATTTTTGTATGATTGTAAATACTTTATTGAATATTTCTTGTTGACAGAGTTTTTCATATACTTGGTGAAAAGCTAAATTTTGTGTGTGTAGGTTTGTGGCTGCCCTTTGGTCACCAATGTGTTTGATCTCACTGGGGAGTTTTGTCGCCAGCCCAAGAAGACTTGCCTAAAGCATTATTGCTGGGAGAAGCTAAGGCGTGCTGAAATTGACATGGAGCGAGTCAGACAAGTCAGTAGTCATTGTGTCTATACATTTAGTTTTCATTTTCACAAATGCAAAATCTTGTGCCATATCTTACATAGAGATGTGCGGATAGTGAAATTTGAGTTGGATCAAATTCTGTTCAGATAACTTAAGATCAAGTCAGATACAGTTTGGTTTATATGGGTCTCGGATCGGACTGTCACATAGACTGGTATTTGAAACAACAGATTTATTAAAGGTATCAAGTGTACTCTTCAATTTTTGTGATGAAAGCACTATTGTGAAAAGTATGATCTCAATACTTAAGCAGCACAATAGTTCACATGTACTAAAAAGTGAGTAAACATCAAAGTGATATCATAAAGAGATAAGCAGGGACCAGGAATGTTTTGATTATTATCAAGGTGGCCTAGGAATAGTGATTGACCTTTGGAAAGTTATGATTGGTACCACATGAGCAGTTTTTACTATTTCCTGATAAGCATAATTTTTACTGATATAGAACTGGAAACATAGATTAGGAACTATTATCAGTCCAGTCAAGAAATATATGCATAATGCCACCAACCCACCCGCCCACCCTTACACGTGCAGTGGTTCTGACTCACCTAATCACCCTTACACGTACAATGGTATTGACCAACCATCAATACCTCTAGTATTAACTATTATTAGTATTAACATGAGGCTCTAGTATTAACATAGAGAATAACATATAGTATTCTCTATGTTAATACTATATATACGAACTAATATTGTCCTTCAGTAATTAAGTTGTGGAAATATTTATTGCTGTACGGAATTGACAGACGACATGGGACCGATGTTTTCAGCAAGAACTCTTTACATCCCTTATATACACGTATATATACTCTGTACGTGTATGGTGCAATGGTATTGACACACCCGCCCACCCATACACGTACAGAGGTATTGACCCACCCGCCCACCTATACACGTACAGAGGTATTGCTTAATAGTTGACCCACCAACTCACCCTCACACAAACAGTGGTATTGACCCAACCCACCCACCTATGCAACTCCCTCGTCAACTGTCCTTCAACCCACCCACTCATGCAACTCCCTCGTCAACTGTCCTTCAACCCACTCACTCATGCAACTCCCCCGTCAACTGCCCTTCAACCCACACCCACTCATGCAACTCCCCCGTCAACTGTCCTTCAACCCACACCCACTCATGCAACTCCCCCGTCAACTGTCCTTCAACCCACCCACCTATGCAACTCCCTCGTCAACTGTCCTTCAACCCACTCACTCATGCAACTCCCCCGTCAACTGCCCCCCCCAATACAAGTATAGTGGTATTGACCCACCCGCCCGCCCATACAAGTACAGTGGTATTGACCCACCCGCCCATACAAGTACAGTGGTATTGACCCACCCGCCCGCCCTTACGCCTATAGAGGTATTCAATACCACTGTACGTGTATGGGTGAGTGGGTGGGTCAATACCACTTTACGTGTATGGGTGGGCGGGTGGGTCAATACCACTGTAAGTATATGGGTGGGTGGGTGGGTGGGTTAATACCACTTTACAAGTATGGGTGGGCGGGTGGGTCAATACCACTGTACGTGTATGGGTGAGTGGGTGGGTCAATACCACTTTACGTGTATGGGTGGGTGGGTGGGTCAACACCACTTTACGTGTATGGGTGGGCGGGTGGGTCAACACCACTGCACGTGTGTGGGTGGGTGGGTGGGTCACTACCACTGTACGTGTATGGGTGAGTGGGTGTGTCAATACAAGTATACGCGTATGGGTAGATCAGGTATAGTGGATATGTTTTGATGTTTTGTTCAGATCAATTGAGCAATCACTCTCAATACTGGTAATCAAAATGTTATTTCAAGGAGGAGAGTACCAATTCATATCTGATTGATCTGAGTGGTACAGTAATACCACTGTACATGTATGGGTGGGCGGGTGGGTCAATACTATTGTAAGTGTATGGGTGGGCAGGTGGATCAATACCACTGTATGTGTATGGGCGGGCGGGTGGGTCAATATGGCTGTACGTGTATGGACGCGCGGGTGGGTCAATGCTACTGTACGTGTATGGGCGGGCGGGTGGGTCTATACCACTGTATGTGTATGGGCGGGCGGGTGGGTCAATATGGCTGTACGTGTATGGACACGTAATATGATTAATTGCTCATGACAAAATAGTCCCGACTGCTTAGTGAAGTGGAAACTTGTGCAGAACTGAATTTATTAACCTTATTAGCTCTTCGAGCTGTGACTGACCTGCAATTTATTTACGGAGTGCTTAATGACCACGCTGGTTCAGTTGAGACTATTGGTCAAAGAGTTCCAGAGTATACCTTTTTGTACGGGTGGGCCAATACCACCGTAGCAACATACTATTATTATGAGAATAATTTATAATAGTTTCTAGTTATTTTATTTTAGCTATTGCTTGAATTTTAAATTTTATGAAGTATTATTTCTGTTATTATTGCGTCTTTTTCTACTTATATTGCTTGTTTCTTGATTGTATTCTGTTTAGTTGCTACTCATACTTCAGGTATGTACTCTCTTTAAGACTTACCATAAACTTATTTTTTATTTGTATCCATTATTATTGTATATTTTTGTATTTTGGCCTTGCCGTTTGAAAATAAAGAAATATATCTTTCCCACCAGTGTCAGTCTGGTTCCAATCAACTTTTTTGGGTAATAAATTGTATAATAGAATCAAGCAACCATAAAATATTTTTACTTGCTCAAACAAAATGTAATAGGAATCTTGCCTTTTTTCAATTATGTGCACCAATATAAACTAATTTTTTTCTTTTCCTTCAGCATGAAAAGTCAAAAGCATAAGAGGAAAATAACTGAGAATAATTCAGGGCAAGAAAATATATAAATTAAATAAGTCAATAATTACTGAGAATTTTCAAGAAAATAAAGGGTATTCCGTTTTAATCTTATTCGTTAATTTCTTTAATGCTTAGGGTTCAGTATTAATTTCTTTTAATGTTACTGGTGAATCCCTATTAATTGGAACTAATAAGAACCAAACTGTCAACTTTGAAATATTTACCAACTGAACAGCTGGTTTCAATCTAGCACTCAACAGTTAATCATAGAAAATTATTAAATGTTTAAATTGACAAGTATAAAGGGGAGTTTACACGCAACATCTTATTATACTTCTTATCGTTCATATTAAATGTACGTCAAAATGTCCCTTTTCTTCTGTGTTCACACGGCAATGTATTTTCTTACGTTTTAGTTCAGTTCGGCCAACGTTTAGGTTATGTGTACATTATAGTTCCAGAATGGAAGAAGCACTTTATTATTCTCAACTATTGACTCTCGTTCGTCTCTTTTAGTACGATAACTATAATCCTTGTTTTTTATACGCCACAAACAAGGACATTTGTATACAGAAAATCTGTAAGAAATTAATGAGTACATAGTCATAGGTCTGTTGACATAAATTTTGCGAGATACTTTTTATTAATAAAGAAACTAAATAACTTTGCTTTTTTAAATCAAAAATCTTAGCAACCAAATAGGACAGAAAAGTTAGTACTGTAGTGATTCGTATTTGTGGCGATATGACAAACAATGAAAAGTGTTCACACCCTCCATCTGATCGTTGCAGTTTTTACAAAACAGTGCTTGCCTTGTCAATTTTTATATTCGTCTTTGGTTTTCATTCTGTTTCGACAAAACGTACCTTTTGCTGTCTACACACTACAATTTAACTGATAGGATATTTTGTGTAGTAGCTGCCATACAAAATATCCTATCAGTTAAAACATAGCGTGTAGACAGCAAAGCAATACAGCGTGTATGGAGCAAAGGTTTGTTATTAAAGTTCAACAGCCTTCTTCCCTGCCCTTTTCTTTTGCAACTTCTAGTCAATGCTTAGTGCCAAGCTAATAAAAGCTTATATAGGTCATGAAGAAAGCTCATATAGACAGCTGAAGGATGGTCTGCTATAGGATTCCGTACTTGCTCCAATTTTATTAAACGTGTATACTGTTGACATCCCAATCACCAAGTGAAGAATGTATATATATGCAGACGATATTGCTTTAGCTTATCAAAATAAGGACTTCACAGCTACTGAAGAAACACTCACAAACGATCTTGCAACCCTCGAAGAATATTTTAGAACCAGGAAGCTGAATCCTAACCAATCAAAAACCGAAGTAGTCTGCTTCCACCTAAGTAATCGACTAGCTAATCGAAAATTAAACATCTTTCTTAAAGGTGTAAAACTCCACCACAATGATCATCCACAGTACTTGGGAGTAGCTTTAGATTGATCGCTGACATTTAAAAGCCATCTTCAAAAAACAACAGCTAAAATTAAAACCAGGGCAAATGTACAACATTATATTGCTGGAACAACTTGGGGAGCCAACACATATGTCAAAGTCAAAATATCTTTATTTACAATATGTACATGGTACAATAAATAGCATCACTACAACTAAGTTACATCAGAGGGTATTATTTTAGTCTACATCATTTCGATAGATAAAATTCTTCAAAAGTATAAAAAGCTTTCTGCACTAAATAATCTTTCAAAATTTTTTTAAATTTCTTAATATCTTCAATTTCGGTTAATTTTTTGGAACTGATTTAAGAAATTTTATTCCTGCATAAGAAGTTTTTTTTTTATAAAATTCTAAATTATGTTTAGGTATTATTAATTCATTCTTATACCTAGTATTATAAGGGTGGTTTTCACAATGAATCTTGAATTTTGATTGGTGGGTCTTAACATACATAACACATTCTAAAATATAAAGACTATGCACTGTTAAAATATTAAGTTCAGTAAAAATATTTTTTACTGACTCATCCTTATTCATTTTTAGCATTATTTGTAGTGCTTTCTTTTGTAGAATTAGAATTTTATCGAAGTTTTCTTTCGTGGTTCCTCCATACACTCCTATCCCATATGCAATGTGGGATTAGATGTGGGCATGGTAAACAATCTTTAATACTGACAAACTGCATAGATAAGAGAGTCTTTTAATTGCATAAAGCCCAGAATTGATTCGCTTAATAATCTGTTCAATATGTAGATTCCAGCTAAGGTTGTTGTCTATGGTTAGACCGAGAAATTTTGTGTAAGAAACTTGATCCAAACTAGAATTGTTTATTACTATATTAGGATTTGAACGTTTTCTATCTTGTTTTGTACTAAAAGAAATAAAATTAGTTTTATCGGTATTTAGAATTAATTTGTTGTCAATGAAAAAATGTTCTAATTTTGAGAGTTCCAGAAATGCGGTTACTTCTAATTCAGCTTCTGTTTTTGCAGATATAATAAGATTTGAGTCATCAGCAAATAGGCACAGCTGGTTTTTGGCATTTTCAAGATCACTGAGGCAGTTTGGCATGTCCTTTATATAACATATAAATAGTAAAGGACCTAAGATTGACCCCTGGGGTACCCCATTTTTTACTATTTGGGTTTTAGATTGAAATTTTTGTAATCTTATTATTTTTTGTGTGTGATATTTCAACATATTGTTTTCTTATAGATAGATATGACTCAAACCATCTTAGGTGAATATTATTGATACCAAGATTTTGTAATTTTTTAAGTAAAATTTCATGAGATATGCTATCAAAAGCCTTTGATAGGTCCATGAATATTCCTGTTACATTTTCATTTTTGTCAATTGATTCTATTACCGATTAAGTGAATTCTACTAGTGCGGTTATGGTAGATTTGTTTTTTCTAAAACCATGTTGTTCCTTGTCATACAGATTATTTTCTTCTAGATGTTTGACTAATCTGTTATACATGGTTTTTTCAAAGATTTTTGAAACGGATGGCAAAATTGAAATCGGACGATAATTTTGAATATCTGTTACGGTGTCTTTTTTGTAGACAGAAATGACCTTTGAAATTTTTAATTTGTCAGGAAATATGCCAGTAATTAAAGAAGAATTTACTAAGTGTATTAATGGTTTAATTAAAGAGGATTTTGAAAATTTTAACAATTTCACAGGCACTCCATCATACCCACTACTTGATTTATTTTTTAGTGAATCGAAAATTTGATTTAATTCTACTTCACACAAAGGTGGATATTGAAATTTGGGGAAATTTGTGTTGTTGTTCTCTAATTTTGACTGAAATATATATGAAGGAAGGTCTTTTAACAGTGCATCTGTCACATTTA
The DNA here is from genome assembly GCA_035578905.1 of Stictocephala bisonia. Lineage (NCBI taxonomy): Eukaryota > Metazoa > Arthropoda > Insecta > Hemiptera > Membracidae > Stictocephala > Stictocephala bisonia. The sequence continues at coordinate 16,638,628 of JAQJVL010000001.1, forward strand.
TAAAATAATCATTAAAGGAGTTTGCAATTGGATCACTTATAGATGAATCTTTTGTTTTTAAGACAAGATTCCCTTCACATTTATAGCTATTATTTTTTGTTTCATTATTTATAATTTGCCATGCTGTTTTACTGGTATTTTCAGAATTTTTAATTTTGGTATCAAAATAATTTTGTTTACAATTTAATAGTTTTGAGTTGTATTATTTAGTTTTATTCTTAATTTCATTTTTAAGGCTATCAGATTTTATCAACCTTAACAATTTATTAAGATGTATAATTTCATTTTTTTCATCTTTTAAATCTTCTGTGATCCACGTCTGTTGTTTATTTCCTTTTTTAATTTGCACAAGGGGAAAACAGAGATTGAAATAGTACTGAAAGATTCTATCAAAACAATCATACTTCTCATTAATTGGAGAACAGAAGACTGGAAGCCAGTCTTCTTTTTCCAAGAGAGATTTGAAAAGCGCCATATTGTCAATTGAAAATTTTCTTCCAGCAAATGTTAAATGTTGTGTAGTTTTTACTTGAATTTGTAAAAGTTCTAGCATTTGTGCATCGTGATCAGATAAGGCTGTTATAATTCCGGAGACTTTGATTTCATTTTTATTATTAAGATTTGTCAGAAAATTGTCGATACAGGATTTAGATGTTTGTGTCACCCGAGTCGGAAAGTCAATTAAAAAATTCATTCCATGGCGATTAAGAATGTTCTTGAGATCTCTCGTCTCTTTAGATTCATCTAACATGTTAATGTTAAAATCTCCTGTAATGATTAAATTGTCTTTCCCTATTAGAAATTCTATGAGAAAATTTAATCTCTCTAAAAACTCTTGATTTTTAAATTGAGGTGTCCTATATACTCCTGCCAATATGAAACTAAACTTTCCTGCTTTAAATTTAGTGGTACAACATTCAAATAGTTTGTCTTCAGATAATTCTAGTATGGCAGGGTAAACCACATGCCTCCCCTTCAACCCCCCTTTGACAGAATCACTACACCTCCTCCAGAAGTTGTAGTACGAGAATAATATGAAAATAAGTTGTAATTTTCTAAATTGAATCTTTCAAGTTCAATTGATGACATATTGTGTTCTGTTAGTACAATTATTTGAGGATCTAATTCGGACAAATTTATTTGTAGTGATTCTTTACGGGAGTTTAAGTCCCTGATATTTTGATGAAAAATTTTAAAATTATTTTGGTTTTTATTGAAATTATTTAAGTGGGGTGTAGGACCTGATCCACTAGGGAGTTTAAAGGCAAGGCACCCGGTGTCACACTGTTGATTTGGTTAAAAGGTATTACATTTTCATTAATTTCGGAACATGAGACATCTGGAGCTGTACAGGAATTGGAAAATAAGTTACTATTAGTATTAAAATTAGTTGTAGACTCAATTAATAAAGGTGGGAAGTCATTCATCGACGCTGTCATAGGTACATCATAATGTTCTAACGGTATTGTATGTCCAGTATTGCTACCTGCTTCATTGAAATCTGTGGATGTACATTGCTGTGATGTTGGTCTTGCAGCTTCTGGACTTACTGAGTCTTCTTCCTGTCTTGCACTAGTAAGCTTTGTGGTAGTTGTTTTTGTCACTTCCGTGGAGATACTGCCCCTCATTGGCTTTTGTTGATTCCAGATCTTTTTCTTTACTTGACAGAAAGTTGGGAGAAATATATAGCTTCAACTTGCTTATAAATTCCTTATAGGGAAGTCCGTTTCGAAGCTGCCCTCTTGATTGTTCATCATGTCCTGCATACTACTGCTTTGTCACTGGTTTATTCAGCTGCTGAATACAGTGCTCCCGTATGGTTAAATAGAACATACAAATTAGCTAGTATAAATAGAATCAGTGAGACAGGTTTTAAATAGTTTGATGGACCGGATTTAGCTTTGTGACAGGAGATCATTTGTTATTTATTTATTTATTTGTAATTTTTATTATAGTGCAATGACTTTTTGTCCAACTATAAAACTCAGCTTTTATATAATTTTAGATGAACAAAAAAATAATAATGGTAGCTGACATAAAAACCATACGATATATATGTATATAACTGATAGGATTTGTCCTTGCCAACTAAACGTGCAATAAGACGTTGCGTGTAAACCCCCCTTAAGTATTAAAGTCCATGCTGTCAAGGTCCTGCTGTACTGTTGATTTTAGCTGCTATAGAGTTGAAAATGTTGTATGAGGTACTACTTGCAATTTTACTCTTAGATTTTTAGATCAAAAGGCTTGAATCTAATTAACTTTCAGTGGATGAAGATTGATGAGCTAATTGAGCAGGAGCGTCAGATTCGACAGCGAATGTCCGACCGTGCAGGTGTCCTCGCTCTGTTGCTTCACTCCACGTACAACCACGAGATCATGGACCAAGTAAATAACTCACAATCCATGCATGACATGACCCAGATGGAAGATGAATAGTCATTTCTTGTATATTTTATTTTTATTCAAACTCTTGTAAACTTGTATTTTAACCTTCCACAAACATTTAGAAGTAATAAATATATTTATATCAAATTGTTCATCTTTGCTCAACTTTTCAATTCAGTACTTGAAATTTGTAATGGTATATTTTAATGATTCAAGTAAGCCAAGATAATATTCTTAAGGGATATTTCCATACATTTATATGTATAGTAATGTTTTATATTTATCAATATCTTTTGAATGATTGTATGGTTTAACACTCTTTAAGGCCAACAGATGTAATAGACCCCGTGGTTATATTTTCTTTCAAGGCCAGCGGCCGTAATTAATAAAAATAATAATTTATTTATTCCATCCACAGCATACATACAAAACACATCAATACAAAAGTGATACAATATTTACAGAAGTATATAATAAATAACATAACATATTTTACAATTAAACTAAAAAACACATACTCCAAACACCTGTTTATAATAAAGAATACCATACATGACTTCTGTGATACTGACCTTGAGAATCTACACAATGTATTTTTATTACTTTAATAGTTTAAATCATTGATTATGTGGATAAAATAAATATAAATGAATAGGTCCTCTCAGCCAATGCCTGATTAGAGGCACAAATTTACTTTTAATAAAAAGAGGTACTATGGCAGTCTGTTACTCATATAATTCTTCTCTTTTATAAATAAAGTTTGTTGGCTCTTAAAGTAAAATTTTACATAGCAAACACATTTAAATGAAAAAATGTTGTGCACTGATAAATACATTAACACCTGTTAGCAGTTTTTTATTATTTTGCTGGTTTGCTATTATTCCAAATGCCATCAAACTGCAGTTCTATGTAGCTAAATGTACAGGCTGTATGACAGAACAGAATTTTAGCTTTTTTTTAACCTCTGTGAAATTATTTATTTTTGAGTCATCAGCCGTTTAGTTCACTACTAGTCATGTTATTATTTTGTTTTAGAGTGGTTTTGAAAGTAATTATTATTTATAGTTTGCATTAAATAGTTATTGTTATTCATAACAAAGACGTAGATATTAAATTTATTTATTCGTGATGAAAAGTAAAAGTAAAATGATCTTTTAACTAAAACGATGCTCTAAAGCTGAAAAATCCCTTGGCTTTCAATGCACAAGTAGTAATTAAAAGCTGGCCTTTTACACACCTAACCCCCAAAATTCGCTGGCCTTAAATTGGTTTAAAATAATTGAATATATATAAAACAATATTTTCATATTATTATATTTATCTACATTATTACCACTGTCATTTTCATGATTTTATAATCTAAAAACAGTTGTCATGTTATTATTTTTGTCATTACTTATTGTATGATTGTGTAGTTTAAGAACAGCTGTCATTGAATTATCTGTTTCAATATTATCATTATCTTCTGTAGGATAACTTTATTTATTTATATTCTTAGTTTATTTTGTCTATATTAGGACAAGTAAAACCAACAGTTAATGTGCCTACAAATCCCAAACTTTATGCTTATGTTGCTCTAATTCAAATTTATAGTCAGAAAATATGAATTCAGGATTCTTGATTTAAAATAAAAGTAATGAAACGTTTTAAGAATATGCAGAACAAAACTCATTTCTTGGTTTACTATACTCTGATAAACTGCTAGAAGGGGGTGATCCAAACTTGTGATGTTACTGTGAAATGTAGCCCAGTATTTTATTGTTTTCAGTTTCAATATTAATTAAGCATATTTGTATATGATTAAAGTTGAGTATGATTTTTTATTACTATGAATAAATACTTGCTTATAATTTAACTAGGTTGAAAAATTATTTAAAATTATGTGTATTCATAACAGAATAGTTCTTCCTTATTTCCCAGGCTATATGACACTTTTTTATGTCAATTTGTAATTATTTTTTGTCATTTTATTACAGCATATAGCATTATTAGGATTTTATTGTAAAATTATTGATTTTATATTTTTATACATATTCACATTGATTGTTATTGTATTAGAATAGAACCTTGCTAATTTGTCATCTAATGTGGTCAGAAGGAAAATGGTCAAACTAATCAAAGAAAAATATAGTAACCTAGAAAGTGAAAAAAATATATATAAACTAAAAAATGCTGTAAATGTTAAAGTCTAGATCTAGTTCCAACAAGAATGATATAATGTTATGAAATAAAAATACATGAAAATGGTTTTTTTCCTATTTGTATACATATTTTATTTAGTGTACTTAATAAAAAGAATTGTTGACTGCATTAGAATATGCTGAATAGAATATAAACCTGAAGGAGAAACAACTGATTAATTAATTAATTACTCACTTAATCATATCCATAATAGTCCCTAATATTTCCTTTTTCGGTAACAATAAACCTTGGGTTTGCAGTGATTACCCATTATTTTTTATTAGCAGAATGTCTATTGGCATAGACATGGAGTAAATTTACTGGAGTTCTATATACAGGGTGTACATTATGTTCGGAAACACCCAAATATATTCTTAATTTATTAAAATAGAAATTCGAAACTTACAATTAAGATAGGGATAAGGTATCTACTTTTTTTCACTTTATCAAGATATCACGGAAAAACTACGGTCATGGCAAATCACCTTTGGTGGCCATGTGTACAATGTTAATAGGAGCTATGACTAGCCACAAAAAACAAATTCACACGTATGATTGATTAATGATTGACGCTGGAGTGATGGCCGGCAGGCCGTCAAAGAGGCCAGGCACCCGAATTTAATGAAAATTACGAATTTTTATTGAGTATATAGACGATTAGGATAAGTTAGATTATAATTGGTTAGGTAAGTAAAAACTGAACTATTAATTTGATTGAAAAACCAATTATATATTTGTATTAATCATTAAAAAAACAAGTAAAATGAAAAAAAATTTGAAAATTTCAATTTTTTAAAATGTTGGTCCTTTCACTGTCAGATTAAAAACTTGTTTTTTTGATTTTCGGTAAAAAGCAAGTTTTTCACGGCTAAAATTAACCTCAAGAATTATAAACTCATATTTCTCCACTTTTTCAACAAGAAATCATATTTTTAGAGGCATCTAGAAAGTGCATAATTAAATTTTTTCCGTATTATTTATTTAATAAGTTTATATTCTGTTGCAGATACATACATCTATTTAACACAGTTCTATTAATATCATATTATGCTATAAAGACATTTTATGTTAATTTTGTGGCATGGAGAAAACACATATGTCTCTTTAATAAACCATGTTACATCACTCAAGTTTATTGTTTTGAACAAAAAATCTTAACTACATACATATAGTATGAAAAGTTACTAAGATAGTTTTACTATCACCACAATGTAGCATTTTAAGAGCTCAAAATCTCTTTGTAGGGAAATTAGGAACTGGCTTTTAAGTTTAGAATAATTAGATTTCTTGCTAAATAGATTCATTTAAGAGGGCTCTAAACCCCCGCGCTGAGAAGCGTAAAAACTGCTTTGCGCGGTCCAAGATACTGCCCTTATTTACTGTCGTAAAATTATAAATGAAACATCTATTTAAAGATAAAGACATTTTTGACTCAAATCGCTTTTTATAATTTTTGAATTCTCCTTCATTTCGATTTTATAGGGTATTGAAGTTACCCAATATTCAAACTTGTGTCAAAATAAAACTAGAGCTGTTAACAAAATTTTAAAAAGCGATTTTAGTCAGAAATGTATCTGGTTTCAATTTAGTTTTGGTTTCAGATCGATATCTTTAAATCTGTAGCCGCAATGTTGGACCGCGCAAATGCCTGCATGGTAATTTATTGCCAAAATATGCGGTGATTCGTGAGATCCAAGTGGCGAAACCTCGAACTTCTTAGTCGCAGATGGATTTTACTACTTCATTCATAAAAACCTTCCTTCATTTAATTTAACATCGATGGATGCAATGTAGGCCTACGACGACTGATATCAGTATTATTTTACAGACTGATTACTTAGAGTTAGTCTAATTACTTTTGAATGGATTATTTCGTTTAAATTAAAATGTGCGTTCCCATGTGGTTCCTGTTATAATCTAACTACAAAGTAAAGCATAACATTTTTATTTGTAATGACAGTGCACAATATTTATTATGTCATGAAAAATACTGTAATAATCATCTATATACAACATTTTTATGAAATAAATCATTTAAACTACATTAACGAATGCGTACAGTTAAAATATTAATTCAATAATTCCGGCTTGACCAAAGCAATAAGTAATTCTATAATAAGTCACTGTCACTATTGGCCTTTGTTTTATTTTAAATATATAAATACAGTAATGTTAAGTTGTAACTATTAATTTATTATAGTTCATTAATGTTGTGGTAGAAAAAATGCTAGGTCATTTATTTGTAATTTTATAAGAAGGTAACTTTGAAGCAAATATTTTACCTAAACGGTAACAAGGACAGAAAAATATGACAGCCGGGGGACGGGGCGGGGCGGAGCGGCAATCTTTTTGTGAACTTGAAGTCATGGGGCGAGGTAGTGTTTGGGAACCTCGTACCACTCCCGATGTATTCCGTTGAACAGCCAATGAGAAGACTTAGGACGGTAAAACTTGATATAAGTGATATTTAAAAATTATGCAATGCGAAGAGAATTAATAAAATACTAATTTAAACAAGTTTTCTTAATTAGCATAGTATGTGTTGGTAGATGAATTTAATACAATATTAATATAAACTGAACAAATATAACAGTGATCGATTAAGGTAAGCTTAAGTTTACCGAAATCGATCACCATAACATTCGTAGCCTACATATTGCACTTATTTTTTATCAATACAGTATAAGTATTATACTGTATGAAATTTGCATTTTTTTACGTTACTTGTGTATTGAAGTAAAATTGTTCAACTATTATTATATTGCTGAAATAAGATGTTCTGATCGGTTTGGTTTTGTATTAATTTAATGCATGTTCAATTACTTGAGTATCCACTGACCTAATTTGGGAGCTCGTGATCAACTTGTGGCAGCCACACTGATCAACTTGGGTAGTCATCGTAATGGACTTGGCTAGCACTCGTGATCAACATGGCTAAAACTCATGGTCAGCTAGGGTAGTACCCGGGATCAACTTGGGCAGCCTCCGTAATGGGCTTGGCTAGCACTCGTGATCAACATGGCTAACACTAATGATTAACTCGTATAGTACCCGTAATAAACTTAGCCATCCACCGTCATAGACTTGGCTAGCACTCGTGGCTAGTCAATAATGAGTGGCTAGTAAAGTAGACCACAGGTGCTAACCAATGTAATCACTGGTGATTACACAAGTTCAGTTCACCAATGGTGCTACTCAAAGTAATCATGGGTGGATACCTAAATTGACCGTGTTATATCTTAGATTATTAGAGGTCCTACCTACTAAGTTGACCACAGACTCTACTTAAGGTAATCACGGGTGTCTTCTCAAGTTGACCATGGGTCCTACGCAAAGTAATCACAGGTACTATCCGAGTTGACCATGGGTGCTACCCAAAATAATCACACTTGTTATCTTGTAGCACTGGTGCTACTCAAAGTAATGGCTGATAATACCCAAGTTGACTACAGATACTACCCAAGATAATTAGGCGTGGCTACTCAAATTAATTACGGTTTCTCCCCTAGTGGTTACTCCGTAATAAGGGGTGGCTACTCAAGTTGACCATGGGTCCTACCCAAGGTAATCACAGGCACTAACCAAGTTCACCATCGTAATTATGGGTGGCTACCCAAATTGACCGCATGTTTTACCTAAAATAACTATAGGTCCTACCTAAGTTGACCACAGACTCTACTCAAGGTAATCATGAGTGGCTTCCCAAGTCACAAAGGATCCTACCCAAAGTAATCACAGGCACTATCTAAGTTGACCACGAGTACACCCAAGTTGATCATGGGTGTTACCAAAGGAAATCACAGATGCTATCGAAGTTGACCATGGAAGCTACCCAAGGTAATGACAGATATTATCCAAAATGATCACTGGTGATACACAAGGTAATTACAGTTATTAACCAAGTTAACCAAGGGTGCTGCCCAAGGTTAATCACAGATAGTAACCAAGTTGACGACGGGTTATACTGAAGGTAATCACAGATTCTATCCAAGTTGACAATGGGAGCTACCCAAATCACATATAATAAGCAAAATGATCAATGGTGGTGCTACCCAAGGTAATCAGAGATATTACCATAGAGGACCAAGAGTACTACCGAAGGTAATCACAGGTACTACCCATGTTGATCATGGGAGCTACCCAAGTCAATCACAGGTACTACTCAAAATGATTACTGGTATTACGGGTGGCTACCTAAATTGACCACGAGTGCTACCCAAAATAATCACAGGTACTATCTAAGTTGACCACGGGTGTTACCCAAGGTAATCATGGGTGGCTACTCAAGCTGGCCACGGGTCCTACCATAGATAATCACAGGTAGTACTCACGTTGACCACCGGGGCTACCCAAGGCAATCAGGTAAGGCTACTCACGTTGATCACAGGGTTTAACCAAGGTAATCACAGGCACTACCAAAGTTCACCACCGGTCCTACCTAAAGTTATCACAGGTACTACCCATATTAACCACTGTTAAGATAATTAAAGGTCCTAAGTTGACCACAGGGTCTACTCAAGGTAATCACAGGTGACTTCCCAAGACCTGTCCACCACACATCCTATCCTACCCAAAAAAATCACAAGTACTATCTAAGTTGACAATGGCTGCTACCAAAGACAATCCCACATATTGACCACGCGTCCAACTCAAGGTAGTAACGAGTGGGCTAGCCATGTTAACCACGTTTTATAATCGAGGTAATTACGGGTGGCTACTCAAGTTGACCATGGGTGCTACCCAAGGATCACAGGTACTACCGAAGTTGACATGGGTTCTACGCAAAATAATCACAGATACTACCCAAGTTAATCACGGGTGGTACCCAAGGTAATAACTGATACAACCCATGTTGGTCACGTTTTGAATGTATGTAACTGTTCTTAAAAGATCTATTACTTAAATGTAATAGTGACTTTATAAAATTGCGACATACTCAGCTAACTCATGTATCTGTATATTATAATACTCTGGCAAATGTAATTATTTATCATCAATAAATTGTTCAAGTATTTTTTATATTTACTAGGAATAACATTAATCTATTTCTAAATATGTTTTAACATCAGCTTTAATCCATGCAATATAATCATTTCTTATAAACGACAAATACATTCATAGGTAACGAAGTGTTTAGCGCTTATGTACTGTGGTGCCACAATGGATGAGTCCAAACTGCTCAGACAGGTAAGGACAAACTACTGTACTCATATAAAAAACTGAGACCAAAGTATTGTGTGAATTGCTGAGGTCAAACTCGTAGACTACGTGAGCCTAAACTACCCCTGACATACATGTTTATGAGGCCAAACTACTGTCAGGTATATGAGCCCAATCTGCTTTGAACGTCTAAAATTATATGTTCGGAATTGATATATGCTCGCAGCAGTTTCTCTGTTTTGATTGCTGGTTATTTTTAACAGTCGTGTTTAAAAAAAAAAGGTTATATTTAGTAATTTATATAGGCCTAATCGAATCATATTAAATTAATCACTCCTAAAAATACTGTGAAATATCTATCAGTAAAACTAAAATTTTTTTAAAGTAATTGTGTAAGAACTGTTGTAGAAATAAAATAATTGCTTTTCTCATGGCAATGGGAAAATTGAGCAAGATTATAATATATTATTTTAATTATAATTGATATCATTCATACGATTCGCTTCGGTTTTCGTCTCTGTCCGTGAAAATATTTGTTGTAACAAAATGTTTGCTTTTTGAAACCAAACTGTCCACATAGTTTTATTTTCATGTATTGTAGTAATTCATTCAGCATACTTCAGAAGCAAATAAAAAAGTGGCTACATTTCAATTATTTTTTAATGTTTGGAAATTAGTGTGTTATGTTGCAATTGCCATAAAACTATGATAGTTTATGTGATATCATTGTTTATTTTGTTAAAAATAGTTAATAAACCGTACAAAACTATAAAACATAAAATAAATTGTCAGGCGCTATTTTTTACTATTACTTTTTAACGTGTTTTATTTAGTTTTCAGTAAAACGTATCCTTTAATGCTTTTTTAAGCGTGTGTTGAGAATTGTTGTGGCGTTTATTTAATATTATTTTGTTTTAATCTTCAACCGAACATAAAAAGATACGAAATAGACATTTATTTGCAAATTGATGCCTTTTGTTAAATATTTAACCACATAACAACCAATATTTAGAGTACAATCCAACAGCTTTAAGAAATATTTACAAAAAACCATGCTTTGCAACATAATTTACTCAGTTTTTAGTGAAGCGTATCTTTATTTTTATGATCAAACTCTTCAATTGTTTTTCAGTTGTAGAATACAACTATGGTAAGCCGATGCTTAACTATGTTAAATTTTAACTGTTTTAAGAATAACAAGATTTTAATAAGAATTATGAGTTTGGAAAACGTTTCAAGTAGAAACTTAATATTTTAGTAGGCCCCTAATTTTATCAGTGAATAATTTGATTTCGCCGTAAAAAGTCTACTTTTCTAAACAAATATTACTATTTTTTACAAAAACAAAATTACATAAAAACACTTTAAGAAATAAAATACAGCAGCAATTCCGGTACTGACTGGAAAAGTGACAATTGTTGAAAAGAATTGGCCTTTCAGCTCAACATACATTCAGACAGAGAAGGTCGGGCCACCTGAGGAGACGGCCGACGGGAGGAAGGGGTTATTGGGGTTTCCGGTTGAAAATACTACGAAAACCTACTATACAGGAAATGATTCTTGGGACTATATTGCACTTCGTCCAGCGGATTAAACTGGAGGTAGTTCCAACTTCTATCGCCAGTGTCGCATGACTTCTATATTTTCTTTCCCTTTAGAGCCCTCTTAAAGCTCTATCACTAGTTATGCAATTAAAATCTTTCCAACTCATTTATTTATTCAATTTTGAAAAAAGTTAAAGTTAATTGTTATATATTATATAATTTTGTACTAATTAAGTTATGTAAGTATGTACATTAGACTTTTGTTATTTTTAAAGACTGTATTTATTTATTTGAACGGGAAAATTTTTCGTTTATTAAACTTTTAAGACTTATTTTACAGTACAATTTTGTTTTACCTTAAAATGTCTTTTTCATATTCTAAATTACAATATGAGCAAGTAGATGTATATTTATGTCGTATTACTCACTTAGTTCTGGTACATATACCATCAAGTAATTATTAGAGCAGTTGGGCATATTCGTCGCAGTAAACTGCACACCACATGTCGTTATCAGTGAACAGGGCTGTTATTGTTCTTGTAAACTTTTTGTTCTTTTATTTGTTATCTTTCACTAACCACAGAACTTGATACAGTGGTGAGTTATATTCCAGAATAATGTTTGTATAAATGTTTTGTAACTTAAAGGAATAAAAGTCATTATTTCATATTGGCAACCCTGCAGTTTCTCCAGTTTAGGTTCTAACAGTCATTCTTTCAAATGCTTAAGAAATTACAAGTGACTATCAAATATTCATGGCTAACTTTGGGTTTTCTTTTTTGTCCATGTTTTAAAGTAACATAAACATGGTAAGCCTGCTTTTCCTGAAAATTGTTCTAAAACTAATTGCATTTACCCTCCTTATTTGCTGATATCTATAGATGGTTAAAGATCAAAATTTAGAATACAGTTAAAATAGAGTCAAATGAGCTGTATTTAAGTTTGAGCATTCAAAAATAATAAAAAGTGCAACTATATAGACCAAAATTTAGTTTAAAACCTATTCTCAAAACATTATACACAATTTTATACATCTAAGTGTTTGTGTGAAGGAACTATTTTCAACTGATTTCGAATCTCTCTGTTCTTGAAGCATTTTGTAATGCATTTGAACATTTTCCACAAAGTGGATAAAACTATATTGTCTGTGTTCCATGATTTATATTTAAGTAATATATTTGTATAAGCCAGTATAAATTAATGAAATATTTTTGAAGTTATACTTCTTTGCGCCCGTTAGACACTTTGGGATGGGATGTTGGTTGAGAAACCGCGTCATGCTGAAAAGTAAGAACAAATTTTTAAGAACTATCGATTAATCGATTGTTAATCGAAGAAATTACTGATAATGATAATATAGGTGTATAATATAATAATGAAGTCACGTATAATATATTGAAGATAAATATATTGAAAAATGTCTTATATTTCATTTATATATCCTGTCTGTTTGTGTGCGTGAGTGGGTGTATGAGAATGGCCGAAGAAGTATAACTTCCACCGTGTGGTCCAACGCACACCCAATTTTTATTATCAATAAATTGTGTGGTCAATAATAGTACATATTTTTTCCCAAAACCAATTTGCTTGTACAAAATTAGTTTTTAATTAAAACTAGTTTTTACTTTAAATAAACTGTAATAAATAACAATGTACCGTCATAGTCTAATTAATTTATTTCAGACTTGTTACAGGGCTTAAAGGCCGGTCTACATGCTCACATTTACTTGTGCACATGCATGCACAATAAATGTGTGCGTTTAGACTGCAGATTTGATTGAATCTCAGAAGTATGCACATGTGTGCGACGAGATGTGAGTTTTGATCAAAATCCATTCAATGTGTGCCGTTGCTGCACACAAGTTGGTGCATCTGGACGCTCCTCTCAACATACGCTCACATGTACACGCAGTTCTCGGCAAATTTGACACATCAGTCTTGGTTAGAAATTCGTCGTGTGTACTTGTAGCTATGGCAGGGCTACATGCTCACATAGAAATTAGACAAAGGGAATTTCTTACAGAAGTAATTGAACTTTACAGAAGTTTCCTGTTTTTGTGGCGAATTAAGTCAAAGAAATAAAGTGTTCGTGATAAGAAAAATTTAGCTTATGAAGCTCACTAAGCAATGCACTCAGTAGATTTATGTGACTAAATGTTCCTTTTCTTTGTAACCTCTGTCTTATCCATCTTGAACTTCGAACTTGTACGTTCCCTTTAAATTTGGCCCGGCGCTTTTTAACAATTAAAATAGCAAACATGGAAAGAATAACAGCTTACTCCATACTGCTTTTAACAAACTTATAGTTAACAAATGTGAACCTAGAGATGTCAGGTTAGAACTATGCGTGTGGACAGTTTTAAGGTTTACACATTTATTTGCGCACATCAGGTATGCTCACACATGTGCACAAGTAAATGTGAGCGTGTAGACCGGCCTTTGGACAAGTTAACAGTAACACTGTTAATTACCTATAAATGAACATTCAAATCTACCATAGACTAAGGAGCTTTTATTTATAAGAACTTGGTTTATTAAACAGATATTTATTTTTTTAGATTAATATAGCCAAAATTTGTTTTTTACGATTTTAGGATAAGTGAAATTTAAAATCATTATAGTTAAAAGTAACTTTTAATTTTTATTTTGTAGTCAAATTTTTAAAATGTTTAATAACACATTCAATAAGGTTTATATTTATCAGCAGGGTTTTACGTGATCAGGCCAATTTAAATTAGATGTAATGCTTTAATACATTAATATTATGTACCAAATCAAGTAGAAAGATGTCAATCAAAAGGCATTTAAAGCAATGAATACATTTTTCATAGCTGGATATAAATGTTATAATGATTTTACTTTACTTTCGTTGATATTCTAAAATCGACAAGCGATGCATTTTGAAGTCGCTGATGCTCCAACTTCAGGCTTGCTCCTCTTGTGAGACATCAAAATACACACAGATAATACTCATTATTCATTTCTAAGACGTCAATCATAGAGATATGAGGGGTGAATGATTGTAGTCATCATTACTATCTGAGTTTGACTTCAGAGCTCAGAAAGTACTATTTATTAATAGCCCAATAGCCAGGGCAACTATGGGACCTACAGCTTTACTTGGAATCCGAACCACATAGTGTTGGTCTGATTTTCACCTAACTGACAAGTCTGACACTCAGTTCTTTTCCCTACACAACATCTGAACCTTGACTACCAGCTAACATGGACAACCCAGACTTCTCTAATAGTGTCCACTTTGATGGCAATCATTGAGCGGATGCTGCGTCTGTATTAAGAGGACCGAGCATGGAACCTATCGCCTACAATCTCCCAAACACTTTGTCTCCAAGTAGCTGGGTTACAGCACTGCACTACTAGTGCCTACAAAAATAATAATAATAAATAGTCACAAACGCAGTACACAATAACATTAAAACACCATTTCAAGTGCATTCGTCATGTAAGCTACAGGCTAGCAAGGGCAACAAACAGTGAACGTGCCTGAGACCCTCGCTAGTATGTACTTGATATGACAAGTGCACTCAAAATTGTGTTTTAACACATTGACTGCTAAAGGAAGTAAGTACATATACAGAGTGTTCAGTAAAACTGTTTCAATAATTTTGGATGTCATTGTACACATAAAAATGAGCAAAAAACTTCATATGGAGGTATGTCCTAAAACCTTTAGTTATCCATTTATCTGTCTTTATGCATTTTTTACATAAAAATTCATAATTTTCACTTCATTGAAGGTACAATTGTGAAACTTCATGATTGTATTAACTTATAGTAGTTCTATTTAAAAATAAAATATAAAAAATAAATCTTCACCAGCTTCGAAATGGCGGATGTTTAATTTTTTTAAACTGAAGTGTTCAAAGTACACACATATTGAAAACCGCATTAGACTTTGGTTAATGCTGTAAAACATTGTCTTACGTTTTGCAACATAACTCAGCTGATTTTTATCCGTTTTTGTTGAAACAAACACTGTGAATATTATAGTAACATTTACTAAAAAACATTAACCTTGCATTTTGTTTGTAAAATTAGTCAGTTTTTAGATATTTCAGTTAGAAAAAATTAAACATCCGCCATTTCAAAGCTTGTGAAGATTTATTTTTTTTTATATTTTATTTTTAAAACTATTTTTAAATAGAACTACTATAGAGTAGTACAATCATGAAGTTTCACAATTGTACCTTCAGTGTAATGAAAATTAAGAATTGTTATGTAAAAAACGCATAAAGACAGATAAACGGAAACCTAAAGGTTTTAGGACTTAACTTCATATGAAGTTTTTTATGTGTACAATAACATCCCAAATTATTGAAACAGGTTTGCTGAACACCCTGTATATATCACCCTAGGAGCTAAAATAAAATAATTTGATAAACTTTCCTTATGAGATTAGAAGACTCTTTATGGCCAAAAAAATATGTCTGTCATCCAAAATGGCTCCATAGGTGACGTCACAGTTCGGTCCACGGATCCGCAAGGTCAGCACGTTATGCCGTCAATGAACACGGTTAGCACAGGCCAAAAACGTGGGAATCGGAAACGAACTGCACGTCAAGGTCGAGATCGAACAACCCTGAAAAATGGCGGCAAAGAGGACTCTAGTGAAGCTGCGTCAGGCCTAGCAAGCTGGCAGTGGATTACAAATTTGCTTCCAACACTAAAACTAAGCCTCAGAAGAACAGGAGAAATATAGTCATGCTAGGTTTAAAATGCGTCCCATAGATATGAAAAGCTTGCTGACCTCTACGTTAGCTAGTTAAATTTAAAAACCATCTATAGGTTCTGTCTATACAAGTGTTATTTACGATAACTAATACGATGCAGTATGAACAGCAGGAACACATCTAGTTCTCGCATCAATATACAGTAAAGTATGGGAACAATCAACTTGGTTTTACTCCTTTACTTGGGAGAGAGTTAACAGCTCTAAACCAAGTCACCGTGTATGAATTAAAACAACATAACATTAAAGGAATTATGTTTATAAATTCACATTTAGTACATAAGAAATATTTTAATATAAATACAACTTCATAAGTGTATAGAGCCAATGAAGTACCTACTTTAAAATCTTTGGTCTATGAATAGTTACTAAATGATATTTGACTTATAAATGCACACAATTCATGCATGATTTAATTACAAATGTGTTAATAATGTTCAATACTTATTATCTACATGAGAACTAAAAATAAACTTGTATCACTGTTGCAATATTATGGGGCAGCAATTTTTTCCAGGTTGGTAAGTTTCCGTTTACCAACAAGGTATTCCTGAGCATAAATTGTGTCCAACTGCACATCTGATAAAAACACCTGAACAAATTAAGATTATTAATAACAGGTTAATAAATCAATTTTCTTATTTTCACAAAAAGTTGTAAATAAGTAAAGTAATTAATACCAATTTAATTACATATCCATCAGTAATATAACACTAAATTGTCATTCTTTTTTGTCTAGATTGCAATTCCAAGATATTAAATGAAATCTGTTTATTTGCCATACTAATAACAATTTATCATTGACAAAGTCATAATCATGGCATACAAGCCATGTCCAAGTATACTAATATTCCAAGTACATAATAATATGCAACAATACCTGAACCGTATCTATATCAGAAATTTTCTAAATCTGGTTGCAAAAAAGTTCTTCAGACAGTAAAAGAGATTTTTTTTAATCCACAAAATCTTCTTTTTTTAATTGTTTAAACTATTCATTGCAGATTTAAAATAGTTATACACTTTTAAGGCCATTAATTCAGTTATAAACCTGTAACTAATTAATTAAGCAGCATTTTTTTAAAAGGTTATTATAAAGATTGAAGGATTGTTTGTCATGTGCCTTATAATTCTTACATATGAGACGCAGACACAACGTTGTTGGTATTTTAAGGCGAATATGAATGGTTATATGAGTGTAGTCTGGTTACTGTCTGAGTTCAACTGTTCCTCTGAAAGAGCAATTTATTAATAGCCCAACAGCTAGGGCAACTAAGGGACCAACAGCTTTACGTGGAATCCGAACCACGTAGTGCTGGTCTGATTTTCAGCTAATTGACAAGCCTGATACTCAGTTATCTCCCCCACACAACATCCGCACAATGATTACCACCCAACATGGACAACCCAGACTTCTCTAGTAGTGTCCACACCGATAGCAACCATCAAGCGGACGCCATGTCGGTAATAAGAGGACCGAGCATCCTACCTATCGCCTACAATCTCCCAAACACTTTGTCCCCATGTAGCTGGGTTACAGCACTGCGCCACCAGTGCCGACATATCTTAGTTGACCATGAATTAAACCCTCCGCCTGTAATCTTATGGTTTGTCCTTACTTCTGTAACTGTGAGTCAGTCAGACCTGATTTTAAAAAGTAACTTTAGAAAAGAAGCAGCTGACGAAACATTTTGATGAAACAAAAACTAAATCAAACCATTACTAATTCTTTAAAACATGATAATATCCATTAAATGTTACCATGTGGGAATGTTATTGAATGTTTGTTACTAAAAAATGCTCTGCCTTATAAAGAATTGTTTTACACCCTGCACATTTTTATATAATTCACAAAAAAAGTAATTTCAATATAATTATAACATGTGCTTCTTAATTATTATACTTTTAGTTTTAACAAGGCAAATATTATGAAAGGTTTTGTCTGATGGTTCGATTCAACTAACATCTAAAGTAATTCTTAGTACATAAGTTATTAGAATGTTTATAAACTATTAAACAAAATGATTACACTCACCAAGGATCCATCGATTGTGGCATTTTCATAAATTTTTACACTCTCTTTGTAAGTTTTAGTGAGATTTTTTCCATTTATGGTGTTAACAATAGAGTTTGTTTCAATGTTGACGTTAGACGAAAATGTCTGGCACCCCTTAATCTGTGTTTGGCGTTTCCCAGTTTTTGTATACACCAAATCACTGATTGATATATTATTTATATTGGATGTTGTTACATTTCCTAAAAAATGATAAAATATTCTTTTTCAGCCTGCATATTTTCCATTTATTAGGTTATATGTAATAAATATTTTTTATTAAAATTTTTAAAATTTAACTTAGAAATACAGTTTTTTAGTGCAGTAGGAGAAAGTTATTTCTCAATAGTTCAATAAAATGAATAACATCCTCAAAATTTAAAATTAAACATATGAAAAATACAATAACACTGGTGTGTACAAATTGAAATGTAATAATTGTGACTATTTATATTGGACAAACAGGTCGTGCTTTTAATATCAGATATAAGAGCTAACGCGCACTAGCCCGACCACTACTCCGGCTAGTCCAAACTTTACATGGGATCAAATGGAACTACATGCACCAGGCAAGGTCCGACACGGCAGTCGGGACCTTCTGTCTTTGGTCGGCCCCGACCAAACTTTCGACTCCAAAATAATATAGACTGATGCATACTGCATAGGGTAGCAACTCCGATTAGGTGACTAGTGCCTGAGTAGTTTTTAACAATCTACATACTATGGCAGTTTTTGACTCTGAATGTTTTATTTTTGCGATTAAAGACCGGCCATCTTTATGTAATTTATCGTTATATGACTATTCAAATACAATGTTAAAGAATGGAATGTGGCCGAAATTACAATGATGTTTGTAGGCTGTGAGTGCAGCTCATTAAAGTAACATGTGAATACAATTTTATTGTTTGTCATGCCCTCAAAACGATTATATATATTTATGAAGATATGATTAAACAATGAAGGATATCTATCAAACACATCAGGATCATAATGCTTTCATGATTCAGAATAAACATAATAAATGTGGTACACCCCAATTAATATATTAACGAAGGTAGTTGTAAGCTCAATATCTACTTACCAAATTCATTTCCAAACAAAATAGTGTGTCCGGTAAGTAAATAAAATAATTATACTAGGAGTATTATTTGGATTATTTAATTTATTAATAATTAACTATTAGTTTATTTAATTTTATATTTTTACTCATCAACTAAAAATCTGTGTATTATTTATTTATGAAGTGTAAATAATATAAATTGTTTATTTAACATTCATTTCTCAACTGAAGCATTGGGAGTCGTGGTCGTGTCGCACTAGCCACAACCAGAATTGTCGGAGTCGTGGTCAGGCTAGTGCGCGTTAGCTCTAAAGAACACCGCCCCAACCCAAAACTGATCAAAGATCTACGTTTGCACAGCATATTATTGACCAAAATCATAATATGGGGGAAATAAAAGATGATCTTGAAATTTTACAAATATGCCACAAAAGCAACAAATTGGGACATACTTGAAGAATTCGAAATGTATAATCATATGTAAATTGACAATAATGAAACTGTTTTAAATGAGAAACTACTGTACGCTACAATTTAGCTCTCGTTGTATTTTTAATTCCATAATTGATAATCTCAGAAAACCAGCTGATAAAATTCAAAGTGCAGTGACTTAATATATCTTCCCTCCATCCTACATTCAGTCGCCATGGAAACATTCAATATTTATTTATTGACAACAGAACTATATTGGTTTTCTACATTTTTATTTATATTTTTCGTGTTCAATTTTGTATAGTTAAAATTTTTTTTATCAGAATATGATATTTTTATATTGAAACATGTCATGAAAAATTAAAACCTCATCAATTTGAACTGTTGACAGGTTTGTCTAAACATTTAAAAAGTTATTTACACAAAATCTGCTGCATTTTTTTAAGGAAAGGCCATTCTTCTTCTTAGCCTTACTCTGCTCATTCCCCATAGACTATTAATTTGTGCGGGAAACTTATGCAGACAGAGTAAGGGGGCGAACCAATACTATAAAGAGTAAACATTACTGATAAATACTTCCAGTATAGACCGGATTTGAACCTGTATTATCTCTAACACAGAATCAGAATCTTTATTTGCCAAAAAACAATATGTTCACAGGCAACAGTCATATTGTTTTTTACATATGAAGTTAAAATACATATTTCATACATTGACAATGTTAAATTAACTACATTGACAATAATGAGTAGTGATATCATAAAATCAACATAAAATATCTTTGATCACTTAAACTAAATGAATGTAACTAAAGAAAGTCTCAAAGCATAAAAACTCAGTCCTCACGCCTTAAGCCCCCCATACACGGCCGAGCACGTTCATGAACCTGTTGGCGAACCTGCTAGCGAACATGCTCGGCGTTGCCCACAGATGATCGAATTTGCTTGTGAACATGCTCGCCGCCGCCGCACAGAACTCTTGCCTCTCTAGCGCTGTTCTCATCAGCGTTTGGAAAAATGTTCCTACATTTTTCTACCAAGTAGATCAAACTTTTCTTTCTTAAATGTTTATTAGAAAAGTTTCTACTTTTCACGTCCCACAAACACCACTGTTCCCGATAAAGTTCTATAAATTCTGTCCAGAACGGGAAGATTATCCAGATTCCCTAAATGACCGGAAAGATATGACATACTTGTACTCTACTTTGCCAAATCCCTTTCTAAAGTCTTCTTTTTTACTAATCAAAACTTAAATATAGTTTGAAATGATATTTAATAAATATATTTATCTTACCACCTCCCACTCAGCGTTAGCTCAGTGTTGTATTAGATAGAACAAATATTTTACCTTGTAAAATAACATTTCCTTTAATGTGTAGACCATCGCTAAAAAATTGATTTGAGCTATCATTTTTATAAATGCAATCCTTGAAAAATTCATCCATATGTAGACCATTGATAGTTTCTAATTGAATATTTCCTATCACTTCAAAGGAGTCAGTAATTATCATCGGAGGAAGAGTTTTTTGACTCCCTTCTTGAGCTAGGCTGCTGGCTGGAATCCCGTTAATTCCCTCTGCAATCAGAACATTTCAAAAACAATTAAATACTAAAATTGAAAGGAAATTTTAAATTTAATACCATAGGCATGTAAATCAGTTCCCTGATTATTTTATGAAATATTAATATTAAAAGATTGCAAAATAATAAGAAAGACTGTTTTACTAACAGCACAACTGAACACTATTTACCAGTGGTTCAATGATCAGTCGATTGCTGCAGAATGTTTTTCTGTGTTGCCAGAATGTTATCTGCAAAGCCAGATATTTTGCTGTGACCCACTACGCCCATATGTACATACAGTGGTGATGACTCACCCATAAATGTACAGTAGTGATGACTCACCCACCCACCCATACATGTATAGTGGCGATGACTCACCCGCCCACCCATACATGTACATTGGCAATGACCCACCCGTCCACCCATACATGTACAGTGGTGATGACTCACCCGCCCACCCATCATATACAGTGGTGATGACTCACCCGCCCGCCCATACATGTACATTGGCAATGACCCACCCGCCCACCCATACATATACAGTGGCAATGACCCACCCATAAATATACAATGGTGATGACCCACCCGCCCTCCCATACACTACAATGGTAATGATCCAACTACCCACCAATACATGTACAGAGTAATGTAGATCTATTTTTTGACTCTTTTAAAATATTTAAAGCTAATTGCCTGTCTTGTTTAAGTCAACGCTCTACATAATTTTGTTTTGTTTATTACTCTTTTACGAATTCTATATTGTTAACTGTTCAAAATATATTTATTACTGTTATTATTTACTGTCGTTATGGTTGTCAATTGTTTAAAATATTCATTACTGTTATTATTTATTGTCGTTATGGTTGTCAATTGTTTAAAATATTTATTACTGTTATTATTTATTGTCGTTATGGTTGTCAATTGTTTAAAATATTTATTACTGTTATTATTTATTGTTGTTATTGTTCTTAATTGTTTAAAATATTCATTACTGCTATTGTTGCTGAATGCTAGTCTATACTAATATTACTGTTATTATTTATTGTTGTTATTGTTCTTAATTGTTTAAAATATTCATTACTGCTATTGTTGCTGAATGCTAGTCTATACTAATATTAGTTATTATTTTTATTTAATTGCATGTCATTACATGATAACCCACCCATACATGTACAATGGTGATGGTATAATACAATTTATTACGATGGCTACTACTCCACTTGAAAGTAAATTTTTGTAAATGTTACGTTAAATATTGGTAGTTTTTTGGTTTACCTTTTTACTACACAGAAGTATAGCAAATTTTGTATGGAGCAGTTTGCGCATTTAATTATAATCATGGGACAAACAAACAGACAAAATGGTTATCAGTTAAAGAAAGACCTCAAGTTTGAATTGTTGATCCCATGTTAAATACAATATTGACCCCATTTATAGCACTATATTTGGAGTTGGGGATTTTCTGTTGTTCCATTATCTTTTATTAAATCACAAGGTGGAAAGTAGTTGCTTTACAAGGTAGTAAGTAATGTAATTTTATCAGAGTTCGCAATATGTGTGTCAAGTGCTGCTGCTTGTACATCGCTGCTTTACTCTCACTATTAAAATCGAAGTTTGGGCACATGTCAGTCTCTTTGGCAAGATAATTTGTATTTGATATTTAGACATTCATCAGTAACATCAAATACAATAAATTAACTATCATATAAACTGAAATTTATCTCATAACCGGCATATCACAACTTAACATCACTAAAGTCTATATAGATTAGACCAGAAACAATTAACTACATGACTCAAATATTTACTGAATATATATATATATATATATATATATATATATATATATATATCAATAAAGCAACTGTATGGCAAAAAGATATATATATTTTATGGTAATAATCCTATAAGATTTGATATTTTTCAAAAAGGTGTCTTTATAAAGATGAAAGAGACATTTTTTCCAAATCATTAAATATCTCTTTAGATGTAATCATTTCCATTTATGTAAAACCTGAAAATTGTACATAACTTGATTACTATAAAAGTTCATATTATGTATTGTCTGGCTTTCAATACCTGCTACCAAACTAAAAGAAGAGGAGTTAAAAAATAAAAATTATATGGATAAATAAAATCTAAATGAAATAAAGTACTTGTGCCTTAGTGTTTAACTATTGATCTCCGATAACAGAGCTAAAGCCAGGTTTCGGAACCATTCAACAACTGCTTCCCCGATTAAATGAAGAAGACCAGTTAATCCCTCCTGAAAAGAACACAACAGTCAATTATTAACTGTGTGAGCCATAGTTTGAATTTCAACCTCGCAATCACATGACTGATCATTTGCCAATCCTCACTTATATTTTTCCACTGTTTGTATCTTCCCAGATCCGTATGAAAGTGCCTCAAATTAAGTCCTTTCCTTCTGGTCTGATACCAGAAGTCATGTGTAAAAGTACTATCAATGTTGTACGGGTGTTGGTAGTCGTCAATAAGCAGTGAGAGTGCTATCGTTGTTATATTCATTTTGAGTGACATGTTGCAATTCTTCCCTGGAAACTGAAATGAATAAACTTATTACAAAGCTACAAAAACTGATTTAAATGCTGGCTTATTAAACAAGATCGGTAGATTCTTTCACCTACATTTATTACTATGATTATTATTAGAGTTATTTAGTTACCAAACACATTCATTGACATATTTCACCTATTTAATTGCATAATATGAACAGTTAAATAAATATTAGTTTGACTAATGAGCAAAGAGATGCAATGCAATTGAAGCAGAAATGTTTATACCTGGACAAGTTAATATAAAGGATTTGAAACCAGACATAAATCTCTTGTGACCAGAAACTGGCCTAGAAGATATGTCATCATCCACTTTGTGGCGTACCAACTTGCTGTCAATATCGTTGATGTTTATGTCATTAACAGATGTAAACCTGGCATTTCCTTTAACTTCAACACTTTCACATACTATAGATCCAAAGAAAGTTTTCTTGCCTGATATCACCTGAAAAAATATAGACCGGTACATACCTCATTACTAAAATAATTAAAACTTTTCATATCAAACTACATTGATATATTTTATTAGCATGATTATCTTTTTAATATTATGAAATGCAGTATCAACTGATGCAGTGCTAGGTTGTTTGAAAGCACTGTTTAAAGAAATAAAATATTGCAAAAAATATTCTCAAATACTCATATTAGTTTTTCATGAAATTAATATAATAGGATAGATCGGGCACCGACAAACTTACCTGAGAAGACAAGTTCACTACCACAATACACAAGAAAACAGACATAAATACATAACAAATTTTCAGTGCCACTAGCACCTTCTCCAGACTAGGAGACTGACTCTTTTGAACTGTTCCTAGATAATTGGCAGAGGCGGGGGAAGTTTCCAAAGAGTATGTACAGTTTTTAACACACTTTATATTTATGAAGGTTTGCTGATAATTGAGGAGAGGGAAGAGGTTGTGGTAGGTAGATTTATCTGATGTTGGGATTTGGTTATCCATTGGTGAGCTAATGCCGTTCTTCTGATTTGGGAACTATTGACATGGAGTAGAAAAGATCTGACTACTTTATTGGTGTAACATTGATCAAAGTGTTGGTTATGGAGAAGGGTAAGAGCAGAGACAGAGTTTTCAGGATATTTAAACCTTGCAATTATGTGTTAACGTAGGGTTTCACTGGTAAGACTAGCATATTGAGCAGGTCAGTGTTGGCACTGCTGTTGGTAAATGTAGTGTTTCTAAATATGTTATTTGCAATGTGTAACAGCTGATCTTTGTTTTGATGTTGATTATTATAAAAAGTAAATAGAATGTTTTGAATGTATTGTTATGTCTGAGCTTTTTAGTACTTATAAATTGAAAAATGCTGACAAGTAGAGGGGAAAATAGAAGAAAACAAGAGAAGTATACAGAGGATTTCAGCCAGCTTGTAATACAACCTGTTCTATGTTCGAATTTTGAGAAATTCGACGCCGACCATGAGACTTGGAGTACTTACTTGGTAAGACTGAATAATATTTTTGAATTGAATGGATTTAAAACTGACACAAAGAAAAACAGTATTTAGTAAATTTACTGAGTTCTAAAATTTTTCATGAGTTAAGGATCAATTTGAGTCCAATTAATACATTGGATCAAACTTATGATGAACTATGTAGTACCTTGCAATCTATACTAGAACCTTGTGGTAGCACAATTTGTGAGCAACACAAATTTTCATAACGTGTTCAAAAACCAGGCGAGTCCATAGTTTGTTTTGCAAATGACCTTAAATTTGTGTCCACTAAATGCGACTTTAAATGTCCAAAATGCAGTACCTCAACAGCTGATGTCCATTTGCGACAGCAGTTTATTTCTGGACTCAATGATGGCAAGTTGTTATCAAAATTGATTGAAACTCATGAAAATAAATTGTTTAAACAATGTTTAGACATGGCTTATACTTATGAACAAATTAAGGATGAAACCAAAATAATCCAGAAATAAAATCTTTCATCAACTAGTCAGGAGCAGTTTCGAATACATGAGAAGAAGCACGCTAAATCAGCACAAGGAGAAAATACTTAATTAGTTTGTTTCAGATGTGGAGGGATTCACCATATTAAGAATTGCGAGTTACCATCAGACATTACATGTTATAATTGTCACAGAAAAGGTCAGATTAGCAGTGTTTGTAGGAGACAGAAGCAGAGTACGCGACAAACTGTCGACACATTCCAAGAATCAGACGACGAAGAAATAGACGAGTTTAAAAATATGCCGTTAGTATCTATGGTTTTGAATGGAAAGGAAATTCAGACACCATATGTGGTATCTAGACTGTCCGATGATAGAGTTTAACCCGAAATGGTTGAAAGGCCTGGTAGAATAATGTTAGACTGTACTTACTATTGATGACAAACACAATTCCTTTGAATTAGACACGGGTGTAGCTGTAAGCACAATATCTTTACATTTGTTTAAAAAACTGTTTCCAAGTAAAGTACTTAAGAAAACAAGGTTACGTTTACAAACATATACTGGGGAAATTATACGTCCAGTGGGATTTACTACGGTTGAAAATTGCTATAAAGACCAGATATCTGTGGAAATTTGTATGTGATTCGTGGTAATGTAGATAGCATATTTGGAAGAGAATGGTTGAAACTGTTCAAAACCGTTCTTCCAATTATGAACCAATTATCAGACAAATGCCTTGATGAGGAAAAAGATGATTTTATAGGAGAAATGAAAAAGTTGTTTCCTAAAGTTTTTCTTCCCGGAGCAGGGAAAGTACCGAATTATGAGGCCCATTTGTTCCTTTTACAATCAGAGAGAAGTTAAATGATGAAATAGATTGGCTAGAAAGGGAGGGCATTATCAGATAGTTAACTTATAACGCATGGGGTCCAATAGATCTTGGATCAACTCTATCACACTCATTTTTGGATGGGTCAGAGAAACCAGTATGTGTTGCTTCCCGAGCACTCTCATCGGTAGAACAATCTTATTCTCAAGTAGACAAGGAAGCAACAGCAATATTTTGGGGTGTTAATAAATTTTTCCAGTATCTGTTTTCAAAACGATTCATTTTGAGGACTGACAGTAAACCACTTGCATCAATTTTCAATCCCTCAAAGGAATTGCCCCGAATGACTACCCAAAGGCTTCTCAGGTATTTGATATATTTACAGGGGTTTGATTATGAAATTCAGCATGTGTCATCTCAGAATAATGTAGCAGCCGACGCCCTTTCAAGAATGCCAATATTAAGAAGAAACGATGAAAAAATGCGAAAACAAGGCATGTATAAACCAAGTTAAAAGGTTAGACGACATGCTACCGGTAAATGTGAGTGAAATTCAGAGCGAAATTCAAAAAGAATTAGTTTTACAGAAAGTTTATGATTGTTTACTGAAGGGTAAACCTCAGGTTTGTAATGAGTACAAAAAGCATACTCGTGAACTCAGTTTAGTAAATGGTTGTATACTCAGAGGTGACAGAGTTGTTGTACCAACATCGCTGAGGAGAAGGATTTTAGAAGACTTACATTCAGAACACATTGGAGTTGTTAGAATGAAAACGTTGGTTAGAAGCTTTGTCTGGTGGCCAGGAATTGATATTTAAATTGAATGATTTATGAAGAATTGTAATCCTTGTCAAACTAACCAAAAAGATCCTGCCAAAGTCTGGCATCCATGGGAAACAGAAAATACTCCATGGAGGAGATTACACATTGATTTTCTAGGCCCCGTAGCAAATCAAAATATAATGTTGGTTGTGGATTCTTACTCCAAGTTGCTTGAAGTCTGTCCGATGACTCAAATATCCTCAAAGAAAATTATTGAATTTTTGTAAGTTGTGTTCTCAAGATTTGGTTTTCCTAACACAATTGTAAGTGATAATGCCTCAGTATTCACATCAGAAGAGTTTCAGACGCATCTAAGGCGAATTGGAGTTTCACATAGAACAATTGCACTGTACAACCCATAGAGTAACGGTCAGGCAGAACTTTGCGTCCAAGAGGTCAAAAGAAACCTCAGAGAGGTAGTGGAACAAGACGGTACTCTGAATGAAAAATTACTAAAATTTCTCGTTCTCAGTGTCAAACGCCCTCAACGATAAAAGGGAAAGTCCAGCAGAGCTGATATTTGGACGGAAAATTTAAACTTCCTTGGATATAATGATACCTGCCAGGAATAAAACACCAAATGGAACGCACAAAGATAATCCAGCAATTTCACAACATGGAAACAGAAATGAAAGATCGTGGAGGTAGTTCAAGGAAGGAGACATAGTAATGGTGAGAGATTTTTCAAGGCCCGCGAAAAAGGTGTGTAGAAAAGGAGTTATAAAACAAATAATTGGAAGGGTGTACAAGTTGATCAAATGATTTGGAGACATCACACTAATCAAATTCAAAAACTAATAATTGAATTTTCTCAATGCCAAATCTTTCAATTTTCTTTTTATAAGGGAAATGTTGTAGTGTTTCTAAATACGTTATTTGCAATGTGTAACAGATGATCTTTGTTTTGACGTTGATTATTATAAAAAGTAAATAGAATGTTTTGAATTAATTATGTCTGAATTTTTTAATATTTATAAATAGAAAAGTAAATTAAGTTGGTAGAGTCACAATTGTGGTTACCAGACATGTTGTAGGTTATTGTGGAGCTGGTAAATGATGCGGGTAGGAGACGAATAAGTTTTATTGAAATTTTCTTTTTTCAAGAATTAGAACCAAGTAATTGCTTGTCCTTGGAACGGATAATGTTTTTAGGAACAGGTAACTTAGAATGGACCAGGATTAAGGAGAGGTTTTAGTTTAGTCTAAAGTGACAACAAGAGGGTTTTCTTCTGTCAATGGTCTGAGTCTGTCAATCTTTGGTATGAGGGCATCCTTTTAAAATATTGAAGCCAACTTTCAGGAAGTGGTTCAAGATGCATAAATGGCATTACCCAGCCATACACATACAGTGTATGAAACACATCCGTATGTGTACAGTGAAATGACCCACCCGCCTGCCCATACACGCACAGTGGAATCCCACCTGCCCTTACAGGTACAGTTGAATGACCCATCCGCTTGTCCCTAACGTACAGTTGAGTGATCCACTTTCCTGCCCCTACACGTACAATTTAATGACCCACCCACCTGACCCTACAGGTACAGTTAAATGACCCACCCGCCTGACCCTACAGGTACAATTTAATGACCCACCTGCCTGCCCCTACACGTACAATTTAATGACCCACCCACCTGACCCTACACATACAGTTGAATGACCCACCCACCACCCCGTACACATATGGTGGAATGTAGGTAGGAACTGTAGGTCATGGTCATAATTGGTGATAAGGGATAAGCATTTGGGACTATTTTTAATTTGATTTTGATTTTAAAATAAATTTAACAAATATTTGTTTTTAGTTTTCAATAAAAGACAAATTTGCTTGTCAACCAAATAATTTATATTTGTGTAATCTAAAATATGTTATACTATTCAGCAGTCTGTTTTCAGTTATTTTTACTGACTTTTCTTTACAAAATAAGATACAACTTAACTTTAATTCTTAATTTTTACCCATAAAATACTCTTTACAAAATAATATTTATAATGTAATTAATTAGAATTTATTTTCAGGGTTCAGTATAAGAATAGCCGTCAAGAATAATTATAACTTAGCCTACATCAATACTGTACATACATGTAGGTGGCTAGGAAGATTTTTCATGTCTGTTAATTTTTTCACAGACAAAACTTTGTAGCAAAATGTAATAGCACTAGAAATGGTGTTCAAAAATAAATCTTTTGAGAAAAAAATGTTGCTACAATATGTGTGTAATACGTAACTAGTATTTTATTTTATATAAAGTTCACAAAATATATTAAACGGTTTTTTTTTTTTTTTCAAGTCTAAGCAGAAACACATCCAGGCCTATCTGATACCATAGACATAAATTGTATTTTTACCATAACTGGTGCATTAGATTTTTATATGCCCATAAATTCCTTATAACTAGTTCTTAATTTTATAAAACTTGTCCAAATAAGAAGTTTTCAATGATATTCAAAGCATCATCTACAACAGCATGAAACTGCCTCTGCTCTGTTCATCTAATGACTCTTTTAGGACTAAATGTTCACTGATATTCAAAGCATCATCTACAATAGCATGAAACTGCATATGTTCATCTAGTTATATTTGGTTAAAGTATTCATATGTGTTATATCAAAATATTATAATTTGTTTCAAGTATTGATTGTAGACTTACAGGAAGTATATAAAGGTATGAAACAAATCAAAATAACAATATGTGAACATGCAATAATATTGATGGCTGAATCATATAAAATAGCAATACGCAAATAGTTGTGTTTCTTGTGATGTTCAAAGTTATCTTTTTTCTCTAGAGCTACATTCACATTAGACACTTCTGTTTAAACATTTCTTTAATGTGTTAGAATTTAATTATCACTTGATATATTTAGTTGTGCTGTGTCAGAACATATAGCGTCACATTTGATGGAACTAACTTATGTTTCAACTTTGTTTAATCTACCCAGAAGTACCTCGATTGGGTTTTTACTAACTAACTCTGTGAACACGTTATTTATAAAATGCGTAAGTATCTATTTGCCTATTCAAATTAACTAAAGAAGCACCTACAATACGACTACGTAACTTCTTGTGAGTTGAGCCAATGAATACACATCTATAAGAATTGAACATAGATAAGGAAATAGTCAGACTTCCTGAAGCAGAAAAAATGAGCATAGAGCGGCTGCCAAAATGCAGCGCTGGTTGAGAATTTCTGCAATGTACCCCTCTCCCAACCCAATACCCCTGTCTACCAATTCCTTTCTCTCTCTTTCCTGTGGCAATTTGTAAATTCCCTTCTCTCTCCAGGCAGCCACGCTGCTCTCTCTGTCATTCTCTGTCTCACTCTAAAATGCTGCGCAACAAGCTCGACGTGGAGGTGGCCTCGCCAAGATAGCAAAATAAGAAAAAAGTAGTCTGACTGTTTAACATTGGCTTTTTGCTCCTTATAAACCTGTATTCAATCATTGAACATAGCATTCTTGACTAAGTCATGTAATATTACCTGGTCTTTCTTGTTCCTTTATAAATGTGTATTCAATCATTGAACATAGCATTCTTGACTGAGTCATGTAATATTACCTGGTCTTTCTTGTTCCTGTATAAATGTGTATTCAATCATTGAACATAGCATTCTTGACTGAGTCATGTAATGTTACCTGGTCTTTCTTGTTCCTGTATAAATGTGTATTCAATCATTGAACATAGCATTCTTGACTGAGTCATGTAATGTTACCTGGTCTTTCTTGTTCCTGTATAAATATGTATTCAATCATTGAACATAGCATTCTTGACTGAGTCATGTAATGTTACCTGGTCTTTCTTGTTCCTGTAGACGGAATCTTGGAATACAAATGTGATGTTCTTATCATTTAATGAGTCAACTTGAATGTATTTGCTGAACAAGTTGGAAAATGATATATTTCCTGTAATTGTCTGATTGCTATCCACAGTGACAGCAGAGTCCAGTAAATTTTGAAGGCGACCGCCAGCTTTACGCAACTCCCACTTACAATCTCCCTCCACACTCATGGTAGACCATGAAGAATTACCGTTAAACACCAAGCTCTTGTCCACCTGAAAAATAACAAATAGCAATATGCAAATAGTCAAAATTCATTGATAATAGTCAAATATCATTGACTGACTGATCACAATTTCTTAAAAATTAAAACATGAAAATTGGCACAAATGTTATCTATTCATACTAAGAAAGGGTTTTAAAAAATTTTCTTTGAAAGAGCTATAATAATGCATATAATAAATATTATGATACCAGCCAATACAAATGAGGGAGCTTAGGACAGTAAAACTTGACATAAGTTTATTTTTAACAATCTAAGCGTGCAATGTGAAGAAAATTAACAAAATTATACTAACAAGGTAACATAAGCATAGCGAGTGACAGGGGTTGGTAAGTGAATAGTGCAGGAGTATCTCCTATTATAACAGGTATTCCAAAAGTTATACATTCACTCTTTGAATGTAAACAAAACAAAAATATCCTGTAAGGGCAGTGGCATCATTTCAATTTTATAACTGGGGTGGCAAGCCACACCGAGGGGTTTGGAGGCTATGGAATACCCCTCAGCCTGGGGGGTCCGGGGGTACCCCCGGGGGAAAATGTTGAGAATAGTTGATGCTGGGAACAGTGTTTATGACATTTTGGTATTCGAGAATTGTTTGATTTCATAGTTATTGTCATTAAGAGAATATGTAAAATTAGATAGCTCTTATAAAGTTCAGTAAAACCCATTAATATAATTTTTGAGCTTTATCTTATTAGTAAAAAATAATATTGCCATCATTATTGGGTTTAAACAAATTATTAATTGCTATTTACCACAATTTATAAACCAAACCATTTGTAACATATACAATGTGCTCACAACTCAAAGTCTAAAATGAATTTCGGAATCTTTATACAGTAGAACCTCTTTAATCCGGCACGTTTGGGACTTGAAGCTTTCCGGATTAAAGAAAATTCCGGACTATGGAGGTTATTTATAAAAATACAGGAGGTGTATAAAAAATAACATAATTTGCACAACAAAATTTTACTGTATGTATATAATATTTAAACATGAGTTATTTAAACAATCTAAATCAATATATAAGTACAGGAGAAATATTAAAATGTATTTTTAAGTACAGTACATGATGAAATAAATTTGAATACAGTATGAAATACAGTCCAGTACTGTACTATAGTATTTGTGGTTTTTAGCAACAGCACTGGCAGATGGCTGGAAAAAATATCTAATATCTATTTGCTTCTTGCAACTATTTTTTTTACTAACTGTCGATTGCTCACTTTACAATGTTTCTTGTGAAGGCAATTCTGTAATTTGTGTCTATTGCCGTTTATGCCGGATTACAGACAATTCCGGACTATAGAATGCCGGATTAAGGAGGTTTTACTGTACTCATTTATATTCATATTTAAGTAATTTAATTGTATTCAACATAGCACCTACTATAAACATTTTTATTTTGATAAACAACTTGTTTAAGGTACTCTATTGAATAAAATTATGTTAATTATTACATCGGTTGAAGAAAATCAAAAGAAGTTATCGCCATTTTGAAATTTGTTCTGATTAAAAGTTGTTTGTAAACTATTCAGACTTTTATGTAAAATTTATGAGGTGGCAAAATAAAATGCTGCACATTTTTGGGTTGGCGCCACCCCCAAATGACACCTATGTGTAAGGGATTGGTTTCATAACTTGACAGTTCTGTGGAGTATGAGAGTTTCATCAGTATATTACCCGGAAGGGCTTGGAGGAGCAATTTTATACCGGTAAATGCAAAAACCTGTTTATATTAACTCAATCCAATTTGTGTTGGTTTTGAAGGCATTTACTTTTACAAACTATAAGAGTTTACAGTTAGTATTATAACTTTTGTTTTCTTCTATGGTAAGTTTTATGAGACACACCATCTCAAAGTCTATAGAAAGAAATCAGCATTTGCAGGAAATAAAATTTTTAAGAATAATAAGAAATCAAAAGGGAGTCAACATTTACAAGAATTCTATTAAAGAGAAAATAAAGAGAATTTTTGGCAAAATTTACTCTATATTTGATAAAATAAATCTAAAAAGGCCAGATTTTAATAATTTTATCTAAGTTTCAGGTCCTTTGTTTCCTAATAGGATAAAAATTTATAAAACTCATAGTAAAATTTGATTATGGATACATCGGAACGTACATTTAAATGAGGAAAACAATAGTGAGATTGGATTTTTCATAGGCCTCTTAGTCTTGTAGTAAACAAACTTCAAACGCGTGTACACATAATTTCTGCACCGACAGTAATCTCAATGATTATAAAATAAAATTAAATACCTTCTGATATTGGTGTTAAAGTACAATGAAGCAGTGTAGGCAATTAATATTTATCTTATTATTGCGTACAATTACGAAACTTGGCACTATTCTATTTTACTAAGTACTATTCTAAGGTTAAGTCTTGGTCTTTTCAAAATATTAATTAATGGTTTATTTATTCATTCTGAAGACGTTGATCATTAAGATATTGGTAAATATGGATTTGGAGTTACTTTGATGAGTCTAGATGAGCGAATGTAGTCATTGTTACAAGCTAAGGACGACTATTCCTTAGAAAGTGTCATTAATAAACAGTTTAAAACTGTAATAAATATTATCGTTTAACTTCTCATCAAAGCATACTAATGAAATGTCCAGTACATAATTTTAGTTTCCCTTTAAATAGCTTTTAGCTAGAAAGGATAAAAACCGAAACTGTACTGCAATAGCATATTATTGATGAATAAAGAGTTGATCAATTCGAATTTGAATAAATTTGATAGGCTTAATGATGTTGATTCTTATAACTGACCTTGATTCTAGAAACCTTGCTGATTAAATACTCATAATTCAAAAATAGTATTAAGCAAATGTTTATTTATTGAGCGTTAGTTATCATTTGGCTTGGCATTTTCTAAATTTATAAAATAAATCTAAAACATTTTACCTTTGGCAATATACAGTCATCATGGATACTTGAGGCAACAATGTTTCCATCTACATTAATAGATTTAAAACTAACATCTCCATGTATGTTAATCTGTGGTTGGTGAGTGTACAAAAGCCTTGTTATATCTATTTCGTTTAATTGCTTTACGCCAGACAATGAATCTGAAATAACATTCAAAAAATTAACAATTATAAATAACAATATTTGAAATTAAAACCAAAATAGTGTGTTTATAATGGATAGATCGAAATTTTAGACTTTAGCAGGTCAAGTTATACATCAAATTAAGGTCTTAATTACGAGGATACAGCGCCTTAAAACCGATCTCAAAATGTAGTTCCCATACAAAATGGAGGCAGTTTAAAATTACAGCCTTGAGCTTGATTAAACATTTCTTAGTTAGTTTAGCCACTATCAATTAAAGCAGTAACTTGTAAAACATAGTGCCTAAAAATCTATTTTTTTGAGTCAACCTATTTTTTTGTCACATCAGTGGGGATGGTCCCTAAGAAGTCAGAAAAATATTTCAGAGAGAGAATAGGTCCAGTTGTATACCAAATTAAAGGTCTTTAACTGGATAGTAAAATAACACAAATCCAACTCCAAAAGGTTCCTCCTACATAAAGCAGCGGTAGTTGAAATGAATAAAATTAAGCTGATTGAAAAATGCTCTGGGATTTCTTTCTTTCTATGGGTTGTAGTAGTAAAATACTGAGAACCCACTCTGGAGATAAGGACCAGTTTCCCAACTAAGGAGTGAATTTCACTTCCATTGTGAAGTTATATGAGAAAGTTAGTATTATTTATATATTAGCTCAATTTTGTACATTTAAACCACTGCCAATTTGTGGAATTGTGTTTTTCTAATAAAAATATTTAATTTGACCTATTTTCTCTTTAAGACATTTTTCTGAGTACGTTTTACTGTCTAAAATGGTTACAAAAAATATAACGCCATTTCCAGACGGAATATATAAATCTGATATTTAATTTGTTCACTTAATATTTCCAGCAATACATTTTTTAATCAGCTGCTTTAAAAATATATTTGAAGAAAAATGTAATTATATTTTCTTATATAGGTCATAGAGATATAATAAAATCTATGTCATTTTTATTTTTAAAATTGGATTACTTATAGTGTAAAAGGTTGTAAATCTATTCTTTATGACATGATGAGTTGGCCTGGAGACTCCTCCCTATATTAAGAGGGCTGTTTCTATTTCAAGGATTCAGTACTGACTAATGACCGTACTGCAATGTACTTGAAATGTCATTTGATAGACAAACAACTGTTCTAGTGGACCATTAGATAATTTTTGTAAAAAGTTAAGTAGTTTTTCAATTTTTTTACAGTTAAATATGTGAAACTTCAAAAGTTATTATTGTCGATTTTAAATTTAAAACCTCATAATTTTAACTTAAGGTCCTCTAAATTGGGCCTTTAATAATCATACAGTGTACACTATAATTTATTAAAATAGTAAAAAACACAAATTATAGACTTGAAACGGAAAAATATGTTATAGCCGGCTGACAGAAAATAGGTACCATATCTGAAATGTTGAGTTATTGACTTTGCAGCAGTGAATTGTCAGTTTGGAAAATGGCCTAAATAATATCAATTCATTTAAAATGTTGTATATTGCATGGTAGTATAAATTGTAATTTTACAAAATTAATACGAATAAGTAGATTTTTTTAATACTGGATAATTTTTTCTGGGTATTGTTGATTGATAACATGCTATTTTGTTCATTATATTATATGTTCTTTATATTGTATGCTCTTTATAATGTATGTTCTTTATATTGTATGCTCTTTATAATGTATGTTCTTTATATTGTATGCTCTTTATATTGTATGCTCTTTATATTGTATGTTCTTTATATTGTATGCTCTTTATAATGTATGTTCTTTATATTGTATGCTCTTTATATTGTATGCTCTTTATATTGTATGATCTTTATATTGTATGCTCTTTATATTGTATGTTCTTTATATTGTATGCTCTTTATATAATTGTGAGTTCCTGTAATAGTATATAAGAAAACATAATTTTCTGAGAAGTCTATCGTAATCTATAAGCATGTAATTTTTTTAACGGTTTTCTACATTATGTGTTACTTTAGTAGTACAAACAAACAAATATAGTTTTATTTGTAGGATAAGGTAGAAAGTAGCACCTGAAGGCAACAGGAGTTCTGTTGAAATGGTATATTAGTTTTAAGAACACTTGAATTCTTCAAGTGTTCACTGACGTTTAAATAAGTACATGACACGTACAGTGGTCATGTACCAGTAAGGGTGGATACAGATGGATAACGATAAGCAAAGCCTACACTCTTTGCTTATCGTTATCCAGTTAGCATGTGGAAGGCAGAGCCAGCACCTTGTCAGTACCTCACTTATTCCCTCCAAGTCCTCAAGGATAAACATTGTAAATGTTACTACAGCTATAGAAGGATGTTTATTAGTTGTAATATATTTATAACTATCTCTAAGGCGTTTGCAGCGGCCAAAAGAAAGCGACCTCTGGTTTTTTTCTGTGGCCAATTTTGACTCCATTTCAGAGGGGACGGTGGTATTGTCCCACCCACCCACTCATACAAGTACGGTGGTATTGATGCTTTCTTGTGCATAAGAAATTTTCTTCTTTGCAATATATTCTACTAGGAGACACCCCTGCATGCTTCGCTTGCCAATCTTGACTCTCGCTGTACTCAATACATCTCAGCATTCGCCATGTGTAACCTAACCATATTATCATAAACACAAATTAAGGTATACACGTACGGTGAACTAAATACACGTACAGTAGTACTAACCCACCCGCCCACTCATACAAGTACGGTAGTACTAACCAACCGCCCACCCATACACGTACGGCGGTACTAACCAACCCATCCGCCCATACAAGTACGGTAGTACTAACCCACCCGCCCACCCATACACGTACGTTAGTACTAATAATAAATAAATAATATAATAATAATAATATAAAATAATAATAAATAATCACGTAATGTATTACGTGATTATTTAGTAAAAAATCCACTAAATTTACTAATAAAAATAAGTAAACTTACCAAAATTAGCTCTTCTGATAGTGTAGAAGCCTGTTACCAGCTGATCTGTCGAAGTTCTCAATAAGCTTTTAAACATAACCTCAGTATTCATTCCATTTATATTCGTTACTGTAAAATTACTTGTTGAGATAGTTTGACCCTTGAAGCGCTTTTTGCCAGTGATTGTGTTTTCTGTGGATCTATTCACTACCTGTGAAACACAAATTGCAGTTTTAAAAGTACTAAAAAATATAAGCAAAGGAAACATATTTGCAATAGTGATTAAAGTGTATCAACTATTTGTCTTATGGTTCAAACCTGAACACACAAAAATTTGCACAGGAATTGAACTGTTAGCACAATAAGACTACAGGAAAACAAAGCGGTTCTTAACTTGTTATTTTTTCCGTCCCGCCCCTAATCACATACAAACTAACTAATTATGTATAGTCTAAAATAAAGTTCTACATATAACTTTTGGAATTACCAAACTCTGATCAAAACTCAAATATTTTTTCTAGTTTGTTTAATGTTCTATTGCGTGTGCATGTCAATAGACACACGCACACACACACAGACTTCTTTAAAGGAGGCTTTATTTAGTTAAAAAAAAGTTAACTACTTCTATAGCCATGTTTTGACATAAAATCAGTTTTTATTATTTAAAGATGGTTTTGACCTCTTTAGTTTTCCAGATGTTAGATAAAAAATTATTGTTCTGATAAAAGTCTACTTATAGGTAGTAAATTTGTAGATGGAAAAATTCAAAGCAAAAATTGTATGGATATATATAGCGATTTACTAATTTGGCCTTTCTAGATATATAACCTATTAAGAAATTGTGCGATATGTTTTATTCAAATTTTGAGAATATAGTGGACAAGGACAAAGGAAGTAACTAACCTAGTGTCACGTAAAACTGAAAAACAATATTTTTTAAGTATAACTAATTATTTTGTTATAAATAAGATCTGTACAAATGTTGAGTTGAAATTTTAACAATTATCTTTGGCTGAAAGAGTAGATTTACAATGTATTAAAAAATATTGCTAGTGTTTAATATATATGAGTTATGTACTCGTACTTTTGTGTTCAGGAAATGCAGCAATAAAGCCTTCAATAAATGCTAGCAAGACGGTAGAGTAACATGTTTTGTGTGTGTTAGTGAGACAGTTGCTACTCTTGGGACAGTTGCGGCAAAATTCAGAACTAAAGTCTCTCCAGCGCCGAATTGGCTAGGCTTATGAACACCCTTAACTGGACAGAGCATAGTGTCAAGGTGCAAATCGTGGCTGTACTAATAGTCTATTTTTATCAACAATAATTGATCACACAAATTTCTGTTATTATTTATTTATTGATGCAAAATAAGAGTTTTCCTTTGCTATTACTCTGTCACTGTTGTCACTCATTTCTTAGATGATCAATGTTTATAAGTAACATTAAAAGTTTTGCAGAGTGTGAAATGTTTTTGTGTGGATTAGGTTGAGAAATTTTATTCCAACCCTACAAGGCTTATTATCTATCTATATACCAAAACCACTGTCCGTGTATGGGAGTGTGGGTGGGTCAACACCACTGTCCGTGTATGGGAGTGTGGGTGGGTCAACACCACTGTCCGTGTATGGGAGTGTGGGTGGGTCAACACCACTGTCCGTGTATGGGAGTGTGGGTAGGTCAACACCACTGTCCGTGTATGGGAGTGTGGGTAGGTCAACACCACCGGGTCAACACCACTGTCCGTGTATGGGAGTGTGGGTAGGTCAACACCACTGTCCGTGTATGGGAGTGTGGGTGGGTCATCACCACTGTCCGTGTATGGGAGGGTGGGTGGGTCAACACCACTGTCCGTGTATGGGAGTGTGGGTAGGTCAACACCACTGTCCGTGTATGGGAGGGTGGGTGGGTTAACACCACTGTCCGTGTATGGGAGTGTGGGTGGGTCAACACCACTGTCCGTGTATGGGAGTGTGGGTAGGTCAACACCACTGTCCGTGTATGGGAGTGTGGGTGGGTCAACACCACTGTCCGTGTATGGGAGTGTGGGTGGGTCAACACCACTGTCCGTGTATGGGAGGGTGGGTGGGTCAACACCACTGTCCGTGTATTTCAACACCACTGTCCGTGTATGGGCCTCTCAACTTGGCCTAAAAGCTTATCCTAATGTTTTAAAAACAAAAAATTAAGGAAAGAAAGAAATTATTTTTTTGTTTAGAGATTGCATGAACATTTACCAGAGACAAATTAGCTGTCTTGTTATTTACAAACAAGACATCTGATAACTTGGCAATATGAAGATCTCCTTTAATGTGCACTATTGAGTTTTCTTCTGGTTCAGTATGTCCCAGTAAGAGTCTCGGTGGGAAGCCATTTAATGATTCCACTTCTACTTTCTGTGCTGAAACCCAATTATTGTGTATGCAATTTTTAGTTTTCAAAACAAATGGGAATGTACTTTGCATGGATAATGCTAATTGAAAAGAACATTACAAAATCACAATACAAGTGAACTTCACACAACACAAATATACTATGATACAAGTACAAAATGCTAAAATATTATGTTGATCTTTTTCGGCAAATCGCATTTACCTTTCCTCAGACCAGAGGGATTAACTATAGAATCAGTCCACAAGTAATGTTTTTGTATTTAGTACTATATTTTAATAAATTTATGTTATGTGACATTCACTTGTATCTCTACAACACGTACTATGCTAATTAAGAAACTTATTAAAAACTTGTTCAGTTTTTTACTATAAAATTTGTTTTTACATACTTTTTAATATAATAGGAGAACTCATCTGATGACATAATTAGTAATACCGCAAATTTGAATGTATTGTATTAGTGAACTTGACTTCTCAGGTAAGTTTGTTGTTGCTTGTTTCTCCTTTTATATTAGTTTATTGCCTTTTGCCTTATAGTCTAACCTCAAATATGTATATATTTTTTATAAAGTTTGTAACAGCCATGACAATTAAAATACTGTATCTACTGTCGGCGCAGATTTTATGTGCACCAGAGATTGAAGGTTGTTTACTAAGAAAGTAAGAGGCCTATGAAAAATCCAATGACACCATTGCTTTCTTCGTTTAAATGTACAATATAACATATGGGTTATTAAATTTTATTATGTGTTTTAATAATTTTTACTCTAGTTGGAACTGAAAAAGGTACTGGAATTTTAACTAGTTTTCACTGTGCAAACGTTACACTTGTATTACTCAAAAACCAATTAATTTATCACATTTATATTTTAATATGCAGCTGAGAGAAATGTTTTCTATAAGACTTAAAAATTTCACCTTTTAACTTTTCAAGAAAAATATTTTCCTATCGATTTCCTGAAACACTGTTTTCTTGGCTTGTAGAGGTCATGAAATTAATAACTTGGTCACGTTGTAATCCTTACAAAATGTATAGTTACAATAGATTACTTTTATATGTGTAAGTAAATGGAGTAATTTTAAAGTGATCAATCGCATATAAAAGTAATCTATTGTAACTATACATTTCATAAGGATTACAACATTACCAAGTAATTAATTTTACGATCTCTAGAAGCTATGGAAACATTATTTCAGGAAATCAATCAGAACAGTTTCTTTTGAAAATTAAAATTCTATATAAAGCTTATAGAATACATTCTTGTCAATCACGTATTAAAATATAAACGTGATACATTAAAGGGTTTTTGAGTAATAAACGTGAAAAGTTGATGCACAGTGAAAATTCTGGTACTTCTTTGTTTCTTCTAGGATAAAAATTATTAAAAATATAGTAATATTTGAAATTGCATACATCATAACGTACTGTATATTTTAATGAGAAAACAATGGTGTGATTGGATTTTTCCTAGGCCTCTTAGTTTCTTATTAAACATCCTTCAAACTCGGGTAGACATAATTTTTCCTAGGCCTCTTAGTTTCTTATTAAACATCCTTCAAACTCGGGTAGACATAATTTTTCCTAGGCCTCTTAGTTTCTTACTAAACATCCTTCAAACTCGGGTAGACATAATTTTTCCTAGGCCTCTTAGTTTCTTACTAAACATCCTTCAAACTCGGGTAGACATAATTTTTCCTAGGCCTCTTAGTTTCTTACTAAACATCCTTCAAACTCGGGTAGACATAATTTTTCCTAGGCCTCTTAGTTTCTTATTAAACATCCTTCAAACTCGGGTAGACATAATTTTTCCTAGGCCTCTTAGTTTCTTACTAAACATCCTTCAAACTCGGGTAGACATAATTTTTCCTAGGCCTCTTAGTTTCTTACTAAACATCCTTCAAACTCGGGTAGACATAATTTTTCCTAGGCCTCTTAGTTTCTTACTAAACATCCTTCAAACTCGGGTAGACATAATTTTTCCTAGGCCTCTTAGTTTCTTATTAAACATCCTTCAAACTCGGGTAGACATAATTTTTCCTAGGCCTCTTAGTTTCTTACTAAACATCCTTCAAACTCGGGTAGACATAATTTTTCCTAGGCCTCTTAGTTTCTTACTAAACATCCTTCAAACTCGGGTAGACATAATTTTTCCTAGGCCTCTTAGTTTCTTACTAAACATCCTTCAAACTCGGGTAGACATAATTTTTCCTATGCCTCTTAGTTTCTTATTAAACATCCTTCAAACTCGGGTAGACATAATTTTTCCTAGGCCTCTTAGTTTCTTACTAAACATCCTTCAAACTCGGGTAGACATAATTTTTCCTAGGCCTCTTAGTTTCTTACTAAACATCCTTCAAACTCGGGTAGACATAATTTTTCCTAGGCCTCTTAGTTTCTTACTAAACATCCTTCAAACTCGGGTAGACATAATTTCAGCGCCCATAGTAATCTTAATTAGTAAAATAAACTTAAAATACTTTCTGATTTTGGATTAATACAATGAAGCAGTGTTTGCAAAAAATTTTGGTACAATACTTGTCTTATTTGTGACATTATTATTTTCTTGCGGTAAGATCAAAATATCCGTGAGCCCCTGATGTTTTTTGGTGGCTGTGAAACACCATCACAGGAGTATTTTCTGATAATTCTGATGAAGCTACATTACTACTAGCAAATCAGTATTTTACGTATATCATATGTTTTATGTATATGTAGAATGTATATAGTAACAATCTTATATTTTACGATAAAAGTTAACCACAGCAATGCAATGAAAATATCAAACTATTATATTATTGTTGCATTAATTTACCTCCATTAAAAAAAGAAAATTACCGTATTTAAATGTCAGTTTCTCTTCACAAACTTCCTTTTTTGTTTATTCATCATTAAGACACTGATCGGCAAGATATGGGTGTGAATGA
This sequence comes from Stictocephala bisonia, assembly GCA_035578905.1. NCBI lineage: Eukaryota > Metazoa > Arthropoda > Insecta > Hemiptera > Membracidae > Stictocephala > Stictocephala bisonia. The sequence goes on from JAQJVL010000001.1 coordinate 16,681,264, forward strand.
GTGATTAGTGTAGAAGAAGGGTACCAACTAAGGTTGATAAATATGAAGAGCCATTTAATAATGGCCCAATAGTCGAGGCAATTATAGGACCTAAGGCTCATCGTGGAGTCCAGACTATGTAGTATTGGTATGAGTTTCAGCGAACTGAATATTCCAATAAATAGTTTTTTCTTTAAACAACAATGGAACACTGGCCAACACTCAACATGGATACCTAGACTTCTACATGAGTACCCACACCGATTGCAAACATTAAGCAAATGCTATTTGAGAATAGAACCTATCATAATCTCCACAATTCTTTGCTCCCAAGTAGTTGCGTAAAGCATGCTAAAATGCTTCTAACAATTTAACCTGTTGAATAGTGGTGAAATTGATCCCAAATGAGGACCTTCGTCAATGAGAACATTCGTCATATGACGTTTTTAACAATTCATTCCAATATGGCTAGTTTATTTAATTGCATTGAACTATGTTAGTAATACAAATTATATATAATGCGCTTTCTATCATTACAATTTGAATCTTGTAAGCTCCTATAATGTAGCGTACTAAAGAGGCGAGGAAAGGAACCAGGTGGGTCAAGTGCGATGTGTGTCATGACATTTTTATTTTGTATTTGGCGTCCCGTTGACCTCTTACTCAAGTCTTGTACTAAGTAATTACCACTATCTCTTGGTTATAGTTTTATTTATTAGTTATTTTGCTGAACAGTATAGTGCTATTTTAGTTCTTTGTTCAACATATCATGTATCCCGTATATTTCTGTGCTTTGAAAACATTCTAGGGATTAAAAAAATTTTTAACTTGTATTTTATATTGAAACATGTGTTTTTATCAATGATTATACAGTTTTTAAAAAAATATACATTTTTATTTTCCTACTCTTTTAAGGTTATTTCTGTTGAAATGGCTCACTCCTCTTTCCAACAACATTAAAACATCATGTGACAGCACACTCGCCAACAGTTTAAGTCTTATTACTTTTGTTACAACCCTCGTAACATGATGACAACTTATTGATTAAGATTTAATTCTATACCTGATAGTTCTTCAAAGACTAAGTTGGGCAAAGTGGAATCCTCATCAATGAATACTGTGCTTTGGAGCTTTTTGGTTACATTGATTCCATTAACCAAACCAGCTTCTAAATCTCCATCAACACTTACATTTGTGGCAAAAATCTTCAAGTCTAAAATTAAAAACTGATGATAAATATATTACACTAATATTTTGACAATATGAATATTAGCCATTCATGATTAAATAATTTATCTATAAACAATATAACAAACAGCAATTTTTGTGGATTATCAAATAATTTTCAAACAAAATACTAATGATACATAAAGAAATCTCAATTGAGACTATAAAAAGAGGAAATGACATAAAGGAGATTGTTATGTATGTATTATATATGTATGGAGATTAAATTGTTGGTAACATAAGAATTTTTGATGTACACTCGCTTCTAAAAAATGTAACATTAAAGAAGAACATTTAGTTGACATTTCTTAATATTCAAAAAAGCAATATGGGATTTGTAAATTAACACTATAGTTTATTTTAAAGATTCAAATGAAAGAAAATTGTGTTTGTTTGGAAGGCGAAGTCAGTGCTATAAAATCCTCATCCAAATTTTGAAAAATGTAGTCAATTTTTATAATTTTTTATATCTATTTTTTAACTTTTTTAACTTCACTCCCAAGTTCATATGGGCCTGCTGTCCCGACAGTTAGCTCAGCTGGAGATTTGAACCTTAGACAACAATGTTTAGAACCTACTAAAAATAATGAAATTTTAGATATAATATGTTCTCTTAAAAATAAAAAGTCCACTGGTTTTGATAAAGTGAATATTTTATTAATTTAAAAAATAGTTACTTATATTGCCCCTGTTCTATATCATATAATTAATTTAAGTTTTAGTCAAGGAATTTTTCAAAATATGTTAAAATTAAGTATTTTTGTACCAATATTAAAACAAAAGAATTCAATTAAACTTGACAGCATAAGGCCAATTAGCTTGCTCTCTGTTTTCTCAAAGATTTTTGAAAAATTTATGGTTAGAAGATTTGTTTCATTTTTATATTACTATAACTTTTTTTCTTTAAAACAGTTAGCTTTCAAAAAAATAAATCTACATATCAATTTTAATAAAAAATAAATCAATCAATCAAAAATAAATCTACAATCAATAAATCTACAGATCAATGTATCTAATTTAATTTATTCCAGTTTAAATAACAGTAACAAAACTACATGTCTCTTTGTTGATTTTATGAAAGCTTCTGATTCAGTCAATCATGAAATTTTGTTATATAAACTGGAAGCAGTTGGGGTGAGGGGTGTTGCTAACGACTGGTTTCATAGCTTCCACACTGGCAGGCAATAGAGGGTACGTATGGGGGATTGCCTCAGCGACCCACTGCCAGTCATTGTCGGAGTGCCTCAAGGATCTGTTACCTCAGCAATTCTATTTTTGATGTGTATAAATGATCTTCTTTATGGGCAAATTCATGCTTTTTCTGATGACACGAGTTTTTTATATTCACAGAAAAATTTAGTAACATTACATAATGGATGACTTAAGATTGTTGAGTGGGTGGTGTGAGCAGAACAAAATTAAAGTAAAGGTAAATAAAACAAAGTATATAAATTTTGATTTTAAACGTTGTGAATTTTTATCTCCGATCATATATCACAAATCAAACTGTTTACAAACTGATTGTAACAGTGAAAGTATACAACAAGTTACAGAATTTAAATACTTATGACTTACTTTTGATGAAAAAATTACATGGAATAATCATATACAAAATCTACATGTTAAGTTGAGACGATCCATTAGAACATTTTATTTCTTGAGGCATTTTCATGATGTACTATTGTAAGAACTTTATATTTTGCATTAGTTCACTCGCATCTGCAGTACGGTGTTGTTTACCGGGGTGGGACTTTAAATCATCATTAAACAAACTAAGACATACCCAATATCAATTTTTAAGAATAATTTTGAGAAAACATATTATGGACAGCTCTTTTCCACTATACCAGGAATTGAAAGTCATGTCCATTCAGAATCTTTTTATTTTCAAAGTATTAAGATTATTTTATTTAAAGAGTGGCAATTCTAGGAATAAGAACTTATTCCACTACACAAGAAGTTTCGTTATAATTATATTTAAAACTCCTAAAGTTAATAAATCATTGTTCAAACATTCCTTTACATATTTAGGTCCTTTTATCTTTAACAAACTACCTTTTGAAGTAAAAAGCTGTAAGTCTAAAAGAAACTTTATCAATAAAATAAAAATTTGGATTTTAAAATTGAGTGTATTCCATATTGGATATAGCATTGGATATAAAATTTGGATATAGCATCTCGTATATTCCATTATAAATATTTTAAGTTAATTTCCAACAACCACTATTCAGTAGCATAGTTTCCATCAAATTTTATAACATTTTATATATCTTGCATTATAATAGCTGTCAAGATTTGATTAATTTTCTTCTTTATATTTTAATTTTGTGTTGTTAATCAAATTGTAAATTATTATAATCTTAAATCTGATATCTGTTGTTTCTAAGATTGCCACTGTATTTAAGTGTTATTTTTGTGTTACATTCTTTTCATTTATTTACAATTTGTATCCATGTATATTCTTAGCCACAAATCTTATATTTTCTCTTTACTATGTATATGCGCTGCAGGTAGCGGTGGAGCTTAGTTTTGTAGTTGTCCTAAATGTAGACTCAACTGTGTGTTTTTTCTTTAAATTTTGTAATTGATATACTAACCACAAAAACTTGCTACAGTGGTAAGTCAATTTCCAAGCGTGTACGAAGTTTATAACCTTGTTGTATATTGATGGAAATAAATTATTATTATTTGATAAGTTGGAATATTAACGAACATTTTCAGTTATAATATAAGTTAGTAATTACTGAATAGTAAGAAAACGTGTACTTTTTTATTTTAAATAATAACATGATGTATACATCTTTTTAAGGAAAAAAGGCTTATTAAGAAATATTCAGTTCAGTAGCAGAATTGAAGAAGCCAGATTTTGGACGTAGTAACCCAAAAAAGGATGAGTGGTAAGGGCAGATGGCGATTTCACGGGTCAGCGCTCATGATGAGTGTTAATTAATCAGTATGAATAAAATTAATACACAATACAACAAATGATTAGATATTTGAGCTATTTATATCAACAGCTTGTACAGTGCTTACAACAATTCTTAGTGTCGAGAAAAAAAAACTAAATTGACAACAACTTTTTTGTAAGTGAAAGTAATTCCAAAACTTTATAAATTGGTTGTCAGTTAATGTATGTACATTATATAACTGTTGCACATATACCTGATGAGTACTTTTTATTTGGTGATTTTCTAAATATCGCAAAACAATACTAAGGTGTCAAATTGTGGTACACTACAGAGATTTTAAAAAACCTAAAAAGTGACAAAAATTTGAAATCAACATAGGTTAATTTAGAAATAGATGTGGACATTTTTTATGCAATTTTTTTATGCCCAATGGTTACTGTGCAGTTTTTATTCAATCTCAGGTATTCATGAGTAGAAGAGTACGTAAAGTTATAAATTTTGATTTCATAATACAGTAGAACCTCGCTTAACCGACGTATAGGGGCTGCGATGATGTCGGATAAGTGAAAATGTCGGATGATAGGGAATTGTATTTTTGTATAACTAAGTACTTAAATGCATTTTACTAAGAATTAACACTTTAGTACTGTTTAAACAATCATTACTTTGGGTTATAAAACACAAAATAAAACTGATAACTATAAGAAATACAACGTAATAACATTTAAGTACAGTATAATGTATAAGTTGCAAAATACAGAGTTATTTAACAATACCTAAAATGAAAGGTAAATGAACAAAATGTACTAAATATAAAATTAAACAATTATAAATGAACTTTATACAGATAAAAAATTACTGTATTATTTATTTAATTTAACTATGATAGTTTAGGATTTTGAAAAAAGTTTTTTATTGTTAGTTGCTTGGCTGAAGATTGTCGTTTCTTAGCTGCGATATTACGCTATTTCATCATAAAGACAATATCAGAGCTGGAAGCTTCATCTTGCTGCTTCATTCATTCATTCATCTGCTTCATTTTGCTTCATCTAAAAATACACTTCTTACGGTACCGGTAGAGCCTGTGCTAAAACTGAACATAAGGTCGGACAGTAAGCAACAAAATTACTGTATCTGCTCATTCAAAAATACAGTAGCTGACCAATTACTTATTGCTGTATCACATTGTTACGTAATTCACGTAATACAGTACATGTACTACAGTACACAATCAAATTGTGTAACAAATTAACTGATTTTCGTTGTTTAAAAGTAATTTCCGGTCCTGACTATCTTGGAAAATCAAACGTTTTTTACGGTGGCGATTCCGTGACCATGTTGGTCGAAATCGAACATGTTGGTTCGAACATGGTGGTTGAAACAGAATGTCGAATAACAGCATGTCGGATAACGAGGCTCTACTGTATATGGAATGAACTTATTTTAACCTTTTCCAGGACAAATTTCCCTCAATGTTGACTGGGAATTAAGCCAGATGGCTCTTGAAAAAAATTGTTTACAAACTGTTTTAGCGAATAAAATACAAGCCATAAGTAGGTTAACTATCTCAACACATATGTTTTGCGAAAGAAAATAAAATAAAAATATTAATGGCTTCAAATGTGCCATAGAGCACATATAAGATCCTCGAAATGGTTTAATTATAATATATATTAATGTCCACAAATGTGCCACTGTCTTAGAAGAGGTTAATGGACACTGCTGTATACTATGGGCTAATTTATCCTGTCTTGGCTTATGTAATCCAAATATGGGAACATGAGTCCAAAGATACTAACTTTTTGTTTAAATTGCAAAAGAGGGCATTTAGAACTATATTCAGTAAGCGTAGGGTTTTTTTTTGTACGTCTCTCTTTAACGATAGTTATATACTTATATTTCCATCAATTTACACTCGCAGTGTCCTCCTATTTGTGCATAGTAATTTTCACCTTTTTAAAACAAACAAACTCGTACATAAATATGATATCAGATCAGGCATGAACATTTCAAAATGTCCACATACAATGCACTTCTTTGAAAAACATCTATTGTTTAACAGGATCAAACTATTTAACGTTTTGCCAGCCTCACTCAAAGCAGATTGTGAAGTGAATGTGTTTTCTTAAAGGGTCAAGAGGTATTTGGTGTCGCATTGCTTCTATAGTATTGAGGAATTCCTGACGTGCCAGTCAGTTTCATAATGTTTCAGTTCCTTTGATGATAAGATTAAAGTATATATTTGGTAATTTTATTATTGACTTTTGTTACCATGTATACCAACACCCTTGCATTGATGCAATTATGCAGTAATGTATTGTCACAACAAAGGATATTTGATTTGATTAATTAAGTTTATGTTAGAAAATACAATAAAATAATGAATATTTTATACAACAAGCAAATTTCAATCCTCTACATATTCTTAAGATTATTTACATTACATAAATGTTATCTTAAAATTATATAATTTACAATAAAACCAATATATTTTTAATTTTTAACTTAAAAATTAAATTATTGTAAATTATATAATTTGAAGATATTATTAAGTAACCAATATCAACTCTCAACTTCATTACATAAATGGTTTAAATTCAAAACTTACGGCCAAGCGAAAGATGTTTAAGTTGCAAAGCATTTTGCACAGATCTCCCATTGATGTAGTCCGTATGTAGGTGTTTTACTTTTAGTACATAAAAATCCTGCAATAAAACAATGTTTTAAGAAACTTATTTTTGTTAACTTAAAGAACAAGGAACTAAAAGTTTATTTGATATTTATGTTTATTCTATAAGCATCATTACAACATAAAAGTGTAAATTTAATTAAAAACATTACTCTTCAAAGCACAAACATAAAATTAAATACTGACATAATTTTGTGTCAGTATTTAATTTTGTAATACTGACATGACTGTAGTAAGCTAATTTATTTATCCACAATTTATTTATTTAGTTTAGTTAAACTAAATAAATAAAAGCATCATGTCAGAACAATATCTACAATAATACGCTTCTGATTATTAAGTTTATTCTATAAGCATCATTACAACGTAAAAGTGTAAATTTAATTAAAAACATTACTCTTCAAAGCACAAACTTAATAATCAGAAGCGTATTATTGTAGATATTGTTCTGACATGATGCTTTTATTTATTTAGTTTAACTAAACTAAATAAATAAATTGTGGATAAATAAATTAGCTTACAACAGTCATGTCAGTATTAAAAAATTCTTCCAATGAATAAAATGGATTTTCCAAAAGCCAGGAGTAAAACTTAGACAACCATTTATTTCTAGGGTTGCCTTCTAAAATAGGGCTTAATTTATTGTACTCTTTAAGAGATAAAATAATATGACTATTAAGCGTTTTGATAAGTATATTGTAACCTTTGGAAACATTATTTTTCTTACGTGTATTGTAAGTGTAAATGTTGTGGTTGTAAGTCGTAACATGTAAATTTTTGAGCGCATATACTGCTAAGTCAAACAAGTATAAATTTATAATTGTTTGTACTCTAAGTTCTATAAATAAAGATTTACAATGTGATAAAGGACTAGTGCCGGTCATAACTCTTACAGCTTGTTTTTGTATAGTTAAAATGCTTCTAATTTTACTACTATTACCCCAGAACAATAATCCGTATCTAAGGACAGCCTAAAAATAAGCAAAGTAGGCTGTTCTAATATAATTTTATGGAACATAGGTAGTCAGGCGTCTTAATAAGTATACAACTCTCGAAAGGCGAGTAGCTATATACTCAACATGTGCAGCCCATGTTAAATGGTTGTCAATGACAACTCCCAAGAATTTTGCTGAGAAAGAGGAATCCACCTTAATGTCAGGAGTAGGCCTCAGGCTAAAAAATATATTTTGGGTCTTGTCCTTATTTATAAAAGGAATCCATTTGATTGAAACCACTCAGAGAAATCCCTAATTGTATTTTCATACATTACTTTAAGCTCATCTAAGCTACTTGAAACATTAAAAATTGTAGTATCATCAGCGTAGAGAATTGTTTTAGTCTTAATGGAAGAAGGAAGATCGTTTATTGCAATTAAAAAAAAGGAGTCCAAGTATAGAGCCCTGAAGAACTCCATACTCAACCCTTCTTTCATCTAACCTATGGCCGTCCATAAAAACCTTTTGATGTCTGTTAGTTAAATATGATTTTAAAAATTTTAAAAATGATCCTCTAATACCATAATATTCTAATTTTAAAATTAGGTCAGCATGATTAACACAGTCAAAGGCCTTGATCAGGTCACAGAAAATAGCCTGAGCAAAGACCTTATTCTCATCAAGCTTGAATTACACCCTTGACAAAGTCATCAGTAATGGAGAAAGCGAATACTGTAACAAAATAGTTTCTAAGCGATTGACAAAATACATTCTTATGACTTTGGATAATCTCAAATTATATGTATCTGATGATCTGTTGGATCACTTTCCGTTTAGATCTGTAGGCTCTAAGCTTTCATTGAGGATACCAAATACTTTTAGATGTTATTAAAATGTTAGCTATGGTCTACTGCAAGTGCGAGTATGTGCAAATATAAATTCAAACTATTTTTAATTGTCAGGCTTGGATGAATTAGCAATCAGTGTAAAGACTAACGACTTAACGAGCTTAAACTAACATAGGATTTTTTATAAACTCTATCATGTTGATTATTTCTATGAAAGAGCACAAATCACACAAACATATCAAACTGAATAAAATGAAAAATGTCTTTATTAATCATTAAAAAACATGATACAAATTGTGAGGTTAGTGCTATTAAGCTCTATTTTACACCTATCTACAAATAAAAAAATATAATAGACATATGCTGAGATAAAATACAAAATATTGGTGGAAAACAAAAGTAATTAAAAATAAATAATCTTCATGTTGCTTGGAAATAAATAACAAGCAATAAAAAAATTGAAATAGAAATTACAATCAAAACATTCACTCATCTCCATGCACCCTCTGGAGATAAAAACTGAATTACTTTTTGTTAATTTTGAGTCTTCTTCAAAACATTGAGCTATCAAATATAACACAGTTTCAAAATACATTATATCAAAGTTGACCAATCACTACAAATAAAAGCTAACCACATCAACTGAAACAACAAAAAAATTAAAATTCTTTAACATATGTTAGCTGTCACCTGAAATCTGATAGATTTGTTCAGACTCGAAGAGTGTATTTCTTCCATAAACACATCACCATCCACATGTACATTTTCAAGAACAAGCCGGTGAAAATACGAGTTCCTTGTTGCATAGTTGGTTAAGTTCATGCCATTAACAACTGAATTTTCCAGCCCACGAGATAATGAAACACCTTTCGTAAAATTGACTGGATTATGAATAACCTGTAACAACAGAATTTGTTTATTCATTTTGTTTTATTAGCCTCCAGAACTGTTATATTATAGAAATAATACTGGTTTAAATACCTTTTTTTCTGTCATAACAGTTCTTCAATTACATTACTGATATGTACATTTCAAAGCATATAAAGCTTCATCATCAGGCTTCCAAAAACGTCACTGTTTAAAACATTAAACACTAAAATTATAAAACATTAAAACCCGAGTACAACAAATTTGCCGGCTGGCGATAGACATCAACTGATGACTAATGAGGAGGAAACGAACTCAAATATGTTACCCTACTCCCACTTGTTGACCTTGAACTTGTACTATATTAATTTTCTTCCTCTGTGACTTCATGTTGTTTATTCGGTTGAACAGTACGTTAGACTTGTATTTTAATTTGTCCTTCAAAATATTACTTTGATCAGATTTGAAAGCATTGTAGATATGGAGTTCTTCTATTGTAGTCATAAAATGTGATTTATTGCATTTATATAAAACTTCTAAATTGTTTTCTAAACTATCAATATTATGTCTATTGGAAATTAAATGTTCAGCAACTTTTGATCTCTGACTTGTTGATGGTTTAGGAAGATGTTCATAGAAACGTTTTTTAAAAGAAAGACCTGTTTGGCCAATGTAAAACTTCGACCAATCAGAACAGTTTATCTTGTAAATGCCTGTATTTTTGTTCTTGTTGTGTTTTTGGATATTAAAATATTATTAAGTTTACTAGATGTCTTATATGACAAATTGATATTTTGTTTCTTTAATTCTTTTGACAATGTATGGTGTAAATATCGGCCATATTTGTATGATAGAAATTTTTTATCAGTATTAGGAATCTTTGCGTGTGAATTTATGTTCTTCTTTTTAGTAATTATTTTTTATATTATTTCACTATTGTATCAATTGGCTATGGCAATGTATTTAATGGTGGATAGTTCAGTTTCATAATCCTTCTTATCCATAGGTATGGATAGAAGTCTGTGGACCATACTATTATAGGCTGCCATTTTATGAATCATTGGGTGGTAAGAGGTTGCATGGATGATATGATCGGTGATGGTAGGTTTGCGGTATACAGTAAATTTAATGTTGTTATTTTCTTTTTTGAGTTTTATGTCCAGATATGTTAAGTTATTATCCTTTTCTGTTTCCAATATGAATTGTAGGTCAGTTGAAATACTATTTAGATATTTCTTCTCAATAGTTCTGATTTTCCTGTGTTTCCTTTTTTTTATAAAGGAAACACAGGACATTTAAGTTTCTGAACATTCAATTTCCAATAGACATAATATTGGTAATTTAGAAAACAATTTAGAAGTTTTATATAAATGCAATAAATCATATTTTACGACTACAATAGAAAAACTCCATAACTACAATGCTTTCAAATCTGATCAAAGTAATATTTTGAACGACAAATTAAAATGCAAGTCTAACGTACTGTTCAACCGAATAAACAACATGCAGTCATAAAGGAAGAAAATTAATATAGTTCAAGTTCAAAGTCAACAAGTGGGAGTAGGGTAACATGTTTGAGTTCGTTTCCTGCTCATTAGTCATCAGTTGGTGTCTATCGCCCGCCGGCAAATGTGTTCTACTTGTGTTTTAATGTGTTTGAATGTTTTATAATTTTAGTGTTTAATGTTTTAAACAGTGACATTTTTGGAAGCCTGATGATGAAGCTTTATATGCTTTGAAATATACATAGCAGTAATGTAATTGAAGAATTGTTACGACAGAAAAAAGGTAATTTAAACCAGAATTATTTATAGAATTTGTTTTCTAATTATGAGCAAAAGTACCTGAATAAACTGCTCAATAAATTCTGGAACATATATTATATGGGTCAATAGCCAAACTACTACATCATTAAAAAAATAATAGTGCAATGGATGGAATATCTATTGTAGGTGTATATAATCAAGGATAATATTTAATATCTAACAATAAAACCAGGCTGACAAAATAATTAATTATTTAAATGAAGAAAGAAATAGGGCCTCCAAGGCTTAATGCCATTTTGGGGGTTCCATATATTTAAATCATACCTAACCTGAGTTCAAGAACTACTCTTATTTCACGGGAAAAATTAAACTATCCTTATAAGGAATTTAATTCTAAGCTCATATATTATTTGCTTAACATTAAATACTAAATAAAATAAATTTGTTTAGGATAATTAATTTTAACCTTGAAAGAATAAAGTGGTAAACTCTTACATGCCTCAATATGTACTGGTAATGTCCTAAGAACTGATAAGAATGCTGAAACATTTCTTTAATTCGTTTGGTTTTCTAAATAGTCTTTGATTAAAACTATGTGTAATGTGAAAAAGATTATAGGTCCCAGTATTTCCATTGTTAAGGTAAAACAACTTTAAAATTGTAAAAACATACAATTATAAAAAAATATATGGAAACACTTTCACAACAATGTTATTTTTTCACTGGATAGTTTAATTTTTGTAATAATAATGTTCCGTAAAGTATAATTTTTGATCAGAATAATTTACTTAAAACCGTTAAAAAGCAGAGAAATAATATTGCTCAAATTAGTTACTTTGAAATTCAAATGACCGCTTCTCTGGAAAGTATAAATCTTTTGAAGTCCAGTTTGCGGTAATTAATTTCTTTTTAATATACCTTTCATTTGATACCAAACTTGACCTAGGATTATATTGAATATTTTCATTCAACTCCTCGTAGGCCGTCCCCCTGTAAAGATGAAATGTTGTTTATGGCATCAAATAGTATGGTCTTTGTAACCATGATCATGTACAATATTTCAATTTTATAAGTGAAGTCATACAAAAGTTGTGAAAGCGTTTCCATATTTTTTTTCCACTCTGTATATTCGTAGTACTTTCAGTGTAACAAACAAAGGAAATGCACTTTCTCTTCTCTTTCTATCCTCATAAAGTGACTCTGAGTTATTAGCAGTTTGTTAGTCAAATGTTTAAAAATCCCTTCTCAAGAAGCTAATTCGTATCGAAGACGTGAGTGTTTAAAAATCCCTCCTCAAGAAGCTAATTCGTATCGAAGACGTGAGTGTTTAAAAATCCCTCCTCAAGAAGCTAATTCGTATCGAAGACGTGAGTGAACCAATGCAAAATAGAGGAATCTTTGCTTCTACCAATATCACTTCGGAATTGGTTTAGTGACATCCATCTGGGGAAGGTTTAAACCTCTTGACTGCTTTGTTGGATAGGATATTAGACAGCAGTTGCTCTAACACCTTCTTCTCTCAGACAACGAGGACAGGCATGCATATTTTCAAGGCAACTAAACCCTGAATTATCCAAGTGCAGCCTAACACAATTGGGCTTTTAAACTCAAGGTTCATTGACATACAGTTCACAGACTGAGTCATATCACATGGCATTAGCAATCTATCACAAAGGCACCACATGAAACCAAGTTTTCATTGTAGAGACATCTAGTTTGATAACGTAATTTTCTAAGAAGAATGATTTGGCTTGAGACAGATGCAATAATTTGAATTGACAATCTGTGAAAATGACACTAGACAAGCAAACATTGTAAGACTGCACAGATCTAGATTTAGTATAGGCATTATCCAAGCAGGGTGCCTTCGCTTTAGTTTTAACTCTTGACATTTTTTAATGGAATTAAGATGTGCAGTAAAGTTGACATAACACTAAACAACAGATTTCCAAATGGTCATAAAGATAGAGTTGTACCTATTATCTGGCCTCCCAAAAATCCTGATCCTATGCCATTGAGTTTAATTTTTTATGGGAACAAAATGTAAAAAAAACTTGGTGTATGCTGAAAAAACTCAAAATGTTTTGCATGCTCGCGAGCTATCATGACTATTACATCAGAGATGCTTCAAAACACTATCATGTAATTGAATACCATTTTGATACCTGCAGGGCCCACCCATCCACCTTTCGAAGTCCAGTCAAGGATAACTGACACAAGTTACTTACTCACCCTTCACAGATGACTCAAGGAGAATGGACACAACTCACTGGGCCCACTTACTCAACCTTCACAGATGACTCAAGGAGAATGAACACAGCTCACTGGGGGCCACCCACCCACCCTTTGAGGATGACTCAAGGAGAAAAGTCAACCTTACAAAATATGACACCGATATAATTATGGTAATTTAATTTATCTAAAAAACTAAAGTAGAATTTAGAGGAGAAGGGTCATTCTAGAGGCTCGAGAGTTTGGCAATTTTCTATAAGGTTCGGCTTCAGTGTTGCCTATTTGTGCAGTCAGTTGCTGTTGCAGGCACTGCACAGATCCCTTGTATGGTCAATGTTTGTGGTTGCTGGCTGGCGTGGCAAACATTCGTCGCCACACGGTGATGCCAACAAGTCTTTACAAAAGTAAATTGTCTGTAGGAAATAATCTCTTAAATAAATCTGATTGGCCAAGCGATGGTACAAGCCTCCTCGAGCTACTATCTACAGGCGTGGCCCAATACACTTCTGTTTTAAATTCTACTATATTGTCAACCTTGCTTTGTAGTCTTAGTTACCTGTGCTGAGCTGTAGGTCCAATACACGTCATGTAATTCGTGGGTTGGTACTCTGCGTTTGTTTATCTGTAGAGAACTATTTTGTAAAACCAGACGCTCCACCTGAAACAGTTGAAAGGTTGATCAAATATATGTCCAATTACCTTGTGTAATCTGATCTTTAGCTTGCATTCTATGAAGAGCCATGAACTTTTTCCTAATCACTGGGGCAATAGGAAAGTTCGTCATTGCACATTAACTATACAAAACTTTGGACCATTTTGAAAACCACAAATAATTTAAATTCTTAGAAATAACAGGTTTACCAGACCAATATTAGAATCAGCTTACAATCAGGAATGTTTCAACAATTAGAATGTCTAAAATATAATGATCATGTAAATTTTTCATGAAAAACAATAAGAGAACCATATTTTTTCTAAAAGTAATATAATGAACATACCCTTTTTTTGACTGTGGTGATAAATAAATTACTTTGAAAAACTGATAAATAATTATATTTAACATTGTTATAAAAACGTCAATACACACATTGTATTTATAAAATATGAGTTCTAAATATATATTGCTTAAAATATCATAAACTTAGCAAATAACCTTGTTTTGAACACTGGATAATCCGAAACAAGCCTTATCTCATTTTTCATCTCTATGTTGGATATGTTGGAAATGAAACTGATTTTTTATTAAATGTTTCTATATATACCCTATATATGTTCGTGAGAAGGCTGTTTGGATCTTTACTTTGCCCAATAGTCTTCAAAGTTAATATGTTATTTTTAGGAGTAATTTTTTGTTTCGATGTCATAATTTATTTTATTTAACTCATATTACCAGTAGTTACAGAAATGTTGCATTCAGGAAACTTGTATACACTTAATTATGAAACCATTTAATCATGTTTAAAAAAGAAAACATGTTGTAAAATAGTTAAAAGGTAACACCAGTCATTAAAGTCTTCAGGTACCATACATTTATGATTAGTTAATGTAATCTTATTTCAATCTGATTTGAATATTAATTTTATTGTGTTTTACATTTTTCGTTGATATCGTGATTTTGACAGCGCCTATTTGGCTATATTAATTTAACCCTGTTAATATTTTTATATTTAGTAGAAGTTCATTTTGTTGTACTCCATTCTAGGATCTAGGTTAAAATGTAGATAATTATTAAAGTAGATAAGTTTATTAGTTTAAGAACGTAGTTTTATAACATATTTGTGCAGATGTAATTTAGTTTTTAGCACTTGAAAAAGGTTTGGGTTTTACCAAATCGAAACGTCGTGATTGTTATTTTTCACGTAATGATGGCAAATGTCCAACTACCTTTGTCTCCCTCATCCAATTAAAGTCTCTTTCATTCACTGGACTTAAACCACAATTGAGGGTCCAGTTACTAAAGGTGTTTAAAGTAACACATTTGGATCAGTAAGAAATTGTTTACCTAACTTTGTATTAACTTTTTATTTTAAATATTATTGAATTTTTAAACTATTATGAATATTTTGACCATTTAATTTCTTTTTTTACAAGAGGTGTTAAGAACAGTGTAAAAGTTGTCTAGAAAAAAATCAAGGACTAGTTTAACTTGAGTGATTGAGTTTTGTCCGGTTTATTACAGATAAAAGTTGACTATCCTGAAGAAAATCTGTTTTGTGAAAACAATAAATACCGTCCCCACTCAACATTGACCTACAATAAATACCGTCCCCACTCAACATTGACCTACAATAAATACCGTCCCCACTCAACACTGACCTACAATAAATACCGTCCCCACTCAACACTGACCTACAATAAATACCGTCCCCACTCAACACTGACCTACAATAAATACCGTCCCCACTCAACATTGACCTACAATAAATACCGTCCCCACTCAACATTGACCTACAATAAATACCGTCCCCACTCAACATTGACCTACAATAAATACCGTCCCCACTCAACATTGACCTACAATAAATACCGTCCCCACTCAACACTGACCTACAATAAATACCGTCCCCACTCAACATTGACCTACAATAAATACCGTCCCCACTCAACATTGCCCTACAATAAATACCGTCCCCACTCAACATTGACCTACAATAAATACCGTCCCCACTCAACATTGCCCTACAATAAATACCGTCCCCACTCAACATTGACCTACAATAAATACCGTCCCCACTCAACATTGACCTACAATAAATACCGTCCCCACTCAACATTGACCTACAATAAATACCGTCCCCACTCAACATTGCCCTACAATAAATACCGTCCCCACTCAACATTGACCTACAATAAATACCGTCCCCACTCAACACTGACCTACAATAAATACCGTCCCCACTCAACATTGACCTACAATAAATACCGTCCCCACTCAACATTGACCTACAATAAATACCGTCCCCACTCAACATTGCCCTACAATAAATACCGTCCCCACTCAACATTGACCTACAATAAATACCGTCCCCACTCAACATTGACCTACAATAAATACCGTCCCCACTCAACATTGACCTACAATAAATAACGTCCCCACTCAACATTGACCTACAATAAATACCGTCCCCACTCAACATTGACCTACAATAAATACCGTCCCCACTCAACATTGACCTACAATAAATACCGTCCCCACTCAACATTGCCCTACAATAAATACCGTCCCCACTCAACATTGACCTACAATAAATACCGTCCCCACTCAACATTGCCCTACAATAAATACCGTCCCCACTCAACATTGACCTACAATAAATACCGTCCCCACTCAACATTGACCTACAATAAAGTGGCATAGCGATGATAGATCCTACCTGTGTTGCCGGATTATAAGAATCTTTGGGTACTAATGGCCATTACATTGTGTGACAACAGTGATATCAATACTTGTTATTGGTAAATCTTAAGTTCAATTTTAAAGGTTAAAAATATCATACTTTACCGTAGAATTATGTTGTAAAAATTTAAGTAACTAAGCAATGCCATAGAAAAACTGTCATATATTGATAGATAATGCATGCATGATACAAGCCATATTTTTGAAAATTAAAATCATCTATAATAGTAACAGAGCAATTATTATTTATTTTTATTTATTATTAAGACTCTGATCATCAAGATATGGGTGAATATGTATTTCAAATGAGTATCATGAATGTAGATGAGCGAACGTATTCTTTGTCACAAACTAAGGGGCCGTCCCTAAATTACATAACACTAAAATCAGGCTTTTCAGATCCCCTCCCCCCTGGGTAACGGACTTGTAACGGTAATACCTAACCCCCTCAATAATTACATAACACTGTCACCCCCCCCCCCACTCCAATTTTTGTCATCTATTATCATGCAGATTATAATTTATAATGGTCATTTTTTTATTTTGTTTGGTTTGTTTTATAATTGGGGGGAAAATCTTTTGAATAATCTTGTATTTTTGGGAAAAATGGTAAAATTTTCTAAATATATTCAAACAAATTATTAAGGTTTATTAGTTACGTAAAGCTGCGTAGAAACCCTCCACCCTTCCCCGTAACGGTGTATAAAACTGCCGACTACCCCAATCCCCCCCCCTAAAGGCGTTATGTAATTTGGGGACAGCCCCTAAGGTTGACTATTCCTTGCAAAGTGACATTAATTAATAGCCAAATGACAAATGAACAGCTGGTGGTTATCAGCTGTAGTAAAATGTATTTGGTGCAAAGTTTCATTGACTAGACAATCCCTTCTTCTCTACTCACCTACACGGGCAATCTTAGCATGTAAATACATGTACCAAAATGAGTCACTCTAGTGTTCATTTATCCATATAAATTTATACAGTATGATATAGTTCAATATTAGTTTCTCTGTCATCACTATGTTAGCAAACCTGCAGAGAAAAAGTTCTCCACTTTGAACTCTAACTGCTGTTTCTTCAATTTAAATTCTTTCAAATGTTGATAAAGTGATTTGTAATCACAAAATTGTCATCCCTAATTGAATTCTTATTAGTATCTATTTTATAAGCGGGCTTATACACATGGTGAGCTTACGTTTCCTGTCAAGTCTCTCAAAGATTCTGACATTTGCCCGTCTTTCTTTACTAATAAATGAATTTTGTTACTAAATGTAACACTTTTTAACTGTTTTTTTTTTTATTGTAATTTATTTCAAGTTTTTTTTTATTTCCATCACAAAAACAGTACAACAAATATCAATATTAGTGTATGGTTAAACATCTTAAATATTATGAATATTTAAAAAAATTATATTACTTGGAGATGTAATTCTTAGCTTGTTATTTCTTATGCTGATTTAAAATTAGTATTAACAAAATGATTTTGCATCAAATATTGTAACAAAAATACGACCAAATCATGTTTATACAAAAATCATATATTAAAGTCTCCAACTGTATAACTATTATCTAATGGTAACAAATCAACGTATAACTGTTTACCCTCAAGTTTCCAATAATCTTCACTTTAGCACTGATTGTTTTTGTTGGTTTCTTCCTCTCTCTTGACTCCTCTCTTGCCCTTCTTATAACTGCAAACATTCAGTTGTTCTTTAGCAACGGTGAAAATATATATTTGCATGTTTCATAACATACACATTTATATGAAGATGCAAGATAAGTTATAGATTAAATTGATGGCTTAGCAATTAAGAAAAACAACTATATTATTTAAATCGCTTTCGATTGTGCTTAATTGAGCTGATTAATTAGTGGGAATCTAATAACTGATTAACTTTGATGATAATAGAAATGTTAAAAAACTAGCGTGCTCAGTTTAGGGTTAAAAAACTACTTGTTAAAATATGCTTTCAAGAAAGGAATAGGCTGACACAAAACTTGTAATCTATTGATAAGAGATTTTGAGAAGTAAGACAAAATACAGATGAGACCAAAGTGCACAGTGGTCTAAAGTAGTTGGCAGCAGTTTCACGGCCAAGTCTTTGCAAGATCTCTGGTGAGGGGATACAACCCTATGCTGACCAAATCACTCACCACCATGAATCGGAATGACATCAGGTTGGTGATTGCTTATATTACTGGACATGAACACTTCAGGAAACATCTGGCTGAGATTGGTGTCTACAAAGATGACATCAGTTTCTGGCTTTTTGGTGAGGCTCTTGAGTCTGCCAAACACTTTTTAACTGAGAGTAAAACTCTGAAGGTAAGGAGAAGGACAATATTAGGGGACAAGCTCGCAGAGGAAAGAATTAGCTAGTCTGGGGTAAAAGATTTTAGAGCTGGTTAAGCCGCTCGGAATAGGCATACCATTCTAGTAGGTAACAGGGGAGCACAATAAACTCAAAGTTGAAGAGCAATTTAGGACTGGACTCAGAGCTCTCCTTTCCCCTCAACAAACTAAACTAAAGCGCACAGTGCTCTAAACGTGCAAGCAAGGTCGTTAAAAATTTATTTTCAGTTTGTTTTTATATTTATGCAACAATTAAAATTTTGGTACAGAAATAATGTAAAGAAACTCACTCTGTTTACTTCTTTCTCAATAACCTGAACATTTCACATAATGCAATACCATTTGGTCCACATTAGCTCAGGTTTGCAGGACTCTACTGCGTAAAATTATTTCTAATCAAATTTGTTGTTTAAATCACTTAAAATACTCAATGCACTTTGGTGATTTGGCTAACAGAGGTGGAATTTGGAGATGGATAGAGGATAGTAAGACTGAAAGGAAGTGCACTTATCTTCTTAAATAGGTTTGATTATTTCCTTCTCTCTGCCACAATACTACTCTCCACAATAGGGTCTCCACTCTACTAACACAATACATACTTCTCAACTAGCAACTAAACAGATCTTAAATCTTGTAAACACTAAATTAAATATCTGAGTATGCAAATCAGATGATTTGTCCATGAGTTTTCAAGGACACCACTTTTGGAACCATTATAAAACATGAACTTGTTTACGCTGTTCCTACAAAAATATAGGATATTACTTTTCTCCAGCTAACAAAACATAACTTACCTGGAGGGTACATATATTTGGACATAGCTTGTGGATTCTGTTGTGTTCCATTTTGAGCAATCCAATATGGTACTGAATCGAAATTTTGATACTGATATAAATTGTTTTGATTAGGGAGTTGTTCTTGTCTCTCTAGTGGCTGCGTTATTTTACCAATAAGTTTGTGAACTCTTAAACCTTTCTTGAAGTGCACATTTCCTGTTTGACAAAACAAAACAAATATAAAGTGTTTAACCTATATAAAGACCATTTCAAATGAGTAGCAGTAACAAAATTCCTTAATTAGCATATTATTTCAAGTAGGGTTGTATAGTGAAATGGATAAATATGGAATTTTTTACTTTAAAATAGTATAATCTGCACATTTTTTATAAAGCTAATTTTAAAGTGTTCATTCATTCATTGATTATATTAATACTAATTTTATTTTTATTGCAGAAAAGTAATATCATACTATAGTAAGGCCAATCACTAAATAAAAAAATAATTAACAGAGAATTTGTATCTAGTTATTACAAAAAGCTTTCAAAGCACATTTTTCAACTATGCAGCTCTTGACTATCATTTCCTATATATGATATTCCCCTGCAAATCATAAAGGATTTATGAAGGATTGATTTGTTTACAAATAAATCCACTTGGCACATATCTAAGGACAATGTTGCTGAGATCAAGGGCAAACTTAGGTTCAAAGTCAACCACTTTCAAATGTGATCACTATAACATAAAAATAGACTTTTGACTATCATTCTAGAGGAATAACATCAAGACATACAGTGGGTTTGGTGGAAGAGCTCTTCAAGAAGAGAGTTGGCTGAATGGGAAGGCCCATCAAGAAGGTTATGGGTGGTTGAGAGGAGACATTCAATGGGTGTGTGGAAAAGCTTTTAGGACCTCTTGTCTAGATGTATATTGTGTGGGTGGGAGGGTCCATCAAGACAAATTATGGATGTTTGAGGAGACATTCATTGGGAAGATGGAAATGTTTATAGAAACTCTCGTCTAGATGTGCAATGTGTGGGTGGGAGAGTTACTGGTCAAAACTCACAATATGGGTGGTTGAGAGGAGAAGCTCATTGGGTGGGTGGAAAGGCTTGTAGGGCCTCTTGTCTATATAGTTATATATATGACAGGTTACTGTGTGGGTAGGAGTGCCCGTTAAGAGGAGTGACAGATTTACCACTCAGCAGACTAGGCAGCTGCCTAGGGCTGCGGGCAAGAGGGGGGCCGCCAAGAGGCCGCAAATATTGTGCTAGTATGCTAAGTAAAGGGCCCTCACGATTTTTCTAGACAGCTACCTGCTAGATTTTATCAAATATATTTATCAGACTCCTTACAGGTTACAGAAATACACCACATACACAGACATAATAAAACATAACTAAGTCGAAATAAGTATTGTTGAGAGTGAATGTGTATTTGGTGTTGTGAGCATGGCGCCTGAGATTATGATGTCGATGTCTACAGAGTACAGACTAGAGTTATTTAATGCATGGTTTATCTACTGAAGGCAATGTGAATCACAACTTGGTATTGAGCAGCCGGCAGGACTTTGATGATTTAATAGTACTTTTCTGCTGAGAAATCAAGAAAAGTTAATGTTTAATAACATTGCAAAACTGAGAGACAATCAACAAAGTTTTACTAGTCTTAGGTGATACTGATTAACTGGTACGTTTTAAACGTTTTTGGAAGTGATTATGAACATATTTTGTTTATAGTACTGTGTTAAAATGAAAATTCAATGTTATTTTAAAGGACAGTTGATAATCAACTAAATAACGATGTAATAAGCCCAGTAAAACTGTCAATGTCAACACTTATTATCATTAGAATATGCAACTGTACTAAGATTATCTAAGAACTATTTTTATAACAACATATTTTCAATATATATTATATTATAAAGGAAAGCTTAAAATGTAAAAAAAGAGAATAGATTAGAAAATACTTTGTTTAAAATAAATTAAAGTTAACTAAATACTAGCCTGCAATATGACTATTATTTACCAAACTAGCTGAAGATATGAACATCTGAATATTTATCATCACTAGCAGGGAGGGGGGCGCAAAAGAAATTAGCCTAGGGCTACAAAAAGTCTATCCCTCACTGGCCAAGACACATTATTGGTGGCTTAGAGGACTTTCAATTGGGTGGTTGGGAGGAAGGTCTTGGTAGGATCTACCTCTCGTCTAGATGTGTGGGTGGGAGGGCCGATTGAACTTGGGGTGGCTTAAAAAGGTTTCATTCCTAATATAATACCTACAAACTGAGTGCATCAAACAGATAATAATAAATAATAAGTAAAAATAAAAAGTGTAGTTTTAAGTGAATAATGACAATGTTAAATTAATAATTACTATTTATCTTATCTTGCATTATCTTCTCCCTAGATAATAAAAATAGTGAAATGAAGCTGTAGGGAATTGTTGAGTTCAAATCTTGATTGAAAACCTCCATGAAAACTACAAAGAAATAGTTTAAAGTTAAAAGATAGAGAGATGTAACTCCCTCCTAATAATGTTTTTTTTTTTTTTTAATGCTTAAAAACAATAACTGAACTGAAATTGTTCTTGTATTAGTAGATTATAATGTATTTATGCGTTATTTACGATAACAGTAATCTTTGTTTGCTAAAGTGCTTTATCATTGTTATATGTTATACTAATTTTTTAACTGCATTTTAATGGTATAGGCAACCTACTGCAAGTATATTTTAGTTTACTTGGTTATTTACGAAAACTCTTGTAAGGTTTTTTCATGTTACAATATTCTTAATACTGTTATAAATGTAATTTACTGTGTTTTTTCTCCCCTCAGTTTCACTCTACAAAAAATTAAATTAGTTTCCCATAATTTAAATACTACAAGCGTGCTATTATTGGGAAAGTACTATTTTCTTTTTAAAACACAAACTTTTTAAAAGAAAATTAGCATATTAGGCCTATTCGTTAACGTGTATGTACTTACATCAAACGCCATATTTAATTTTTTGAAACTTTTAACATTTTTAATTTGATTAAAAGCATATTTAATTGTTTTACCTAAGGATAGACATACAATTTTCTTCAATGATACATGACCCCCCCCCCCCCCCACAACACGTGTGCTTCATCAAACTGTCACATATGTGCATGCCACTGATGTATTCCCCTTCCTTCTCTTCCCCTCATAGCCCTCAGCTGCCCCACCCCACAAATTCGACAGAGGGACATAAATACCTGATTTTTATAGTAAACTATGAATTGTATATATATTATTAATCTACTTGTTTAGCCAAAGATGATTATACGAATTTCGACTCAAAATTTGAACAAATATCATTTATAGGAAAATAATTAGTAACTTTTAAAAAAATTTTTTAGATTTACTATATACTAGGCTAGTTAGTACCTTTGTCCACCATATTCTCAAAATGTTAATAAAATATATATCACACGGTATGTTCATGATTTATACACCAAAAAGGCCAAATTAGCCACTTTGGACAGCCATATCTCCATAAAGAAATTCTTTAACATTTTTTTCCGGAACACATTTATTACTTACATGGATACTAACAATTTAATTTTAAAAAATGCAAAAATAATGTTCAATTGAACACCCTTAACACATTCACTGTGTTGTTATAATTTTTTCAGCCATTCATCGTGTGCGTCACACAATCTCGGAGTCTCTTTGCATACAGAGATTGGATGAGATCCCGAGATCTGGTTGTGCAACAGAAGTTCTGCGTATAATATCACATCATCAATTGAAGATAAAGCAATCTAGGTTATTGTTTAAGAACTATCAAGTTTCTGACATCATAAGTGCTATGCAGGGTGTGGATATAGCATATATGCATGAGGCCTCGGATCTCATGTCGCATATAAGGAAGTACTGTAATAAATCATAATAAAGCTGAGAAATTAAGGTTATGTTCTAAATAAACAGACGACTCAGCAACCACATGGAACAACTCTCACGCCTTTTCAAACAACAGCTGTCACTCTGTTTGCTAGTATTGACATTTAGTCTACCATGTGATCGACAAGGTCTATAGGTCTCGTACCTCATATAACTAATACGTCATTACTCTGGTGCGGCACGTAAGCTATAGATCTCATGTAAGATTTAGGTTATTATTAAATTCACAAAGAAAAATGCTTCCATAGAGTTCAACTTCTGCAACAATGCGTTAATTACAACGAAAAATATCACAAACGCATATAAGGAATTAATTACGAATTTCAGTACCGTGTGAATGTAAGCCTACGACATGAGACCCTGGGATCTCGTGACGCAGTGAATGTGTTAATCAATATAAACTTGCCATAGATTGTGTTAATCCCCTTCTTTATATAAAGAGAGGCCAAGAGATCATTGATAGAAACGGAGTCGATTGTTTCTACTCTGAGATCTTCAATGACGGTATGATCCTGTAATTGAAGAGTCATCTTGTTTTGATTCTCCTCATCAGAAGCCACCTGAAATCACAGCTGATCTGAACACTCGATAAATTTAAAAACCATAAACAATAAAACTTTTAGTGGTACTCCTATACCAAATTTAATTTTTTAAACTAATTTAGCAAAAATATATATATAAATGTCGTATGCAAAAAAAAATAATGTCATTTTACCCTCTTATACCTTACAGTTTATGAGAGGCAGTCATGACTCCTTAGAGCTTGCCCACTCGCTCTATGAGCATGATTCATGCGTAAAAGAACGTGATTTAATTTTAATCTTGAAAATCCAAAATTAAGCAATTTGATCTTTTGATACTCCTTCCTGTTGCTATTATGGCTGAAAATATAGGGAGACAAACTGAACCTGTAAAATAAGTTGTTTTAAAATAAAATGAAAGAAGAAAATGAAACTAAACCTGTGGAATTATCTCCAGTGCTTGTTCTCCGGTGAATGTAGTGACTTGCTTTTCCAGGAGGTCTTTTACTTTTATATTGTTTATCATTGAGTCATTACTAAGCGACAAGTTCTTGCTTTCAAGAAAACTTGTGTAGACTGGTACCTCGATTTTCCAGTCATCCATAAACAAATCTGAAACAATAACATTATAAACGTACTAAACCAATTTTGAAACTACATATACATTAGCAGTAACAAATTATTTATGCCTTTTATTTAATATAATTGGTAAATAATCTTTACCTCTCTTTATCTTCAGATATAAATATACTATCCTTAAGTATAAAAACTCAAAATGAATGTGCTCTTTAATCCTTGACTTTTTGGCTCAAGTGGACCTATTTTCAAGGTTATATTTGCTATTTAATATTCCACTGGTTAGTACGATATTGTCAGGACATGACAAATTTGCAATTTAGTTTCAATTTTTAGTAGCAAATCAAAACTTCAAACATGAGTAATTTGACGTTTTATTTATTGTTTTAATTTGGATGTCAACACAATCAAAGCTTAGCTTTGTAAATAACGGGTATAACACCAAAAAAATCAAATTTAATTTTTTACTTAAATAGTGTTCTATGTGCCATCTCCCATATGGTAAATAAAGGGCTAAGCCACAATAATTCGGTCATAAAAAATAAACCTAGTGTTTAATTTCCTATGGCTTTATCTTATTTCTAAAGGGTATTTTCAAGAAATAAATCGGAAATGTTTGGTTAAGTCATACGTATTTGCAATGTGATAGGGACTTGTTAATGGAGAAGAAGAAAAGAATTGAAAAATGTGAAGTTCCTATGAACTTGGTCAGTATCCAATCAAACCAAAAATACCCATTTTAAGTAACTTTGTTAAAAATGAAGGAGACTTTTTTTTAATTTTAAACATGCTGCTAATTTGTTTTAATTGACACAAATAAAATACAGATATCAAAAGCACAGTGGATTTGCTTGAGTATACCAACCCTGGCGTTGATACAAGTAAAACAAGGTTTCAACAGACTTGAAGTTTGATACAAAAATAACGCCTTAAAAAAAGGGGTGAAATAGGAAGAATTAGCTTTCAACTTAGACAACTTCAAAGTAATAATAGTCTTTCTGAAGCTAAAAAGAAAGACTTGAAGGCAATGATTCCTTATAATCCATTCATGAGGATTTAGTAAACTGGGGGTTATTTTTATAACAAAATTTGTTTATAGTATTTTTTATAAATGTTATAGGTATAGATTGCTTTTACAAACACTAGTTTAGAATTTTACTAAGGCTTTCTTTTGTTCCTTCTATGTCATATTAGAGGAAGTTATGTAAATAACAGGTTATGTCGAGTGCCACTTAGCCCGTCATTTACATAAGTGTAAAATGACATAGAACGTTTTTAATTTTTCAATTTCAAACTTTTTTATCTTTTTTATGTGAACCACTTAAACAAAAACTTGTGTATGAGTGAAACTATTGTCTATTCATTTCAGCATAAAAAGAGATATAATCTCATAGATATTCAGTTTTTTTCTTGTTAGCTCAAAATAATTTTTTTGCGCTTGACCCGTTTATTTCAAAAGCCTCTCAACTGATCCCTTATAAAAATATTTCCCAAGCTAAAACAAATTAATCTAACTTGTTACAATCATATTTCTACAATCAATTATTTAGGCTATATTAAATACAGTTTGTTTTAATGAGCATATATCAAAAATTAAAATGCTTACCTTTGACATTTTTGTCTCCAATTTGCTTGAGTGCCAACCAGTTTGCTGTGACAGTTTTTGATTTGACATTTGATAATCTTTGAACTGCATTATTCTTCACTTTCAAGAGTGCTGATGGTTCAAATTGAACATTATTTACGATATCTGACACTAAAATGTTTATTTTTGCTTGTTGTAAATGCACATCTCCGTAAATAAATAAATGTTTGTTTTGATCTCTTTGTATTGATTTAAGAGTGCTTGAATGAAGATTTATTTCTTCTTTGATAGAATAAATTTTAGAATATAAGTCTAGCATTGCCATAGCAATACTTGAATCGTTGGTGGTGAGGTTTAATATGGCTCCACTTTGAATTTCTACTGTTTCTGAAACTAATGAACCATTCTTAGAGATATTAACTTGATAAATATTTCTCAAGATTATATACCTCACATTTATGGGGATTTTTCATTTTACAACCCACACTTCTAAAGGCTCTCCATATACATGGATATGGATTCATGTATATACTATGAAGGAAAATAATAACCTTGCCTAGAATTTCGTCATTAGATAGTTTTTCCGAAGTTTACATATTTTTTGCCCAAACAGTCCATTAAAAACCCTAAAAGACACTAAAAATGTATGAAAAGTAAGCTTAATGGTAAGATAATGATGAGATAAAGAAACAAAACCAGTCTGAATACAAATACTTCTCATTTCAACATGACATATTGAATGAATGTTAAACTGTATGTTATTAGCTCTTAGTATTTCTAAAGAAAACTTTCAAAGCCACAGTGTCGCAGAGTAGAGAAGACATAATTTATATTTTATTTACATTTAAATAGTGATCATGCCCATATTTTTTATAAGTTAGTTTGTGAGATCTTTAATATAGATAAAAATTGTATAGCTTTACAGTTATTTCGTAATTTCAACATGCGTTATGTAGATTTATATATTAATTAGTGGTTGAACTCATGGTCTATTTTACCCCAGGGATTTAGAAATTATCTGAGAGGTATCTGAGGCAGAGCTTGTTAAATATCTTCATTGACCTATCCAACATGAGTTACAGACGAGGTTGCTCAGCCTTATTTCCAAATTGAAAAATCAAAGTCGTTGCAGCACAAACTGCTACAAGAACTATATAACATGCACTCTTTAAATCCCTCAAGGGTTTGGAATAACACTATGAAATGGCTTTTCAAAAGGTGTTACTTGCTCATCAGTATTTACTTCAAAACAGTATTTACTTGCTCATTAAAAACGAGCTGCAAGAATTATGGCTAAGCTTTAACCTCGTGACAGCTGCAGAGAAATCTTCAAGAAATTAGGAATTCTCACAGTTATGATTTTATAAATTAATTAGGTATATGGTAAGGATGTGCCAAAACTAATGTTTTCCCTCAACTGATGCACCAGCAAGAGTTGACTTTACCTATGAAATGGATTAAACTGATGCCAGACATTAGGCAGCACGGTCAACGTAACCTGCTACTTCTGGGCAAGTCTAGGCTTATGTGTCAGACACTAGGTGTCTCTACCCAACTGATGCACTACACATCAGTTTAGTTTTGGCATCTGATGTGGAACTTGATCTGATGTTATTGTTCTGAGCCATCCCTAGATAAAAGCCAGCTCCTTTAACAGAAGTTTACCGAAAATTGAGATATGTACTCATGAACATGCATGTACATGAACATGCAAACAACCTATCTTTATCTGCCCTCAGGTTAATGCCCTTTACTAAAAGTATTCATAAGTAGGGTCAAGATCACTTAACTTTCACACAATCACACAACATGAAGAATGGAGACAGAAAATCCTTCAAGGGAAGGCTGATGAACCAGCTGATACAGAAGTAGAGGAAAATTACAATACATCTAAAGACTATTTAAATGTAATGTTAATGTATATTGCAATAAAGACATGTTACCCAGACGTTTTCAGATCCAGATAATTAGAAATAAAGCATTCTGATTTCTGATAAACACATTTTGGGAGTGAAACTTCTAACCAAAGGCTGAACAAGAATTGTAATTTAGGAGACCAGAAAATTACATTGTGTGAATATACATTGACAGCCTAAGACATGTGAAGTATGTAAGTTCAACACCAATAACTTGCTTCAGTGAGAACAGGGTGAGAGTCCGGGAATATACTTAGCCCTATAAATTACAAATGACAAATATTGTACTTATGCTAACTGGTATAATACTGATTCACTGTTTCACACCTTGCGTATCATATATTGATAAAGACACGTTAAAAATGTTACTATGTTTTATTTGTACAGTTTGTTAAAGTTATTGAAGACAGACAGTGCTAACTCTAATAAAATAGTTATCTTTAAACAACCTTCACTTATCTCATTTAGGAAACAATAATTTAAAAATGTATAATTTGTTTATGTTTGGCTATTTGTAAGAGACGAGATCTTCCAATCATTCCCAACAACAATAAATTCATGATATTTGCCTTAAATTTGATCTCTATATACAACTTATAACTTATATGTGCATTATAAAACAAACATAGAATAACAGCTGGGCCAATCGTAACGTCTTTGTTTGTGAATAGAAGAGTGCCAAGGATAGTGTTCAGTTGGTCAAGTTGCCCATCCAAAGCTGTAACTCCATTAGAAATAACTTCAAGTGCTTCCTGAGCTTTACGTTTTGGACTCTGCTCGGCAGCTGGCTCCTCTGAAAACATAATAGCTTAACTGAATACTGCAGTGAAAAAAAATACGCTTAGGATAAAAGTGGGAATACACAAGTACATTCAGTTAAAAAGTAAAAATAAGTTCAATAAATTAATCTTCATAGATATGCTTCCACGGCCGTTACAATTACATCTATATTCTTGGTCTTATGTACATTATACACATAGGCCGATGTTTCGGGCTGCATGTTGAGTCCCATCTTCAAGGTTTGACATGAGCTGGGATATAAATAGCTCACTTAAGTTGTGGACCCAGCTCATGTCAAGCCTTGTACATGAGACAACATGCAGCCCGAAACATCGGCCTATGTATTTAATGTACATAACTCTTTGACGCGGTCAGATCCAGAAGACCAAAATTATAAATATAAGTTCAATTATTTAAGATATTTTGCAATGCTCTCCAGCCTGTTTGTACCTTCTATCAACACCAGCCTCTCTCATAACCACAAAATTATGAGTCCTCTAAGCATTAAAGTAAAGTAGAGATACCCAGCTATGCTTTCATGAGTTCTGAGTACAACCTACAAATAAATCTGACTTGGTATACTATTGTAGAGTACTACTATTATGTAAAGTACTGTAGTTTTGAGTGGCCCTTGGGTCAGTGTAGTGTCAAGACAACTGGTTTCTATACATTTTAAATTGTATTCACATAATTATTATTGTATATCTAACCATTCTTTTAAAAACAAATGTGTTCCTCAAACTCATTGGGAGAGATGCTTATACACAGTAGGATCTGGATACCACAAATCTGAAGGGGATTGAAAAATATCCATGCTATAAAAGTATTCGTGATAGCGAGGTTCGTGGTTTTGAGGTTAAAACAGGCAAAATTAATAGGAAACAGGTTCGCTTTCATATAGCCTACTATACTGTAGAACAAATCGTTAATTGTAAGTTTAATTAATGCTACCTACTACAGTGGTATCTACATTGATCTCATTCTTCTTAAAGCAGAAAACATCTTTTTCTTTTCACCATGAGATACCTTAGCCATATTGTCGATCGCACTGAACACACAACAGAATAAAACTAAGGCACATATCTTCTTTTGCCGATTCAAGAGTACTGCTCGTAGCATATTATGGAATCATATTTCCATACCTATCATATGTTGTTGATATCTGGGGTAGTGAATGTTATCGGACTAATGTTATATTTAAACTCAAAAAAAATCTGTCAGGCTGGTTTTTAAACTACCTTACAGATCATCATGTCGAGAAGTGTTTAAACTAAACAAAATATTAACTTTCCCCTGTCTGTATATACTCAGTTGTGTTATCTTTGTAAAGAAGAATCTTCAGTTGTTTTTTGATGATCATAAGCAAAGTAAGTATTATTTAAGATTAACCAATAGTATTAGTGTCATAGAACCAGTTTTTTTGAAAAGCATTTAAAGTATAGAGGAATTCAGCTTTTTAATGCATTACCTGAGGTCCTCAAATCCGAACGTGACCTTAAAAGGTTCGAGAGAGGGGTAAAATGTTTGCTCATTGAGAAATCCTTCTACAGTATAGGGAATTTTTTGTCCTGCAAAACATCTTATTGGTTATAGTTAGTTAGGTGGACGGCCGCCTTTAAGAGTTGGTAATCTAGGTCTACATAATTCAATTAAGAATTTTCATATGCTTTTGTTGCAATCTTGTATTTTTTTTTTTAATTTTCAAACCAGTGTAAAAATAGTTGTAATCTTTTTAAGTTTGAAAAATGTAAATGTTATGACGCAATTATGCAGATGTATCTGTTTAAAATAAAGGTTTTCTGAGTTCTGAGTTACTAAACTGAAGTATATCTGTACTCTCTAATGCCACCTGCAATTTCAGATGTTGCGGCAAAGGAGTTTTCCTGTTTATACAAGAATTAATTGGAAATATAAATTAGTCTTACTGAGGTTTAGACCATGGGAATTCATTTTATAAAGGTCAAATTCGTGTTATAGAGGTGTTTGGCTCTTGATATTCGCGCTATAAGGGTTTCTTGCTGTCTTGAAAATCAAACAAATGTCGTGTTATTGAGTTAGTTGGTCCTTAAAATTCCTTTTATAAAGATGCTTTTAACATTGAGTGTAGGAGAGGTTCACAGGAATTTAAATAATTTGTGCTATCGAGGATTTTGTGCTGAGAAGGTTCATGCTATCACTTAAGTTCCACTTTCATTACAGCAATTATCTACGGACTCTTAGTTTTTACCAATAATTTACAAGGCAACAAATAAAAGGCAGTGCTTTACTTACCAGAAACGTTTTGTAATAATTTGACATTCAATTTGTAAAGATTTAGGAACATTTTATCAGAAGATCTGTAATGGACAATCATGTAAATTTTCTCTTCTTCGTAGTAGATGAGTGTTTTAGTTATTGATACCTCAACACTGAATGTATATTCAGAAACCTTTTCCAGGTTTTTAGATGTCAATACATATATATTCAAAGAATTCTGTAACAAAATCAAAATCACACAAGATGCAAAGAAAAGCAAGTGTTTCTCAATATTTAGACTACGGACACACTTGACAACTACATGATCATGTCACTACTTTGTCACACATACTGCGGAAACATGTCAGTGTTATATTTGATGGACACTTCCGCAATTTAATCCTTTTGGAAGGACTTGAATCTAAAATGTTGCAGAAGTAAATGTAGTCTGAGTGGAGGGTGAATAGACTGTTACCTCAAGGAAGTAAACAGTTTGTATACTTATTGATTTGTATCTTGTCAGTAGATTAATTAGGTCAGCTCCAATGCACTCCTCTTATAAGTCATTATAAGTATATAAATCTTAATAATTTATAGAGGTCAATTAAATTATTTATACAACAAACTGTAAAACTAAATTTCATTTATTAATGCACAAAACCTGTGAACTTCATAAAGAGAGCAAATAATCTTAACTGTTTTCATTTACATAGCATATAAATAAAATCATACAAGTTAGAACAGTTACTTATAGCTAAATAAATATATAGTAAACAAATTAAAAATAATAATATTAGTTTTAAAATATTAACAATAATAACAGAAAAGTCTGGTTTTCTAATTTTATATTTTAAAAAATGTGAATACCACTTACATTGCGGGAAAATATTAAAAAGGTTGGGGATATTGGTCTTGAGCTAACAGATACTGAGAAATGTATTAACATTTTGTCCACAGGTGACCAAAGGAGGACAAACTCATGACCTGGAACATACAAGATTGTGTAAATAACACAATAAACACATAACTCCTCAAGGAAAGGAACTCAATGATTTACTGTATCTAATTTGACCCATTGTAGAGAGACGGTGTATCAATATTGTAGTACAAATGAATTAAGAGTATTAAAGTATTGGAGAAGCTAAAGCTAAAGTGAAAGATAAAATTAGATTCTTGTCTTAACTGAAGAAAAGAAGCTTAAGCGTGGATTTGATGGGCATAAAGCCTCCCTCATAAAATTTAATTTTCATTTCAAGCGCCAAAACTCAGCAAAAAGTTTTCTTTCCGTTCAGCTATTTTTAAAGGAGACTTATTATAATTTTTATAAGAAAGTTTGGTTTAGTTTTATAGTTATATCGTTTGATGGCAGTAGGTTTTAGGTTTAGTATAACATTCCCATTAATTTGCTCTAAATTGACCAGCTTCACTCTGTATTATAGCACAGTGAACTTAAACAGATTTTTGTAGTTGTTGAATTAACTTTTATAAAATGTTTTATCTCTACTTTGCGTTGTAGGACTGTGGGCTTAAACAGTTTTTTCTATTAATTTGAGTATATTAAAAAGCTCCTCTCTGCACTAAAGCACTGTGGGCTGTTCAAGTTACAACATGAATTTAATGAGGCAACAGGGCAATACAACCTGAAGTGGGAAAAAATTTTGGGTAGCATACATTTGGACAATGATCTTTAGAGGCCTTTGAGAGTGATCGTTTGAAGGCAACAGAATCCAACTTGTTTGAAGCGAATCGTTCACACATCTGCATAAGTTTTGAATCCTGGGGTCACCTCCCTGAGGTGTACAACGAATAAAATCAAGAGGTGTTTCATTACAAATACAATCATCGGCGTTCTTACTATAATTCTGACCCTAACCAACATCCTTACACCTTACATAGCATTTAATTTTATCAGCTAAGCATTTTAAAACAATGTGCAACTTGACCAATCTTACATTTAACATGTTCCTTGATACTCAATGAATGGACAGGAGGGGGAGTTAAAATTTATCTTTGATCAGAAAAAGTTACTTATGGTACGGTAACTAAGAATGAGTTATTTAATACGAATATATAATCATATATCTAGGTTTAATATTTTTCAAGATTCACCCAAACAAAGAATACTGGATTGTATTGTAACTTTTTTATAATTTTCTACCTGATTGTTTTATTCTTTTATTTTCCTCAAAAGTAGCTTTGACAAAATATAGTTTATACATATATCAGATAGAGAATTTTCTCACTACACAGTTTTTTTGTGACACACACTTTATCACTAACAAAGATATTGTACATTAGTCTTTGTGTAATATGAAGAGATAAACTAGTGTTACACAATGCCGTAACAGCCGTAACAGTAGATTAGTATATTGGTTAGCTAGGGGCCTTAGTCTAAAGTATTATCTTATTTTTTACATAAATAATATATCCACCCATACCATGTGAACAAGACTCTTGATAGACCCACCCACTCCATGTTCACAAGACACCGGATAGATACACTCACCCATACATCCCACGTACACAAGACTCTTGATGGACCCTCTCAACCACCATCCTACATGCAAAAAACACCAAAGACCCTTCCACCTACTCATCCCATGGAAACAAGACTTTTGATGGACCCTCCTGACCACCCATCCTATATACACAAAACACTCCATAGACCCTCCCACCCACCTAACCCACATAAACAAGACTTGATGGACCCTCTCATCCAACCATCTTACTTAGACAAGTCTCTTGACTGTTCATTCACCCACCTATCTATCCCACGTACATAATAGTCATCATGGATCCATCTACACCTCCACCCCATATACACAAAACACTTAATTGACCCATACCACTAAAAAAAGACTCCTGATAGATCCTCCCACCCACTCAACTTACTTAAACAAGACTCTTGACGGACCCATCTACTCATCCATTTATCCCAAATACATCAAATTTAACATAGACCAATCTAACCCACATACACAAAACACACAATGAACCGTCCTACTGCCCATCCCATGAAAAAAAATTTGTATGGATCCACTCACTCATTGGGTTTTCAAGTAACAGGTGATCCCATGTATATAAGACTCATAATGGAGCCACGTCTTATACACGTGGGTAGGTGGGAGGATCCATCATACACGAAAAACTTGATGGAGCCACCCATCTCTCGAACACAAAATACATGATGGATCCTCCCACCTACCCAACCACATACATAAGATTCTTGATAGATTCACCCATCCCACATGCACAAGACTACATCATTTTTTGTACCATGACATGTCAAAATATTACCTTCCCAGTAATAAAGTGTTCCTTTGTTCTCTTCTAGCGCAAGCAAGAAATGTTCCTCTCCCTCCACAAAGTGAGTTAGAGACACGAGCTTGTGTGTGGACAGAAGTTGGATTTTCTCTAGAGTTCCATTTGACTCTCGCCTCCATACTTGAGATGGAAACTGAGGGGGAATAAAACAAATGACAATTCTCAAGCTACCTAAAGTTTCAGATTTATTCATTCATACCTAAAATACTTAAATATAATCCCGAAAAAATATATAAAAAACCGCCTTCAAGGTAAATATTATCTCAAGTAAAGT
The DNA here is from genome assembly GCA_035578905.1 of Stictocephala bisonia. Classification (NCBI taxonomy): domain Eukaryota; kingdom Metazoa; phylum Arthropoda; class Insecta; order Hemiptera; family Membracidae; genus Stictocephala; species Stictocephala bisonia. The sequence continues at coordinate 16,716,381 of JAQJVL010000001.1, forward strand.
CAGTCATTTCAGAGAACATTAGACCTTTTTTCAGATTGTTTTGTAAACTTGAGTGATTGAAGAAACATACCTATTATTAGACTATCATAAAATGTATGCATTATACATAAAGTATATTATTCTACTAAATACAATATTGATGTATTACTAAGTCTATAAAAAGTTTCAGCCAGTAAAAATAATCTCTCACTTTCCCATGTTTTCTTAAACTTTGAGATGGGGATTCCTAGTGAATCAATCCAGACATTTGTTGTACCTTATCTTTACATTAAATTCAATTCTATCCCTAGTGTTCTCTAAACCAACTTTATCATAGTTAAAAACGTTAATGAAATATTTGTCAAAATCAATCAATTTTGTAAGTTCGGTTAATTCAAGGCTAATGATAAAGACCGATAAATAGTATATATTTACTTTTATTCTGTCATTTCCAAGACAGCCAAGTACGAGAATGGTACTTTCTTTGTAACCAAACACAATGACAGTTGAAGCTGTTGTAGTTATCTCTGGAATGAGTTGACGGTCCATATATGTTTTCTGCCACTGGTATAGTCTGTAACATATTAATTCATTAGTCTGAGTACTCAAAGTCTTTCAACAAAGTTCTTGAAGATAAAGTCAAACAATAATTAGTAGATAAGTATTTACGGCTCAATGTAAGATAGAAATAACATTCGATCCTAAATCAACTTATATATGTAAACAACAAAATGTAAAGTTCTAAAGAAAAAATCTGGAAGACATTCAAGTAGCAGTTAACAAAGTTTTATTATATGCTAATGATACATCCCTCATATCCATGCATAAACATATTCAGAAATTGAATCAAACATTGCAGTAAAAAACATAATCCAGTTTTGCAATGAAAGTATGTTAACTGTAAAGGCTGATAAATCTATTTTTATTGACTTTACTCCCCACAAAAAATCAAATTGATATACAGCTGGCGTCATATTACCTGGCACTTGACCGATCGATAAAATTCCTGTACTAGCCTACAGTACGAATATTGACTGCCGTTATGCGGGTTGCGTCAAATGTGCTCGCGACCTGCATGAAGGCGCTCTGTTAGATGAAATACCAAATGCTATAAGTAATGTCTAACATATTTTAATAGTTTGTTGCACTCTGTACATACTTTTATAAAATTTGTATGACAAAATCTACAGTAATGGAAAATTTGACTACCTATCTCCTCAAAAAATGATAATCTTGACAGAACTGAGGAAGAATGAACTCTCCAAGCAGCAAAGTTATTTATAATTAGCAGCCTTAATATTAAATGAATGATCTGGTTAATAACACAGATCCACTCAAACAATACTTATAGCGGTGGTCTCTCGGAATTTTTATTTTATAATATATGTAATATTTACGATTGTAATGACTATCATAAAAGTTAATATAACAAATACAAATAAATGGTACAAGGAAACTGGCGCAAAACTATATCCCAGAGTTATTTTATTTAAATAAAAGTATTTGAAAACCCTAAACTTCAAAAACAGCTGTTCAATTAATCACATAGCCATATTTCACACATATTATCATATTAATCACATAGGAATGTACAGAGTAAGGTTAAAAAGGAGGATCGGCCTCTTCTTTTCAGAAAAAATAAAAATAATAATACAACAAATGTATGTCAACAACCTTCAATAATTTGAGTTGTGGCTTCCGGCCTTTGGCATCCAGCCCCAACTTAGTGTGGTGGTAACTAAAATATTTTTAATTAATTGTAATTTTCTTCTTTACTGAAAATTTAATCAAAATCGGTAGTATAAAGCTTGAAAAAATGCATTTTTTAATGTTTTACCTATAACAAATGTTACAATTCAAAAACCATTGTTAGGGACATGTGGTTTTTATTAAAATATTTCAAATAGTAATTCACATATTTCCTGAAAATATAATTAAAATCGTTAAAGCCTTTTTTATGAAAATTCCATTTTGTATGTTTTTGCCCATAAAAATAAAAAAATAAAATAAAATTTCAAAAAGGTAAAAAAATTTTTTTGGAGATATTAGCTAAATATACCTACATGCCAATTTTCTTAAAACTTGATCCATTCATTTGTTATCCAGCAAAATGTACAGATACAGACACAAAATTTAAAAAAGAACACTTTTTTGGGTTCAGGGCCTTATCTAGATCAACTTGTAAACATGTTTTTTTCACGATGACAATACTTTCTCTATGCTACACATGTGGGAGAAAGTAAAATTATAATGTATAACAAATAATAGATATCATACAAACATAAGAAATTCATACCAAATTCATAGTTCTTTACAACTAAAATAATAAAACAATAACAGCAACATCTCCTATTTGTCATCTTTCTTCAGATCCTTGAGTCATCGGCAATGTTCGCAGAACGGTCTATGCCTGACCTCCACCCACCCCCCGCCTAAAGTGACGCGCCAGGCCCAAGTTCCAGCTAAGCTGACACCACTGTAAATGGTAAATCTGCAGAATCAGCCAAATTTTTAGGTATAGTTGTTGATTGAAACCTTACTAGGAATGATTAAATTAATGATCTTGAACTAGAATTATCAAAAGATATCTTCATACTTAGAAAACTTTAAAAAATGTGTAGCTTTTCAATACTAAGATCGGTACAGTATATTTTGATTTTTTTACACACATCTAGTTTATGGAATTGACATTTGGAGTAATATATAAAAAAATTGCAAATTTTAAATACTTTGAAATAATTGTTTAACAATCTGTTAAAAAATATTTGCAAACAAAATTTTAAGGAATTAAAGTTAATGACTTAGCCCAGCATAATAATATATAAAGTATTGACAAATATCACTTTGACCGATAAAAGAACCAATAGAGATGTTTGTTCTTACAATACAAGAGTTGTTAAAAACATAATGAAGAGAAGCACACATCTAAATCTGATGGCTAAGTAACATTAAAAATTGGTCCAAAATTATTTAACACAATACCAAAAATATAAGAAATTCGGAGCCAAAAATGTTTAAGGCTCAGCTTGGAGAGTTTCTCCTGAACCATCCAAAATACAAAATGGAAGAATGTTTTGCTATATAAAGGTTGAAATTATTCCCATTAAAAAAATATTGTAAATTAAGTTTCGGACTATATAATTTTATATATGTTTACTACTGACACTATTCATTCTCATTATATAACTTTTTAAAGTAATAGGACTTAGATTCTTAGATATAGGACACCGACACAACTTTGTGCTGTTGTATGTCAAGATGAATATGAATGATTACATGAGTATGAGTGTAGTCTGGTTACTAACTGAGTTCAACTATTCCTCAGAAAGGGCCATTTATTAACACGTTAAGTGCCATGTCGTTCCGATCGGCACGGCAACTGTAGTTTCAAAGAGGTGACGTGTCAGCCGATCGTAACGACAACTGTATCTATACAAGGTATTTAAAAAAGTACTTTTATCATCATCTAGTACCTATCGGATAACCTATGAACGTTTTTAACAGATCATTATCCAAAGTAAACAGAGAAATATTGTTATTTTCAGTTACTCAACTAATTATTGCTAAGTAACAAATTTAAATCCACTAATTTTTGTTGTTCCGATTGGTATGACAGCACAATTCACGATTCTATTAGACCGCAGCTAGAGGGAATCATAATAAAAACAACTGTTGATAAGTTATTGTTGTTACATTTATTTATCAAATTACAAAAAAAAAAAAAAAAAAACTGATTTTAGAATAAAAATAACATTATAGAAAATTGGTATCATTAATGTTAATTTTATTCTTCAAAGCAAATTTTGTATGTGAATGGCGTACCAAGACACTTAGCTCATTATGTTGTTACTCATGTTATATTTTTGGACTTTTTTCTGTTATTTTTTGATGATATATGGGTGTAGCTTATTTTAAATGTCTCTTGTTTTTCGAACTCCAAAAAACTCGTTTGATTCCTTGGAGGTAGTGATGTCCTGTTTGTTTTACTGGTTGTTTTACTGGAAGCTCCATTAAGTTCATGCAGATGTATTCCTTGTTATGAGTAATGGACGATCAAAATACGACCTTATGAAGCGTGAGAAATGTGTATTATTCATCATTGAGGCAGAAAAAAGAGAATTTCTTAGTCGGTTGATTGGCCCGACATGACAATTTACAATACATTTTTGGTAGTGTAGAATTACATGCTGGACCAATCGGCCGACATTTCAAACATATATATACAAATAGAAAGTAATGTTAGATATTTGATTTAGTATCTATTTAATATGTGCATTCAACAAATCATACATATGATGAAGAATAAATGTTGGCATTACAGGGTATGTTGCTCCGATACTGCCTTAGCACTTAACGTGTTAATAGCCCAATAGCCAGAGCAACTAAGGGACCCACAGCTTTATGTAGTATCCGAACCATGTATTGTTGGTCTGATTTTCAGCTAATGGACAAGCCTGAGACTCAGTTCTCTCCCCTACACAACATCCAGACAGTGATTACCACCCAACATGGACACCCCAGACTTCTCAAGTAGTGTTTATGTTTATTGGCATTGAACGGACGCCATATCAGTATTTAGAGGGCCGAGCATAGAACATATCACCTACAATATCCACAACACTTTGTCCCAAGTAGCTGGGTTACAGCACTACGCCATCAGTGCTGACTGAAACAGAGTCAAAGAAATTTATAATAAATTGGATGTATAAATAGATGGCCTACGATCCTAATAATTATATATGACAAATTTAAAACCATACTTGAAACACTAATAAAAAGACAGATGACAAGGTAAAAACCATACTTGAAAAATAAAGTATATAAGACAGATGACAAGGTGAATCACTCAGACTATTCATGACTAGACTGAAAGTTTAAAAATTGCTTAAGGTTTATTTCATTTTGAGGTTAAACCAATAGAAACAAGTTCTGTAAAACAAAATTGTTAGTTTAAGAAGCATAATTATTAGCTATTTTCTACTAAGTTGACATTTGAAGCGTAGATCCAATGAGAGGATATATGGGCACATTAGAGTCAGGCGATGTTGGAGCCCGTCTGATGGCTTAGACAGTGACAGATTTACCACTAGGCAGACTAGACAGCTGCCTAGGGCCGCAGGCAAAAGCATATAGCATGCAAAGAGGCCACAAATATCGCTCTAAGTAAAAAGCCCTCACAATTTTCCTACACAGCTACCTGTTAGATTTTATAAAACAAATTGATCACACTACTTAAAGGTTATAGAAATACACCATGTACACTAGAACTAATGAAAAATAACTAATTCGATATAAGTAATGTTGAGAGTGAAGGTGTATTTGGTGTGGTAAGCACAGCGCTCGAGATTATGATGTCGATATCTACAGAGTACAGATTAGAGTTATTATGGTTGGTCTACTGAAGCAGTTGTGAATCACAACTCAGTCTTGAGCAGGCGGCAGGCTAATTAAATACTAGACTATAATACAAGTATTATTTACCAAACTAGCTAAAGATACAAAATTGTATAAATGTTTTTCATCACTGGCAGGAGGGGGGGCGTAAAAAAATTGTCTAGGGTCGCAAAAGGTCTAAATATGTCACGGGGTTAGCCTAAGATTACAGTCTAAGACAATAAATCCCACTGTGCTAAAAGTGTGCATAAACACATTGCCCTACTAATTTAATAATAATTACAAAAGCTATTACAATTTCAGTGAAAACTTTAACTAAAAACTCTTGTCACTTCCACCTTCCATTTATCAGTAAAAACACAGTCCTATTTAGCTCTAAGGAATTAATTAAATAACAGATGGTAAAAGAAATACCGCTTTTTGTTCTGCCACCAATCTTGAGTTTTTCAGCACAATTAGTTTCGAAGGATGTCCTTCATCTTCGGGTGCACTTCACACTGGGCTTTCTCTTTACACACTAAAGATCAAATTCAAATGCCTTTACTTGTAGTTGAACTTTAGTGTGTAAAGTGAAAGCCTAGAGTGAAGTGTGCCTGAAAATGAAGGACATTCTTCGAAACTGGTTGTGCTGAAAAACTTAAGAGTGGTGGCGGAACAAAAAAGAAGTTTTTAACATCTATTGTTAAATAAAACCAATCAGGATAATACATTACAGCATCGTAATTGAATTATTCAATTTTCCAGTGCCACTTCTCTCTTTTGACACCATTATAATAATAATGAGAATAATCCACAAAAGGACCATGTGGATGTGGAGAATAATCCACAAAAGGACCATGTGGATGTGGAGAATAATCCAAAAGGAAGAGTGTTCTCTTGGAGATGTATGGTTGGTACAGTACGTGCCATTGCTGTTAGTTCCAGCACTCATTACCAGGATTCCCAATAGCATCACAATGCTGGGTGACCTAGGGTCTCTGGGTGCAAATTTTCTAACCACCACTCTGCAATTTAAACCCGGACCTCAAGATCTACAGACAAATAGCGTTGTACATGGTCACCGGGTTCCTTAAGACGATTATCTTATTTATATCATAGACATTAGGTATCTGATCAGTATTATTAGGTTGGTTATTCTACCATAAAATGTTGTGACACTTACAATGCAGGGGGCTTGGCACTTTTACTTTTGCTACCTTGGAAAATCATTCTTTAAGGCCGAAAAGAGAATGGCACAGGTCTTATAAACAGTAAAGTTGTATTGTTTTCTTTAATAACTGTCTTAATAATTTGTCTTATTAGACTTTTAATATTTCATTTTATTTTTATTTTATTTGCTAATATCTAAAACAATGTTATTTGGTAATACTAAGAAAAAATTAAGTGGTACACTTTATCAAAAACAAGCCCTAACCATTAATTATTCTTAAAATTAGGTAAAGAAAATTAGCAAAATAATGTTCTTCAAAAGTAATAAATAACTGGTAAACTAAGTTTTTTATGATGTATGGTGATATATAGCGTTGGCATTGAACAGAGCCTAACATATACTGACATTACGAACCTTCATACCTAATTTAAAAAAAGAATGTTGAGTTTGGGCTAAGCCCTTTTTTTTAGAGCAGAGCAAACCATTAGTGGATTTCTGTCTCTGTTTACTTTCAAATTAAGCCTTAAAAAAAATCTAATGACCTGAGTAAATATTTAAATAATTTAATGATTATTAATGCAATGCACTTACATAGTTTGAGATATTGTGCTATGTTCAGCTTGGAATAATACTACTAAAAAGAAATCTTCTCCTTGTGAAAAAAATTCAGTAGCTACTGCGACCCCTGGTACATCAGATATCTCATGGCAATAATGAAAATCAAATCCTTGATAAGCAGTGAACAGGTTGCATTTATTGTTATCATAACAAACAAGAGAAAACAATCTTCCTTGCCACTGAGCACTCTGAAAAAAAATATTATATTACTAAGAGGAATTTGCAAAATACTCGTAGATTGTTTAGAATGATTTAAAGTGTAAGTGGAGTCCTCTATAACAATATTTCCTTGACAGTATTTTGACATTTCTCATATTGTGTCTTTGTAATGTTCTAGTATTGACTATAAAAACAGACTGTTGAAAGCAATGCATTTATTGTAGACGTGTCTGCAATCTAATGGTGATTGGTTTCCAATAAGCACTCGGACGACTCTTTGGCATACTATAAGCTCAGCTATTATACACACTTCAACGTGTGCTGGGGAGAGACAGAGAGAGAGAGAGACCGCTGGCGTTACTTGTGCAAACTGAACATGAGCTATTTTCATATTGAAACCGGCTTCACAGGACCTGTACGAGTGAACAGTATTCTTGTTCCTATAGTCAATGGTTCTCGAAAATGTTTTCAAATCATTCACCACTTTGGCCACTGCCTGGTTCTTTAATCCTCTGGTTAATTAATTTTTTTTAAGTGTGGTAAACAATATGATAATTTATAAGTAAATGCTGAATATTAAATATTATTTGTGGAATTATATGCCAAGTTCCATAACTTTAAATCTGCTTGCATATTAGATATAAGAGATTTCTTTATTTTATAATATATGTTACCGGCAATGTATTACTGCTGGCATGATGGTTCAGTGGCTAAAGCTTCGGACTGCGGAGGACAAGGTCCAAAGTTCGAATCCCCACTGAGCCAATGGTCGGTACTTCACTCGTTGAATAAAGTTGACACACAGGCTTGTAGACCCATGTCAACTGGCGAGTGAAGTTAGAAAAAAAAATTAAATCAGGCATTCTATAAAATACCTAGACATTCTATATATTCTCTAAAAATGACCGGCAAAGTATGAAATGAATCAGATTATGTACTTTGCCTAAGCATTCTATAAAATGCCCAACGAACTTTAGACAGAGTTTATACAACTGAGTCATAGCTTTCTAGGTACAATGTGAATGCTCCCCATACACTTCCATCATGCCCCATACGGCCCACACCACACCGCTTGGCCCTCAGTATCGTTTTAATGCTTCATAATGCAAGTAATGACTCACTCCAAAGTAAGTGCGTGTATCGGTAATGAAACAGCAGTTCTTTTCTGAACTTGTTAAAAATTTGAGTGTTAATGCTAAGAACAGAGTTCATTTAACCGAACCTAACTATACAAGAAGCTAGTATTGAATGTTCAAGATGCTAAGGCCAAGACGAAGATGGAGCCTCGAGATCAATCGTACTGGTTGCTCAACAAGTACGAAGTAATGCTTATTGAAAATACACAAAAGCTGATCCATCGATTAAGCAAGGAGACAGGGTTGTTAAAATTTTCATTGACAATTCAGTTTTGCACAAAGAAATGTCCTACAGTTGCGAAAGAAGCTTCTGTTAGAGTTCTGATCCCATATGTTGACAAAGGAAAAGGAGACCTGAGAAACATCCTAGCAGTTATGATGGAAGTGATGGATGATGGTTTTTATAAACTTGGAACTGTCAATAGAAAATTGAAAGAGCTGCACGCACGGTCGCAGTTCTCGGTGTGCCAGCAAGATCTTATCAGTATTGAAAATGTCCCTGATAATGAAACTGGACTTCGGACCAAGCAACAGCCTAGTTTTCAGTTAGTGGTCAAGGTTTTGTGAAATGCAGTTGCAAATTTCTTGTGCAGCACAAAAAATGTTCTTGTGCAGCAAACAATAGACAGTGTGACTCAAAACGCCATGGTTCCTTACATGCTGTAATAGGTAAATTGACGCATATGTTGTATTTTTAAATTATTTTGTACTCAATAAATAATGTTGTATTGAAACTGTTTACATTAATATTTTGCCCAAAGATCCAAAGGCATTGTATGAAATAACTAGGCATTATACACAATGCCTAGGCAAAGTGAATAATGATCCGACTTTGATAATTCATTTCATACTTTGCCGATAACGACCAGGCAATGTATGGAATCCCCAAGTATTCTATACATTGCCTGGATTTCATTCATTGCTAGTAACATATACATTATTCTTTGTTTATTGTAAAAATATTTATTTATATTTCACAAAAATTGTTTTACCTTTAATAAAAAAATAGTTGATGCCATCAGCTTTGTGTAGTGTGAAATAGAATTACTATCTTAGTTGTTTACTACTTTGATAGAGGTTTTTTATTCTAATAATTGGTTTTAACCTAGAACTGTGGTTTCATTTTGTACCTGATGTGCACGAATCCAATGTAAATTTACATTTAACTTGTAGTTTTTTAATCAGCATAATATATGTTGGTCCATATACAGTACAAGTGAACGTCACACAACACAAATGTTACAATATAAGAACAAAATGTACAAATATACTACAATACAAGAATAGAATGCACAAATATATCATAATATAAGCACAAAATTCACAAATATAATATAATTTAAGTACAAAATGCATAAATACTATATACCATAAGTATTAATTTTAAATATTTTTCAGTTAATTGGCCTTCAAATGGAAACTAAGAAGAGTAGTTAGAGAATGTTTATGACAGAACTCACAAGATTGCTGGCTGTTAATGGGCGAGACTCTGTAATAAGTACTGGATTAAAAACATACATCAGATTACCTATTATTGAATATGTCCTGTTGGAATCCTTTAAGTAAATGTATAACTCAGTAAAAGGCTATTACAGTGGTTTTCAGCCATGTCTCCTGCACTCCTTTGTCCCCCCTTTCTTGTAGGCTCATATTGGCATGTTAAATTATATAAATCAATCAGAATTTTTTAAAATTGTTTACAAGTATTGCATCAGTGTTCAATACCAATGTACATGTATGGGAGTGTGGTTCGGTCAATACCACTGGAACATGTATGGGGGTGGTTCGGTCAATACCACTGAGTGTGTATGGGAGGGTGGTTTGGTCAATACCACTGAGTGTGTATGGGAGGGTGGTTCGGTCAATACTACTGAGCGTGTATGAAATGAAATGAAATGAAAAATTACTCTTGGAGGCAAAGTTAGGACTATAGAGTCCTCTCTACCACTTAACCTAAGATAAATAAATACAATTTGAGATAGATAACGTAGCATTATATTAAACTCTACACAATGCAATATAAAACTATTTTATATAAAAATAAACAATCATTAAAAGATTAACTAATCTAATAAAGCTAATCGATACAAAAGAAATTGGCACTAACTATTCAAAGTTAATATTAAAATTGAAAAGAAAGAAAGAAAAAAAGCTTTAAATATACTATCGCCCATTCATACCTAACTCACACCCCACATAGCCCCCGCAAACCAGCAGCCCACTGCCACTACAGATCCCGCATCAAATGACCTTTAACTTCCACCCTGAACGAGGGTAACCTTAGATTATTTTGATGCTGTCAGGGAGCGCATTCCAAAGGCTACAGTAAAAGATTTGTTTTTTTTTATCAGGGACTGATAATATTGATGCTCCCTGACGAGTATTTCTAGAACTTGTTTCGTTCATGAACCTGAAACGCTGGGACAAGTAACTGGGATTTTTTGTTTTTAAAATCTTGTGAATCAGTAATAGTAAATGATACTCACGAAGCTGTTTAAACTTCAGAATAGACAGTTGATTGAAGAATGGCGTAACGTGATCATAACACTGTAGATTGAAAATAAATTGTATACAATAGTTCTGTGTACGTTGAAGCTTGTCCGAGAGCTTAACAGTCATGTCACTATTTACGATGTCACAATAATTAAAATGAGGCAAAACAAGTGTCTTGACCAGCATCACTTTAACGTTAAATGGAAGAAGATGCATAACATTTCAAGCAGTGAATGCCAGCAAACACTCGATTGCACATAGTCATAATCTGATCAGTCCAATTCAAAGTCCTACCCATGACAAGACCGAGATTCTTTACTTTGTCACAATAATCTAAAGTAGAGTTATTTAGTTGAAGCTTAGGAAATGTGTCAATATTAACTTTAGAAATTATTTTTGCATATAAGTGGAAGGAGGAATATTTTATGTGATCTGTAATATCATTTATATAAAGGATAAATAGTAGTGGACCCAACACTGAACCCTGAGGACTCCTCAAGAAACATGTCTCCATTCAGACATACCATCATTAGTTTTTACACACTGCCTATGGCCAAATAGGTAGGACTCGATCCAGCCAACACTACCATCAGTCAGACCATTTTTTTTTTAAAATTATTAAATAGGTTAAAGAAATATTGTATGTGTGTGGGTGGACGGGTGGGTCAATAACACTGTATTTGTGTGGGTTCAAAGGTACATACACTTTGAACTGAACCACCAGATAAACATATCGGCCGGATAAACACATAGCCTTGCATAGTCAGTTTGTTTCTATAGTCCATACTATAATACCGTCCAGTTCAAGCCTAAAGATTGTGTGTGGGAGGGGGGTCACAGGAGCTCTCTGTTCTACCCCCGCCGTTGGCGTAGGACAAGACCGGTTGGGAGCTGCTCATAGCTCGAATTGAACTGGACTGTCTGCTGTGGAACCAACCATACGCAATATTAAAAAACGCCATCAATCATGGATGGATTCAAATATGAAGCTGGCATTAATCAAACACAATTTTGGAACATACATTATTGGTATTGTTATAAAAATGGTATTCCCTAGCAGGCAACGTAAAAACATTTTCAGATGATTTTCGTTGTTATTAAATTAAAAATTCATTTTAACCTTAAGTAGAGCCCTGAAAACTAAAATTGTTGTAAAATTTATTTGTGATACAAAGCAGTTAGTAGCCACAAAACAAGTAACATTAAAAAAGCATTAGATTAAATTTAAACTTTAATTAAATTTATTTTCACATTACGACCTATACTCAAAATGTGAGCTCAAACACAGCAGCAAATTTCCTTCATTAATAATTCTAACACCTTCAACAATTCTACCAACCTAGAATTTACAACAATTTTAGTTTTTTGTGCATTACTTAAGGTTGAAATTAATTTTTAATTTAATAACAACGAAGATCATCTGCAAATGTTTTTACGTTGCCTGCTAAGAGCATTTTTATTACAATAACATCACAAATCACTTATTGTAATTTTTTGGGTGAAAGTAATCAGAATAGATCGCTGATGTATTGTTGTGGTTGACTTGCGTGGCAAGGCACCATGGCTATACATATTGACGTGTAAATGATTAAATACAAAATACTCAAATCTCAATTGTTTGTCATCCGATTTCATTCAATTTTACTTTTTTGGATTGAAAATTTAATTTGCAAAAACAGTTATTCTTATGATTTGTTGTATTCCTTACTTTTCAAAAGTTATTAAGGATCAAACATTTCAAAGTGCCGCCATTATGAAAATAATTAAAAAAGGTGTTTGATTTTTTTATTTCAGTAAGAAAATGGTTTTAGTAATGTGTATATCAAATTTTAACTCTATAGGTTAAATAGTTTTAAAAATAAAAATAATTAGTAAAAAATACAAAATGGCGGCTGTACGGGTACTGGAGGCGATTTGGAATTTAAAAATATGATATTATGTCTTGTTTTTGACCCACAATCACTACCTAAAAATATCCTCAGAGAGTTCTAGGACACCCTGTATAATTCAACATATTTTTTTGAAGCCAATTAAATTACCTTTAAATACATTCGGCAATACATGGTGTTTATAAAGCCTGGGTTTGGATTGATATTTTATAAACCATTGCAGATAACATCTATTAACTTTGCACAGTGTTATATGGCTATGTAAACTATATTTCCTTGCTATTACCATGACATGCCTACCATGGGGGGACGGCAGTGAAAGTCATACAAATCTTAAATGTAAGCATGGGTTGAGTGAAACCTCATATTAAAGAGCTAAGTTAGTGGAGTTCAATGCCCCAATTCGCATCTCAAAAGGTTTTATCCAATCAAAATTGGCTGTGTGTTTTAGTTACACATTCTGAAGTTATGCGCTGCCATTTCTGACTGGATCATCGTATTGAGATGCAGATTGTTGCATTTAAGTCTTTAAAATGAGGTATTACTGGACCCATGGTTACATTTAAGATTTGTATGACTTCCTCTATGGGCCGTCCCCCATGGTAGAGGCATGTCATGGTAACAGCAAGGAAAATTAGTTTACATAGCCATATAACACTGTGCAAAGTTTATAGATGTTATTTATTAATATTTAATTATTAAATATGCAGTAAAATCGTACCCAGATTTTATAGACACCATGTACATTGTAAAAGAACTTTAATTGTCAATATTTTCTGAGAATATGGCTTCCATAATAATCTTCCCCTTAGAACATTTTTCAATACTCAATTGGGTAAATGTTTTGTTTATGTATAAGAGTGTCAGTTTATAGATATGTGAATCAATAAACAATTTAACTACTCAGTCAAAAGCCACTATCACATCTGCCACGTTGGGCAAACTGAACATTTTTAATGGTCTTCACTCACCTGATGATTAACATGTTACGTCTAAAGCAACCTTAGAACAACATAAATATTGAAGTTTACCTTCACAAAGCGGACTCTATGGTGATAGTCATGGGGTAAAGCTGCTATTTTTAGTAGTTGTACCTTCGTGACTGACCAGAGGTCTAGTCCTACTGACATCAGTGTGTTATTGTGAGTCCTCATAAAATCTATTTTATCACTTCGAAGACCAGTTTTGGGATACAAATCATTTAGAGACTGTTTCCACTGAAGTAACAGCTCTAGATTTATATTAGATTTATCTGAAAATAAAAGAAGACATAAGTTTAATTTTTATTATCATTTACTCATTATTTATTTACTACTTTTTATTTAAAAGTTTTTTATCCTATTTGTTATGAAAAGTAAAATAAATAATCTGACTTCAAATGCAAACCACATACATGAAGATGGTCAGTTTTTGTCTATTTTAGGATTATTTACTTGCATTTTTAAGTTACTTTAGCTCGACAAGAAAAAAAAAATTTCTATATGGATAAAAGTGAGATCCTGGTTTTAGAGCAAATTCCTCATTTATGATGAATATAAAATCAGCTTTTCCTCACAGTCACTTAAACAATTTTATCAGAAGTGCTACCTAGTAAAAACTCCTTTATGGGTTTCTTTTAATATGAATAGAAAGAACTAAACACTCCAGTCGTAGAAAAAAATATCTAAACACTACAAAATAAAAAAATAAAAAAAAACAGACTGTACTAGTTATTAGTGCAACATTGGAGTACGCATGAATATAAGTAGTATTATGGTGTATAATGTTGAATCATCAAGCAAAGAAATGTACATTTTTAAAAAGATTTTCAGAAGAATACACAACAATGAAAAGTGAACTAACTTTGTTGTTTTATCGGGTGATAAATAATTGTGCCTTGGTTATAGTATAAACAGACTCCATTTATACTATAGCCAGATAACAAAAACATATTACATTAGACTGCTTAAGTCATAGAAAGAATAATAATTTAATTTTGCTTGGTCAGCTAAAAATATGATTTTTACATATTTTCTATGGTAAGTTCGCTGTCTCCTATCACACTACAGCCTCGTTATCTATAATTTCATTTTAACCGACGTACTATTCCCAAAAACAATATTATAATAAATATTGTCTGAGAATAATATAAAGTATTATTGCTGAGGGGGTACTATAGCGTGTTAGCAAACTAAATCAATTTTGTAAATTGTTGAGTGCCTAAAAATAATGGTATTTTTAATGACAGACAGAGCTTGTAAGGAGGGGGAATAGCGAACTTACGACTCATGAACTCTTATCTATCACACCTTTTAGTTTGTTGTATTAAAGTTCTAGTAAACTACTTCACAGGATTTAATATTGTACAGAATTTTAGAAGCGTGATGTATTAGGGTAGTTTGTTTTTTTAACATTTTCACAATAAATTCATTTTTTTGTCATAAAAAACTGAACAAGAGTTATTGTTTGTACATTACTGTAGTGTAAATCCTTAGTAACATTAATAATATTAATATTATCTCATTTATTAATATTATTAGTGTTTTTACTATCATTCCCTATTATCAACATTTTTATTTATCCGACGTATTCATGGGCCATTTACGTCAGATAAAAGAGGATCACCTGTAATTTTTTCAAATTATTTTACTGAAAATAGTTAAATACTATCAAAGTTTTCTGAATTAACCTTAAATTAAATTTAACAGACCACATATATCCCAATCACTTGTTTACGATCAAGTAAATTATAGAAGTATATTACGGAATAACAATTTTGCTATTTACATGTTAAATTTGGGACTAGGCTTAGGATTTCATTAATAATGAAAGGAAAGGAAAGCAGCATACCTATGGGAATCTTGGTGAACTGGTACACTGTAGATAGAGACACAATCACATCACAATGAAATAATTAGTTACAGAAGTGAAATATTTCAGAGTCAGTGGCTATTTGCCAATGAAATTTTGATATTTAAAAAATAGCTGACAAAATATGTGAAACACAGGGCCAAATCTTGAATTTATAATACTCCAAATTAACAAATAAGTTGCTTAAATAAGTAAAAATATTTACCTCTGGAATGTAAATAAAAGTTGGTTAGCTGTTGTTTTGCATAGTTTATCTTATTTTGTAACTCTTCTCTGGCTTCTAAGGTTTGAGTCTGTGCACAGATAAACATCAGACTGCACAAATAGAGTAATTTCCAGTTCATACCGGTGATACTCTGTTGAAAACATGTAAATGTAAACAAATGAAAAAAAACAGTGGCGTAATTACAGAGCAGCTCAGGAGCCTGGCAAAAACAGGCTTTCCTCAAAGTTTATTTCAGACAAGAAAAGCACTAATACCATTGACTTTAGAAACAAGAAGACTGTCTGCTCCCCATGAAGCCGGTTTTCCTGTTTGGTAAAAACTAGTTCATGTTCAATTTTCGTTTTCACAGGTAGCACCAGCGGTCTTCCTTCTCTCATCCCTCTCTCTGACTCTCTGCAGCACATGCTGAAGTGATTAATAGCTGAACTAAGAGTCATCTGAGTGTTTATTAGAAACCAATCATAGTAGATAGTACCGTTAGATAGCAGAACATGCACATCTACAGCAAATCCATTGGTTTTGACAGTCTATTTGTTCTATAGTCAATGTTATAGACATATTTTGACAAATTTTACAAGTTTGAGATTTCATTTTACTATATAAGAATTTATATTGAACTGTAGATATATTGTATATTTAATTCGCTCTTGGGGAGTTTGCCACCCAACTCCCTCTATTCGTTCGTAATCATTTCATTTCTCTAAGAGTTAGTTGTCCAAAATAGTTGTAATATTGTCAGTGAACTCATTTTAACCCTTTCCATTCCAGCGTCCGGTTTTCCAAACGTTCGAAAAACGTTCCAAAAATCCCAGCGTCCGATTTTCCGGACGTTCATAAATACATTTTTTTAAAATATTTAATAACTTGAAATATTTATATTAATGATATAGAAATGTTCGCAATAACATTTTCTATTATAAAAACACTGATCTGTTACAATACAATGCTTTATTACAGTACCACAACTTGTATTATTTTGTTGCCTTAATTTTACATTAACTGCTGTGTTTATTTTCATAAGATGTGATCATCAGCTGAGGTTAATTGTTGTTCTTGACTTATGTGATTGATTGTGTTGTATGGTAGGTAAAAATAAGTAAAAAAAACGTAGTAGGTTGCCAATAAGTGATAATAAAATCGCTAATTGCGCGTATGACGAGAGTGATGAATCAGACCACATACGGCTTAGTTGTTATGAGTAGGATAAAAACTTGAAATGCAGTGTTTTTGAAAAAGAGCCATAACTTTTTTTTATTTTAAACAGTTAAATTTAAAATAGCATTGTGAAATTTGAATTTATTTGAAGATAACTAAATGGTCTTGTAAATAGTGTTATTAGCTTTGGTCAGTGAATTTTTTTAGTTCCATTCATAACGCAAAAAACTGAAAAGATTTTTCAAAATTTTTTTGGAAATATATATAAATACAAAAAAAAGTTGTAAATTTTGTTAAGTCCTTTTTTATTTTATTTTATATTACAGATAATATTTTTTAGGAAATTAATGAAACTCAAAATATATTAAATTTGCTTCATAAATAGAATTTTTATAATTTTTTTATTAAAGTACGACAAAAAGAGCCTGGGATTTTTGGGTATGTCAAATCTGAAAATACCTGGGATTTTTGGAACAACTTATTAAAAAATGTCTTGGATGGAAAGGGCTAACACATATTTTGTTGTTTTTTGCTACTATAAGAATGTATGGATATAATAATAAATTTTATACAAAAAGTAAAAAATGTGAAATTATCTCATTTAATTTGTTTTAAAACTAATAACAAATTAAACACAAATATTTGCGTTTACCTTTTTGAATTCTTACTTAATTAAGAAATAAATAAATCAAATTTCCAAATATTCATGTTGTTTTTTTTACATAATTTGCTTTTTATTTTGATATTATATGCTAAATTTCAAGTACTTACCTAGTCATGGAGATATCTAACAACAAAATTTCAAAAATAGTTTTGAACTAAAATTTGGAATATAAACTTTTTTAATATTTTGTATTCTAATTATTACATAGTAAAATAAGCAATGTTTGTTATCAAATTATTTCTAGAAAAATCATTTAACATTAAATTAAATCATCCAGCTTCTGATGAATCATAGTTTCAACCTCAATAGAATAATAATTAGTTTACGGCATTGCATGCAGTTTAATAGATTCAAATTTATAAATCAATTCTTTAAAGGATACACAGTTAAAATTTTTACTTTTAAAAATTGTTCAGATGCAAATTTCCCAAGTGCAGCCAGTCTTGGCAATTAATTAATTTTGTTTGTTTTAAAACAATACTAATAAAGATATGAATTCAAAATTGGAACAGAAATTCAATTTTAGTGTTTTTTCGTAAGAAAATCGTAAGGTATGCAGATAATAAAATATCTGTAGAAATTTTTTATACCAATATCAGACAAGCCATTCTATACAATCTACAACCACAATTTAAACAAAATTGAACCATAAATAAAACTGACATTGAACAATAACAAAGTATTCATGTCCACCATTTTGATATTTCAAAAATGTCTAAATATCCTACAAAATCCCAAATTTTTACTTGTGAAAAATATTTACTTCGGGTCAGAACTTGAATGGATTACAATCCATGATAAATTTTTACAATAAAAAATTATATACCATATAAAAACCGGTGCTATATTATGTAAGGTGGTATTGACCCACCTGCCCAGACAAGTAAGGTGGTATTGACCCACCCACTCAAAAGTAAGGTGGTATTGACCCACCCGCCCAGACAAGTAAGATGGTATTGACCCAACCGCCCAGACATGTAAAGTGATAGACCCACCTGCCCAGACAAGTAAGATGGTATTGACCCAACCACCCAGACGTGTAAAGTGGTATTGACCCACCCACCCAGTCAAGTAAGGTGGTATTGACCCACCTGCCCAGACATGTTAAAGGTGGTATTGACCCACCCACCCAGACAAGTAGATGGTATTGACCCAACCGCCCAGATGTGTAAGGTGGTATTGACCCACCCGCCAAGACACGTAAGGTGGTATTGACCCACCCGCCCAGACACGTAAGGTGGCATTGACCCACCTGCCCAGACAAATAAGATGGTATTGACCCAACCGCCCAGACATGTAAAGTGGTATTGACCCACCCGCCAAGACACGTAAGGTGGTATTGACCCAACCGCCCAGACACGTAAGGTAGTATTGACCCACCTGCCCAGACACGTAAGGTGGTATTGACCCACCCGCCCAGACACGTAAGGTGGTATTGACCCACCCGCCAAGACATGTAAGGTGGTATTGACCCACCCGCCCAGACACGTAAGGTAGTATTGACCCACCTGCCCAGACACGTAAGGTGGTATTGACCCACCCGCCCAGACAAGTAAGATGGTATTGACCCAACCACCCAGACGTGTAAAGTGGTATTGACCCACCCACCCAGTCAAGTAAGGTGGTATTGACCCACCTGCCCAGACATGTTAAAGGTGGTATTGACCCACCCACCCAGTCAAGTAAGGTGGTATTGACCCACCTGCCCAGACATGTTAAAGGTGGTATTGACCCACCCACCCAGACAAGTAAGATGGTATTGACCCAACCGCCCAGGCATGTAAAGTGGTATTGACCCACCTGCCCAGACAAGTAAGATGGTATTGACCCAACCACCCAGACGTGTAAAGTGGTATTGACCCACCCACCCAGACAAGTAGATGGTATTGACCCAACCGCCCAGATGTGTAAGGTGGTATTGATCCACCCACCCAGACAAGTAAGATGGTATTGACCCAACCGCCCAGGCATGTAAAGTGGTATTGACCCACCTGCCCAGACAAGTAAGATGGTATTGACCCAACCACCCAGACGTGTAAAGTGGTATTGACCCACCCACCCAGACAAGTAGATGGTATTGACCCAACCGCCCAGATGTGTAAGGTGGTAATTATCCACCCGCCCAGACACGTAAGGTGGTATTGACCCACCCGCCCAGACACGTAAGGTGGTATTAATCCTCCCGCCCAGACAAGTAAGGTGGTATTGATCCACCCACCCTCCCAGACACATACAGTATAGCTCACCCAGTATTTTATGGACTGATTGAGTTTTTAACAATATAGCTGAATACTTACTTAAAGTAGTTGGATCACTTCCATTTTGTTTGACTTTATTGCTTTATTATCACTTTATATTAACTCTTTTAGTTCCAGAGGAATTTGTTAATTTCTTTTTCAGTAACTGTACCTAATTTATTCCACCAATTTTTTACAATGTGACATAAAATAATTCCTATCTATGTTATTTATTACTGAAAATTAATATCTGTATACCTAATTATACATAAATAATCGATATATTAAAATAATATATTAAAAATAGACTTATATTATATATGCTATTTTTATTAAAATAAATTTACTGGATAAAATTGTTTGTGGTATTTTTTTTTTCTTTTTGGGCATCCTTATGACCTAAAAGTGAGAATAGGTGGCCTCTATTCAATCACTTAACTGTGAAGATAACTAAGCTATAAACATCTTTATGAATTTTCACAATAATTTGTTCATAATTAAAAAAGTTAAGGTAATTTTAATGTTGTTCAAAACATCTGTAAAGTAGCTGTTTTCTGACAGGTTTTGGATCCTTTTCTATCTAAATATTATAAAAACATACTGCAGTTGGATTTTATAAGTATAAATAAGAAGATAATAATAAATTAATAAAAGTTTATTTTTGAATTGTTTAATGAACTTTGCTTGTTACATCCGGCTAACAGGACAGGACAGTGGCACTTCATATATATATAGTTTTTATAACTCTCGTATAACAGAATGTCAGCAATAAAAGGGCTAATCTTTATAAAATAACTCTTAGTACACAAAGACATATATATGGTGTTCAAAAAGTCTGGAACCCCTTAATATTTTACT
The DNA here is from genome assembly GCA_035578905.1 of Stictocephala bisonia. Classification (NCBI taxonomy): domain Eukaryota; kingdom Metazoa; phylum Arthropoda; class Insecta; order Hemiptera; family Membracidae; genus Stictocephala; species Stictocephala bisonia. Next base: position 16,737,189 of record JAQJVL010000001.1, read on the forward strand.
ATATAGTATTAATAAACACAGAACAATGAAACTCTAGGATTACGTCCTCACTGTGGTTACTGACTTTTTGGCCATCTTAACTGTCCTTTTTCGCTTTGGGGGACGTCCTGTGGATGAAGTCTAAAACATCTTAAATGTAAGCATAGTCGAGTTATACCTCATTTTAAAGGTCATTGTTAGAGGAATACATTATCACAACCCCGACTGGAAAAGGACTACTCGTTTGGAAATAGTAGGCTCTCAAAGTTCCAATGAAGCCAAACTTTTAGAGGCTCTTATTTCCAAACGAATAGTCTTTTTTCAGTCGGGGTTGCGGCAACGTGTTCCTCTTACAATGACCTTTAAAATGAAGTATAACTTGACCTATGCTTACATTTAAGATTTTTCAGATTTCCTCCACAGGATGTCCCCCCAAAACGAAAAAGGACAGGTAAAACAACCAAAAAGTCAGTAACTACAGTAAAGACGTAATCCTAGAGTTTCATTGTTCTCCGTTGATTAATAAAATAAATATTAAGGGGGTTCCAGACTTTTTGAACACCCGGTATATGTTTTCATGTTTATAAATGAATAAAAAAAAGATAAATGAAAGTGCTATTATTTCTTATTTGAGGTTTAAGGAAGAGGAGGTGACCAGAAATCTCACGCAAGGGACTAAAATTTAAAATTAATATTCATCGTACTTTGATAAAATAATCTATTTAGCAGCAAATGGCAGAATGCAGCGTCACTTTTACATATCCAGCTGCTTCTCTGATACTATACAAGTATGTCAGCGCTTTTCTTTATTTTATGCTGACAACTATAAGAAAAAAAATTGCCTCTAACCGTTTTATTTACTAGTCTACATTTAAACTCTGGTATTTCAATGCCATTATGTGAAATGTAATATTGCTACATTTTATTTTTTTTTAACTTTGTACATTTTTCTATATTGTAAACCAATGAGAAATAATTTGGTTCCAAAGAAAAATATGATATCGTTAAAAATAAAAATTTGACTTTCAAAGATACCAAAGTGTAAGTATCTTTTTTCAAAAATAAAAAGATCATGTGGGATTATCAGAAAGAATAAAGAAAAAAGAAACCCGGTGGGATCTCACGAAATGAGAGTGGGGTTGAAAATTAGGAAAGCTACATTTCATGATTTATGGAATAGCAAATAGGTTGTGACAACTTCAGTAAAACACAACTAACAAACTAGAAGCTTCAAAAATTAGTTATAAACATCAATAATAATTTGATGTTTCTGTCTTTAATTAGTAAATGTTAGTTATTAATTGTATTTTTTAAACTTATTTTTTACAGTTATATAACTTAGATCAAAAGTAAATGAAATGTGTTATAGGATATGGAAATAAACAGTTTTAAACTTTATGTAACACTAAATAGTGCTGGGTCAAATAATATTCTGAAAAATTTTTACAAACATTTCAAACTTTCTTTTAGATAAAGATACTATAAAAAAATAACATTTATTCATAAATAATAGGCTCTATTCAAGTTGATTCAGCCGAAAAATTAATTTGGAACTATTAAACATGTCTATAACCTCAATCCCATTCCAAACCATAGAAAATACATTGTGAATATCTTACCACAAAATCCATTTCAATGTGAATATTTGAACTAGTTCTGAATCTGAAACGTTATAAAAGATAATATTTGATTCAAACATAAACATGTATTCTTTATGACAGTTAAGTATTTATTCTACACTAGGACAAAGATTACCAGTATTTGAGTCAAGCTGAACAGACAGGATCACCCAAGTGCTTCAGTTTTAGTACAAAGTCAAAGCAAAGAAAAATCATTTGAGTTTCGTTCCTGTATCAACTTGAAAAGACAGCTCAAACCAAATAGGCTGTAACTATATTTGTCTTGTCAATGAAAAGAACCTTTTCTATGTAAACCACAATTAATTGAAATATTTTATTAATCAGAAATGCTATTTTTTTCACATACTACAATAATACTACATAATTATAGGCCAGATAATCCATTTGTAAATAGTAGAATAGTTTAATTTATTAGTGATATGTTATAAGTGTACAGTTTACTAAATTTCAATTAATAATACTTTTCTCTTAGGTTATGATGATGTTTTTTTACTTGTTGAACCATTTTTCGCAATAACAATCCTGCGTCAACTTTTAACAGATTTGATAAATTTCAATTCAATTGTCATTTTCTGTTAGACTTTGATATTGAGTATAGTTTTCAATCCATTAAAACTGAAAAACCGTATGACTCACTTAATTTGATCTATTATTATCTTCACAAAAATTAAAAGTCCCTAAAAACTGGCTGGCAAAATGAATCCTGCTATTTTTAAAACTGGTAATTATAGATTCAATCACAAACAACCTATAATAATTCAATTGTTTTAAATAATATAAGTAAAACAGACATTATGCAAAATATCCATAGACTTGAATTCTTCAGTAAAAAGCCAGCACACTGGGATGAATATTCATAGAACATAATAAAACTATAAAAAAATTAAAAAACATATCATAAATTGTTTTTGAACATTGTTGACCAACTGTATGACTTGTGATCGATTACCTTATGAATCCAACCTTTATAGCAACAATTTAAAATCGGAGGAGGGCAGTTATTGTAAACAAAAAATAATTTATTATGCTTAACCATATTAGTTTTATTACATTATTACTATTATTCTTTTAAAATATAACTTAATTACTATTCATTGTTTAATGTACTGCATATTTACACACTACCAACTTAAATTCATTTTTATTTGTTTTTTCATCTAATTTTAAAACCTTAATATTTTTTTATTTAAATTGTCTATTATTCTTCATATTTTTTATAATAGTTATTAGTTTTGGAGTTATTATTTAAATGGACACTGTTTTGAATATTGCACTCAAAGAAGAACCATTATTTTTCGGAAAATGAATTTTTATGTACTAAAGAGGTATGTAACATTTCATCTGAACAAAACTTTTTGTTCTCAAGATATGAATTTTTAAGTATAAAAACAACATAGGGGTTGTAAGGATAGCCGAGTGTTTTGGACAATTTGAATACAATATTTTTAATCCCATATTAACCAGAAACAATACCTAAACAGTATGTCAGAGAGTTCAGAGGACGGGTGTATAAATAATTAAATTAGTTGGATAAGTCTAATCAATATTTTCATACAATTATTTCTTTATTTACTCATAACAATATTCTTTATTACCATATTCTTCAAGAACAGTTGGGCATAAAATAATATCATAATTTAAAACCATACAGATTTTATGTTGTTTACCTTCTCTCTAAGAGAGGAACTCTTTCAAGGTGTAGGATACTCTTTCCTGGAGCCATGTCTTAAGAACCTTCTTTAACGTAGTTAGGTTATGGTTTTTAATCTCCTCCGGTACCCTAATCACTTTATGCAATCAAATTGTATAAGAGTAGGTATACTCTGCAGACCTAAACTCGCATACTCGGAAGAGTACTTACTGTTTCTGTTCTTTCGTCCTGCTCAGAGGGTTAGGTGTACTGCTGCACTGTTGAAAGTAGGACACCTCTGATCTGATGCTCTTCTGGGTCTAGTTAAGCCTCTCCACAAAGGTGAAGAAATACCTTAGTCTTATATCATAGTAGAAGGTAGCTAGTCCCAATAGAAGCCAACCCGAAACAAAGAAATGTATGTAGTCGTTTTTCTTAGTCCGTCTAAATTTTTGTTATTTCGCTTCCCTCTCAATGTATCTATATCTCTCCAGAGATCCAGTGGTTATTCATCCATACAAGCAGTGAGGAACTTCCTGCATCCACTTTTGAAAAAGTAAAATACTAGAAAGTAATATATAATTATTTCCTTTCAAAACTAACTTAACACGTTCATGATGTCGTGCGCCACTTCGGGTACATGAGCACTATTCAAAATTACATCGTGTACAGATACGGGCGCACGCAGTCTATGACTATAGCGCGTCGTTTACCCTGTGTGGTATACATTCATTCAGTATTGCTTAAGTATTTAATTTAAGAGCGGCTATTTTGAGGGACTTAAAAATAAAGCAAGGGCATCTTACGAAGTTGACGGTATTCTTTATTTTACTCTATTTAAAACAAAAAGTGGTAGCAGCTGAGCGTAATGGCAGGAAGTGGAACAGGTGATGTAGTACAGGTACAATCAACTGCTAGTAAAAGAAAACTAAATATCTGCTGACGTGAGAGTGTACAGCACATAGGAGAAACTCGTGTACCCAGGCGGAGCATGACGCATAAAAGGAATGTACTCGTACTTTAACAAATAGGCGCCGTACGCTTGATGGGGTACACAAAAAAAACAAATAACTTTAAATTAAAATAAGCTTTATTTTTAAAAAAATTGCTACTATTTCATGTTTATATAGTAGTATACTATGTAAAAAAAGCAAGAAAAATAACGATTTTTTAAAGTTTGTAAGCAAATGGCTACGTCATATTGACAGTATTAGGAATTCTACGACATCGTGAACGTGTTAATGGACCTGCTGAGTGGAAGTATACAATATGCAACACACCATTGTTGGATATTGTAATCCTTCCTCACTTCAACAGAACAAACTATCACTCATTGGCTGACTGTATTTTTTACTGTATCCCACCTGCCCACAGGCAGTTGTGAAGAACAACCTCCCCATTCGCTTTTCCTTGCCAAGACGCAGTTTCCCGGATAATTTCACTTATATAACCAGTTTCACTTACGTTAACCAATGTGTCCATAGTGTGTTCTTTAAAATTTAAGAACATATATTTGAACAAATAGTTTTTAAAAATCAGTTAAACTATATTTTCAGCTTTTAACATAAAAAACTTTGAAATCAAGGTTAAGATTACTAGATTTTAATTATTATTTCATTTTTATTTTCAACAAAATAAGACCAATTACAATAGAAAAATATTATGAATGAAAAAATGAATAATATGTAATTTTGAAAGAGGACCAATAAAAAAAGTGCAAATCTTCAACACTAAATGTAAACTTATGGTGTAGATATTACGTACATTAATACTTTGTAATGATTTAAGAGCAAATATAAATAAAATCTATACAGAAAATAATTATTTAAAAAACTTATTTGCAGACTAAATTTTTTACAGTTTTAGTGGGAGATACCCCTTTCTTCTTGAAGATATTACACATACCTTGGAATCTTTTACATTTAATTTATTCCAATCTTATTTACCTTAGGTCCCGGCATGGCGGCTCAGTAGATAAGGCCTATAATTTGAAGTTCAAGGTTTGAATATCCATTTGAGCTGACAGTTGGGGTCTTCACTCGTTGAATAAATAAAGTTCATGGACAGTCTGCAGCCTACGTTAACTGACTAGTGAGTTTCCTGCTTTTTTTTAAAGAAACTTGTAAATTTAGTATTATTCATGGACATTACAGATAAATTACGGAGGGTTTCCTTTGCTTGTGTCACAAAACTAGATTGAATCAGTCCTTTGTGCATCACTAGCCATCCGTTATGAAGAATTCACTTAATTCAACAGCTAGTGTCAATGGTCTCCATGAAGTCATTGATTTTTTCAAACATGAAAAAATGAATCTGCTCTTTAATTATAACATATGTTGTGTGGTGAAAGTATTATATCCATCCAAATGTCTAGTTGTTGGCAAACAATGTTTTTGGAAGGATAAGTTTTCATGATAAACCGAGGAGGCATTACATGTGAAAATAAGCAAAACACTTCAAAACTGTAGATCCCGGGTTACAAGTTAGGAAAATACTATAAAACTTAATAAATTATGTTGTTCGTATAATAAAAACAACGGAAATAATTTATAGTATATTTATTTAGTCACCTGACTTGACTGCAGAGCACTCTTAAAGAAAATGCTGGAACTATTAGGAGCCATTGGAAATGCTAAAGCCAATTGGGTGGCGGTGTGAGCTGGCCGCAACCATAGCAATACCATGACATCTTGCATTGTTGCCATTTTTTTTTTTTTTAAGGAGAGGCTGATCTCCTCCTTGACCTTACTGTGCCCATTCCTCGTAGACTATTGATCTGTGCGAGGAACTTATTCAGACAGAGTAAGGGGGCGACCAGTACAGTAGAAGATGATTATTGCTGATAAATCTTCCAGTCTAGGCCGGATTCGAACCAGCGCTATCTCTAACCCAAGCTCAAAATCCTGCCGCCTTAGACCACTCGGCAACCGGCTCGCCCAGTTTCAGTTCTTTAAATGCAGTTGTTTTATAACCTACTAGTTTGATATTGTGAGTATGAGTGTAAGTTGCCATATTATGTTTGATATTGTGAGTATGAGTGTAAGTTGCCATATTATGTTTGATATTGTGAGTATGAGTGTAAGTTGCCATATTATGTTTGATATTGTGAGTATGAGTGTAAGTTGCCATATTATGTTTGATATTGTGAGTATGAGTGTAAGTTGCATATTATGTTTGATATTGTGAGTATGAGTGTAAGTTGCATATTATGTTTGATATTGTGAGTATGAGTGTAAGTTGCCATATTATGTTTGATATTGTGAGTATGAGTGTAAGTTGCCATATTATGTTTGATATTGTGAGTATGAGTGTAAGTTGCATATTATGTTTGATATTGTGAGTATGAGTGTAAGTTGCCATATTATGTTTGATATTGTGAGTATGAGTGTAAGTTGCATATTATGTTTGATATTGTGAGTATGAGTGTAAGTTGCCATATTATGTTTGATATTGTGAGTATGAGTGTAAGTTGCCATATTATGTTTGATATTGTGAGTATGAGTGTAAGTTGCATATTATGTTTGATATTGTGAGTATGAGTGTAAGTTGCCATATTATGTTTGATATTGTGAGTATGAGTGTAAGTTGCCATATTATGTTTGATATTGTGAGTATGAGTGTAAGTTGCCATATTATGTTTGATATTGTGAGTATGAGTGTAAGTTGCATATTATGATCGTAGCTTCACATTATTATTTCCTATTGTTTATAAACTGTTCTTATCGCATTATTTAAATATTTTTCTATTTTAATATTGTTTGAACCAACTTAAAATCTCTTAAAAGTGGATTTCTTCCTACCTCAACAAGTACGTATATTCTATTGGATGGCAAACATAGTACTCTTGGGATCACCCTCAGAGCTTCGTTCAAATGCCAATATGCACGCTCATGTCAATTCATTCAATAAATAAACTATAGAAATCAAACATAACATATTCACAAATATCACATAACAAAATCCCAAGCAGAGAAGCCTACGATACTTTCATGACTTAGTTTATCTTGAAATCCCCACTTTGTCAATTCACGCCATTCGCAGTTATTCAGTTAATTTTCCAAATAAAAGGAATGAAATCAATTTGAATTACAGGCTCAACTTTGAGTTATAGAGAAGTCCATTGGTCAAATCATGCAAGGCAATAAGAATGCTAACATTTATTAGTACTTTCAACTATTAATTGAAAAATATTCCGGAAATGTGGTAAAATATTTTGACTCACATTTGTTTAGTATTGATCTATTTCATTATTATTGTACATTTATGCTGTAATTAAATTGTAACCAACTTCTACGTTACTTGAACATCAGCACGTCAAAAGTATGTGCTTGTTTTGCATGATTGAACATGAATTCAATGCAAACAAGCATTAGCCCTCCCACTGTTCACTATGTGTTTCTATAATGTTAGGCCATTTTTGCTTCTTGTGTAAGCATAAATTAAAAAATTTGTATATAATATTGAAAATATTATAATTATAGCATAATATACCGGTATGTCATTTTATTTGTAAAATGATAAAGAACTACTACATGCAAAATATAAGTGGATTTATTTATTTTTAAATGTTGTTGAGGTCAAGATAAACAAAATTTTTTCTCATAACATATTCACAAGTCCATGCTACTTTGAGAAATGTTTATATTTACAATGCAAACATTCTGAAAGAGCCGATTTGTTCTAAATATTATTCACATTTATAAAATATAACTTGTATAACAATATTTACGAAAACAAAAAAAAACTTGAATGAGAAAATTGAACTATGTACATACCACTTACAGCTGTTCTAGCACCAGCTGTTCCAATGTTGTTGATTATCATATGATAATCTGTGTTCCACAAACAAACAATAACCGTCTACTCACAGATATCGAGATAAGCGTGGAGAAATTACGATTAAAACGATATCAAAATTATGTATAAAATATAATTGTTAGTAACAGCTTTACGGTAGTTCAACCAAACCGTTACGTAGTTGTCGTTTTTGCAACAACTAACATCCATAATGGGCGTAATGCTGTCACTTAGCCGACAACTAACATTGGTAGGGTTAGTTCAAACATGCACATTATTTGTATGCCATTTTTAACTGAGCTTCCCATATTGCTTGAGATAAATGACCTATTTGTTAAATATTTACAAATTATGTAATATTCTGATTACCTGTGGTTTATTTTATTGTTGTGTGTACTTAATTTTATTTTATATAACACTAACATTTTAACCCGTTTATTTTTCTGAACATTATTACTTTGTTTATTTTGCTAAAAAAATATTCTAAAATATAGTTTTCATTTATTATGCAAACTACATATTGTCTGCGTGCTGCAAGCCAGAGTTTAAGTAACAGATTTTAATTTTATGCATTTAATTCTTGATCTGTAGGTTCTACGGATATCTAATTGTGTGTTTGTACCTGAATACAATATAAACTTTTAACTGATAATTTTTAATGTAAATTTAGCATTTACTCTTGACATGTTTCAAAGCAGCTACCTGATTTTAAATGTGACCATAACCATAAAATGAATTTAAATTTACAATAATTTCATGTTTCACAGCTTTGAGGCTAATGAAATATACATTTACAGTCTTCATTCATCATTAAGGTTTGTCTTGCTGATCTTAAAGTACAATAGAGTGATTTATTGTGACTGTTTATTGCACATACACTCAAAATGAAGGGTAACCTAACCATATTTTATATGGAGTTTGCACATGTATGTATGGCAGCTGTGCGTGTGATATTTGTTTACAGTTGTACTAACCATGTTCCAAAACTAAAACTGTCCCACAGAGTAAAAAATAGAATACTGAATACCGATTTTGGTCAGCGAATCGTAATTTTTAAATCAACTAAGAATACAATAATGATAGATAATAGGCTATTATTTCTTCAAACAATCAACGTGATCTTGATTATTTGAATAAACCCTACTACATGATCTTTTAACAATACTAGGTGACCATTTATGAACTCCCAACTGCATAGTGCATCTTTTCAGCGCTTCGCAAGCTTTTTTTGTAAAAATCATAAAAAATACTAAATATGCTCCAATTGTAAATTTTATCATTTCGTGTTTCTTCTCAAGAACTTTACTTTCACATACTACCATCAAAACTTACAAAAAAAGTAAATAATTATTGTCTAGAAAAGATTGTAAAATTTTGTACGTTAATTATAAATTGTAACCCTCCTTAGAAGCACTAAAAAATGTTTGTATATAATTCCAAGATAGCCAAATTGTTTATTATTTTGTGCACTATAATAATAGGTTGTTACATTTTATATAAACTACTAGTTTTTTGTTTTTATTTTTAATTATTTGTTTACATAAAACGCAAAAATGAAAAAATGGGCAAAGGTACAGTATGATCATTGTAGATAATCAAAAAGTACATCTAACAATCCTAAAAAATTACCATTGAATAAACAAGAAAACGTTGTTTAGGAAAAATAGTCATATTGTACCCATATACAGTTTTATATTTTTAGTTTTTTGTGGAAAATAAAAATGTTACCACGGAAATGAAAAATTCAGTGAAAAATTACATAACAAACCATAAATAAGGGGTATGTATTTTTGCTACATGTACTTTATTAGTACAATCTATTAGCTACAAGAAAATGTAAAATATATGAATATATTCCAAAAAGTATAAAATTTATATCACCAAAAGTCAGTGTGCGTAAATTGTGTGAACGGCCCTTAAAAAGTTGTGCATATTTTAATCATAGTAAAAATATTAAAATTTTTTTAGGATTTTTTCAGAGAACAAAAACTGATAAAACAGATATTTATGAATAGAAATATAAAAAATAATTATATTCGTGACAAAAATAAAGTTTTGACGTAGGATAAGAACATACTATGTTATATTGTTGTCGATAAATAAAATAAAGTGTCATTTTGAGCGAACACAAATAAATTATATTATTTTTTTCAAGATCTCAGATTATTATGAGAATACTAAACTAATACCATATTTTTACATGTATTATTTGATCAAATTGGATAAAAAATAAATGTTTAGGCTAGAACCTACATAAATTTATACATGGTTGTAAAATTAAAATACAATAAAAAAAATGAAATATTTTACTAACTCTTAGTTCTCCAGCCTGTTTTTAGCCCTATATTGCATTATTTGTATGTAGGATTGTTATTATGATTTTGAAGTGCTAGTGCTTTTATATAAATATAATGTGATGTTAATTAGTGGTAGGACTTTTTGAACAGTGCCTAAAACTAATTTCCTTTTATGCACTGTCACTTCCACTAAAATATATTATATGTGAACTACAATAAACTACACAACACTTTCATTTCAATTCACTACACTTATTATGGTAAATACGAGCGGTCGAGAGAGCGTTGTGTATAAACAAAGATGGCTAAACGTAAACTGACAGCCGCTCTTCTACATCATCGTCACGTGACCATTGCCAACATACACGAAATTTCCTCGAGATGGTACCAACCGACACAAGAACTTTCTGGCTATCTAGCCAATTGTTTATTTGTTTATATCACAATAAATAATCTATTTACTACAACTTTTTACAACAGGTTGTAACGTACCAATACTGGCTTTTGAAAGAAAACGCAAACAAGGGTATAGAAACACATTTTTAGTAAAACAACCAAAGCACCTAAAACATTGCAATTTATTTTGTTGGCTAGAGTATTTAATTCACTGTGGACTGACAGTTTGTACACTTGATTCTGACAATTGGTTATTGTACAGTTATGAGACAAACATCGGCCATTTTTCCCAATCCCGACCCCCCACCGGACGGTAACTTCAAGTTGCACGTTTTAATTTTATTCCTACGTTTATAAAATTGTATAACAAAATTATTAAAAATATGAAATGTACAGAACAGAACATTCTGCATGGATTGGTACCAAGTTTATCATGCTTGCTTTATGATAAACATATGTTTTATTGAGTTTTACAAAAGAGCATGTGACGTACCTACTTCCACGATCGCACATTTGAAAATAGCACGCGAAGCGCCAGGATTCGCGATCTAGGGTTAAACAGTTGAAATGTATTACATAAGTAACCTGCCTGACTGTATTGTTTAATATATTGTTTCCACTTAATTTAATTCATCAATCAGATATTATTTGCTACTAATCAAATCAAATCAACTGTACAGTTAATGTATTTAGGAATGCTTTGATTTAACACCGCATTCCTTACCTCACTGTTACCCAACATGTCAAGGTCACGGGCACAGTTGTACGCCTCCATCAATACCAGGCTACAAGAGTGGCTGTTGAAAGAGATTAGCTGATCAGGGTGGAAACTTCTCTTGTATGTTGTAGAGATAATAATATTTTTATTTTTGTTTAATTTTTTAAATAGTTTTTTAATTAGCATAATACGTGTTGGTACATATACAGTACAAGTAAATGTCACACAACACAAATTTATTACAATATCAGCACAAAATGCACAAATATATTACAATACAAGTACAAAATGCACGAATATTATGGTGATCGATTCTTTTGTGAATCCCTCTGGTCTGAGGAAGGTGAGCGTGGTTCACCAAAACCGATCACCATAATATTCGTGCATTTTGTACTTGTATTGTAATATATTTGTGTATTTTGTGCTTATATTGTAATAAGTTTGTGTTGTGTGACGTTTACTCGTACTGTTTACTTTTTGTTAACTTTAACTAGTAAATTCAACTATTTGTGTTAGTTGTGATAACCTTAAAAATAGCTTCACCGTACACATTATTGTCATCACACAAATAATGTATTAATTTTGAAGGTTGTATACTGAGAAACCAAGAGACCTATGAAAAATCCAATAATATCATTATTTTCCTCATTTAATTGTACATTATGACATATGCATTATTAAATTTTATTATAAGTTTTAATAATTTTTATCCTAGTAGGGACAAAAATGTACAGGTATGTTAACTAGTTTACACTGTGCATCAACTTACCTCTTTTATTACTCAAAAACGTGTTAATGTACAGAATTTATATTTTATAACATGGTTAATATAAATGTTCTATATAAATTGTATAAATATAAACATTTTAATTTTTCAAGAAAAGAGTTATTATCAACTTCCTAAAACAACGTTTTATTTCTAGAGGTCGTACCTGGTAACAACATTGTAATTCTTAAGACACATATAGTTACGATACTTGTTAAGAGAATTACAAAGTGACCAAGTAATTAATTTTACCCTCTAGAAGCCAAGAAAACATTGTTTTAGGAAATTAATTTAACTTTGTTCTTGAAAAATTAAAATTCTTAACTTTATAAAACACTTATGTAAACCACATATTAAATTACAAATGTGATACAATGACAGGTTTCTGAGTAATAAAAGTCAAAGTTGATGGACAGTGAAAACTACTTAAAATTCCGGTACTTTTTTTGTTCCTACTAAGATAAAAATGGTTAAACCTTGTAATAAAAAATAATAATTCATATGTCATAACGCACAATTAAATGAGGAAATCATATGTGATTGGATTTTTCATAGGCCTCTTGGTTTCTTAGTAAACAACCCTCAAACTCGGGTACACATAACATCTGTGGCAACATTAGGTGGAATTCTGAGACGTTCATTAATTTCCTTCGAAAGACAAAAATATGGGGAAACTTTGTGCACTTTACTGGAACACACATGACTAACAAATATGAATGTGTCGTTGTTAGGTGATATATTTTGGAGCTCAAAAAATTGTTATAAATGATTTGGATAAGGAATTGTTGCCAAATTAGTGTCTTGGGTTCTGACAAATCATCAAATATAACGCCAAGTCGCAGCATCCTTTGATTTGAAAGAACAAGGCCAGTCTTATCATGATTTTATTTTCAGCTTAAATATTCACCCAATACTTCTTGTACAGGATTATGACTTTAAAACAACATTTCTTGTCACATATCAAAGTCTGTAAGCTTTCACATTTGAGATTGATTGTTAACATTTTACTGTAGAACATTTTGGTGACATCCATAACTAGGTTTGTCACCTATTTAACATGGTGCTATTTTTAACCTAATAATACCACTCACACACTCAAGTTTGTGTATAACATGTCTTTGTAATGTTAACATTTCAGCTACTGCACTTTTACCAAACATGAAGACAATTTCACAACTGTCCATATAAAGCTGCCATTACCAAAATAAGATGAGGTTATAAAACAGTGCCAGAGATAAAAAATCAAAACAGACAGACAATACTGGCCAGGTCGACTAATCAATGACACTCATTTGCGATGAGTTAAGCTATACATGCTTAGTATGAAAAATACACGCCACACAAGCCCACCCAATGCAGCACTATTAAGAGGAATGTAACAAGCCAATGTTACAAGTCTTGCAATGCAGATCTTGTGTTAAAAATACAATTAAAATATACCATCAAAATATTGAGCACATACTATATATACATACTAAACTATATATTGTATGTGTATATATATATAAAACAATTCATTTTTTTACTAAAAAAAACTTTTCTTGAATAAGTACTCAACAATGTTCACCATAATGCCTTTATATGTAACGATAATAACAATTGTGGGTCCATCCTAAATCTCAGATCAACCAGAGTAAAATGTGTTTGTATACAAAACTTAGCATAGAATTGATCTCATTAGATCTGAATAATATAAGAATGTCATTATTTGCTTAGTGTCATAAATAGTTTTAGCACACTAAGTAGCCTAAACAAACTTTGTAAACATCTAAAAATTGTTTTAATATTTTGTACAGATTTTGTTTTTGCCATAATCCACCATTTATTTTTGGTAAAAATCAACACTTTAAGTCTTAAAATTATTTTCTTAAGGGTTGTAAAATTCTTATGTACTTAATCTAAAAAAAGCACAAAGTTTTGTATTTATTTTTAGGACAAAATCCTTAAAAATTGTAGACAAACCAAATAAATAAATAACTGCAGCAAGAAAATTATTGTTTTTTTTCTTTTATGGACAATTGTATGCACCTTTATAATTGTATAAACAAACAAAATAAAACAAATCATTAAAATTTACCAGAAAGTACCAACAATTCAACTTCATTCAATACCTCCAATTTACAAAACGTATCAACTAAACTATAAAAAACGCTTACAAGGATGAACAGTTCTACAGTTAGAGGAAAATAGTAAGAGGAGAAATTTGACAATCTTTCATGTATTTGTGTGCAGTTGAGATTCTTATTTCTTGCTCTTAAGTTAAAACAGGCAGCAGGCCACAGGGAATGATATGTTCCCGGCCTAGAAACATATTAGCGGGCCAAACAAAAAGTTTGCTCGGCAAATATAAAAACATTTAACTTAAAAGCGAATCTGTGTTGCTTACTGAAAAACTTATAACTGGCTAAAAATCAGACTGTCAAGGCTGTACTTCTACAATTTATATTGAGCAACATCAATCATATAGTGTGTAACCATGACAATCACAAAGCAGTACTGCCAACTATTGCTGCTGTACATTGGATGGCCAGAACCTTCTTGCATTAATTGCTAACAGTGGGAAGTTTCCTCTTTTACACTACAGAATATACGTTTCTTGCAGGCTTAATTAAATTAATAACTTTACATTAATTGAATGAAACTCTGGTCACAAATGCCTGTTCACAATCTCGTTTTTATTTTTTATATTTTGATAAAAACTAGTATTCCAGGCTGTTTCGGTTCTTGAAAACAACTCTGTTTTAAAATATTGATATTTCTAGAACTGAAAATTGGTTGGAAAAAGTTAAGAAATTTGTTTTCAAAGGAAAATAAATAAAAATATAAATATAAAAACCTATTTTATTTTATATTTAAAACAGCTTAACATTTATCAATATAGAAAATTCAAAACACTTAATATGTTGTCCTATAAGGTAAAAACTAGGTAGAATTATTCCTTTCTGTATAAAAATATGTGTGTGGTTTGAAGCTGTGGCACTCGTAAGTCGGAACACATTTACTTTGATTGATTTGGAATTGTGGATTTGGTTAAGTGACTGAGTTTACTAGCTACCGATGACAGGGCATTACAGTCAGCCACTAACACAAGTCTTCTAACAATGCAATCTTTCTTTGGCCGTATTTTATGGATAAGATTAACAACGCGCAGAAACATAGACAAAATTAAATTTATTAATTTTCCAAAACCATTAAACAGCTGTATAGAAATTGAACACTTTAAAAACTGTTTATATGACAAAAAAAAAGAAATCATTATTTTCACAGAAAATATATACAATAATTATCTTAATTTGCTAGAACTGTACTATTGATTCAATTCGTACCAAGGAAGGAATAATCAGCATTTCATTATACTTAAAAAACTAAAATTCATATTTACAACGTTCACTGTTATTGTTTCATCTACAGATATTTACAGTTGATAAATAAGTATTTGTAAAAATGTCAATGCACTTTCCACAAAGCATTGCAGTGAAATTCATTGTAAATTAATCGATCACAACG
Organism: Stictocephala bisonia; assembly: GCA_035578905.1. Lineage (NCBI taxonomy): Eukaryota > Metazoa > Arthropoda > Insecta > Hemiptera > Membracidae > Stictocephala > Stictocephala bisonia. The sequence goes on from JAQJVL010000001.1 coordinate 16,752,919, forward strand.
CTGTATATAACACAAACAACAGACGTTTATACAGAAATCCTACAAGGGGGCAGTCATCCACCACCTTGCATTTCGGTGGGGGCAGTCATCCACCACCTTGCACTCCGGTGGGGGCAGTCATCCACCACCTTGCACTTCGGTGGTGTTTTGGCGCATCACTGACCCGAACATATAACAAATAATATTTATATAATACAGAGTAACACTTTCAAAATACGTTGGCTTTAAAAATAATAAAACTGTTAACAGATTGATTTGATGCAGTCGCTGAAAACACATACATACTAATATGCACTTCAACAACCTCAACCACTTAGAAGAAAATACATACACTAAAATGCAACAAATAAATCAGTTCCTATGTTAGACATTTCTTATTAAAAGTGGAATGAACAAAACATTGATCCCTCATTGAAGGTGAAAGTACAGACAAAATTGTAAGCGACAATAATTATAAACAAATTAAAAAAAGCCAAGAGAACAAAACCAAAGGGTAATCCAATTAATTTAACAATATTGAAGGATGTTAACACTTCTATTTTCTTTAAATGATGCTCATAACAAAATAAAAACAATAAACTAGCTTAGCTGATCACAAGTTACATTTTTTACAATTAGTTCCATGTAGTTCACATTAATTAACAGTATTTCTTAGGCTAAATCTTAGATTAATTGAAATATATCCATGATCAATAGGCCTACTTTATTTTTGAGCAAAGTTGAATCATAAATATTTTATTAAAAACACATGTAACTATTTTTATCAGAACTAAAATCTTAAAGTGATATCAATAATGTGCAACCCAATCACGTAAAGTACTTGTTAGGTAAAATAATTTTAAGATGATATATAATGTAGTAACTGGTTGCGATGATACATTTCAAATGATGATAAATTATTATCAAAACTTGATGATAAATGACATGAAAAAAATTAAAATATTTTTGCACAAGGGTACAAAGTCAAATAAAATAAAACAAAATATTTTCTTTTTTAGAATATTAGAGAACAAAAATATTTTTTTTAACTCAGACGCACATTAAAATATTTATCAATGTATTTTAAGACATTTTTTAGAGGAATTCCGTCCATGCATGCCAGCCTCCAAGGAATGCTGAAAAGTCCAGCAGGCAAATCGACCACTAATCCTCATCTGATAGAGGCTCGTACTGAGCAGAAAGTAAGGGAGCTGGCTCAGGTAAGGAGTCAGCAGTTGGGACTGGTTGCTTGGTAGCAGTGTTAGCTACGGACACAGGCACAGGTGGGGCTGCAGTGTTCAGACTAAGGGCTGAGAAAGGGTACGTGTATGCAGCGGAAGTAGCTATAAATGGTGCAGGAGCCTGTGGAGTTTGTTCCTCTCCCTCGTCTATGACCATATCTCCCCCTCCTGGACTGTCTCCACCTCCACTCTTAGATCCACCTTCCTCCTCCGATGTTCGCATTACTTCAACAATGCGGTTCTTGACATAGTCCAAAGGAGAAAGAGGTACAGTGGGAGGATCGTAATACCGAACACCTCGAGCTGAAGGTGATGGAGGACCTGCCATTCTTACAATATTGCGCTCATCATTCTTCTCTCGTAGTGCTTGACTTTGGTCCAGTTCCTTCTGTTGCAAAGCTCGCCGTAGTTTCCATGCTTGTGGCTCATATCCTTGGAACTGAGCGTGTCGAGATGTTGGAGGGTAGTCTTTGTTTATGATCGATTCTATGTGATCCCCTAGAGTCAGCGAGCCTTGCTTTGAATCTGGACTTCCAGCCATTGAAATCCCACTTGATTTTAATGGGGACAATTTTCCATTAGCTTCAGCGCCCTCACGATGGAATCCCTGTGAAAATATTGATTTATTTCAATAACTATACTATGTTATAAATAATAAATAAATACACATCATAATAATACTGTACAAAGAACATATCTTTAATTTGTTTTTTAAATAAAATAAATCAATTAGTGCTAAGAACTGCATGTCAATTTAGAGCCAACAAATATATCAAGGTTCTTTTATACAAAACACATTTCATTTATTGAACTTTAATGAGTAGCATGGGTAAATGAGTTCTTTAACCTCTCAACTGCTGTAAACGAGTTAAGTTGTGCGCCGCCGTCTGTCCCGCTGTGCTACGCACGACTGAAGTCGTTCCGCCGAACGCGCTCAGTGTGCTGTACACGTATCAAGTCGGTATTGATTATTTCTCCACTTCAACATGCCCACGACATCTATGGATACTTTGCTGAACTACTAGCAAGCTCTTTACTAATCAGAGAATAATTTTCATTGGTTCATTATGTTGTATACAGCTGACTGTTGGCGCTGGCAACTGACAGTGGCTGTTTACTGTATTGTTATGGCATCTACATCACGCGATTCGCGTCTTGTTACAGAGTCGGAAATTGATAATTTACTGTGTTATAAGATAATATAAGCGTTATACAAATGAAAAAATAATGAAACCACTATGTATAAATGAGTATAATGTTTATCTAAGCATGGGTTCAGGGTTTACTCTATCTGTAAAAAACCCAGCACAGGGGGTTGGCATGCTACTGAAAACCCAACAGTTGAGAGGTTAAGTATTCTACTGTTGCTTTGCTGACTTGACTGATTTGAATTATTTATACACTCAAAATAAAACCTTTTATTCATCTGTCCGCATTAGGGAGGGGGTAGTGTTTATTTATCAAGTGCGGTTAACATAACTGAGCATAACTCACAGTATACAGAGCTAATTCCAGAACTGCTAGTAGGAATTGCAGAAACTTCCTCTATTCCCTCAAAGTGAGGGTTGTCAAAGGACAACTAAATTAGAATGTAAAATGCAAGGTAAACCCTCCATATTGAATACATTCTGAATATCTACAAGGAGTTATGACAGATTAACAGGTCAGTAATAGACATTTTACTTGCTTTCAAAAATTACACAAGTCTCAAAAAGATGAAAAAATTGTATCTGCTCGGAATAGAATACTACTGGTCTAAGATTTGGTAGACTAACAAGTAGACTACTGAAAAATAAAAAAAACTAAAAGGTGCACTAATTAAAATAAGGCGGCTGTTTGTGATGGGATTAGAAAAAAACAACGAGCACAGAAGTAGGAAACAACAAATTTTCTTTATAAAAATAAACTTCACTCGCCAGTTCACATGGAACACTGGTGTGTTTGTGAACTTCAAAAAGTGAAGAACGACAGTCGACTCAGTTGGGGATTCGAACCTTGGATCTTCTTATACTCCACAATCCTAAGTCTTAGCAACTGAGCCAATACGCCGGCACTTTAAAGGACACACACTTTAAAGTGGAGTGGAATCAAGAATTGAAAAATACATTTCACTTTGTGCTGAAGGATGAAATAAAGGAAGAGGTATAAGCAAGTAAACGAGAAAAGGCTTGAAGAAATAGTGGTGGAAGTGATAGAGATACAGACACAAGTGCACAAGTGCGCAAATACAGCAAGGAGAAAATTAGTTGAATGGTAACGGTGGATTTCAAAGAGCATTCAGAAGTGGACAGGATAGGATATGAGCACGTGAGAATTTTATTTACATGCCTCAATACAGTATAAAACCATGCCCAAACTGACGCAGTACGCAATAGTAGGTATGTTTATACCGTTTCCTACTCTACAACAGAGGCGGTACTGAAAGGCGGCCCACATTGGTGCAGTACAGGGTTGCAGTAAGGGACGGGTGCTTACCTCAGTACTTGGCAAGCTGGCGAGAGGTTCAGTTATTGTTTGTCAATCAACATGAGTTCAAAGTACGATGAAGAAAAGATTTTGTTGTTGCCGTCAACCGCTGAAAATGATGGTAGAAGATCGAGAAAATGGATACATCCTATCAACCAAAGGATATAGGAGCTAGCTAGGTGAATAACATACACTCATGCATGATCTTAGGAGGGACGAAAAGCGTTTCTACACATATTTTCAAAAGGCCATAGAATGTTTTGATGAATTGCTTGACCTAATTGGTGATACAATCAGGAAGGAATACACAAATTGTAGAGAACAATTACTCCTGAGGGACGTCTTGGCAGTTGATATGATGGAAACGAGGAGTGTGGCACACCGATTTCTTCAAATTCTTCCATCTCTAAGTCTAAAACAATGTGTCCAATTTTACACTTGGCAATAATTTGCCTTTTGCGAGAAACTTTTTAATGGTTTTCGCATATCCCAACAATAGGTGATCCATATCGTTTTTATCCTTGCTCAACTCCAGCAAGGATGGATTTATAAGGATATCCAGTTCAAAGAAAACTATAATATTTGTACTTTGCCTGATGATTTTTGTTTATTGTTAAAGTAATTTATTACTTTGTCTATATTACTTAGAACATCACGTTTCCTCTTCATTGCTGGTGTTGAACTACTGATTGTTGTTTTATTAGTTGCTACATAATTGGCCTGTTTCTATACCTTCAATCAACTCATACTGACCATTTTCAGGCTGACCGCGGTAGAAATATCGCACGGTAACATAGAGCATGCAGCATTTTAGAGTTATGAGGATAAAAGTGAACGCCCTGGAAGCGGTATACCGCGTCAGTGTAGGCCTTCCCATTCGGTTACCCTTACCGCGTCAGTTTGGGCATGGCTTAATACTAGTTACACTGCAGCAGTTCAAAGTATGTATAAAGTTCATCTTGAGGCATGTTTATTAAATTTTTACTTCCACTTAAGAATACAATAAATAATCAAATAATCAATAATAAAATGTAACAGTTCAGGTAACTAAATACAGAGTTGTAAAATGCAAAAAATATATTATTAATGATATGAAGAATATTAAGTATAGCATTCCCAATGTGCAATATTATGACTATGCTTAGTCCAAGAAATATAAAATGAAGAACAAATAACAACATAATAAAAACATAACAAGAAGAAGATTCAAATAAATAATTCTACTAGAATAGGGTGATAGAAACACGGAGGAGAAAAGACGATGGATTTGTGTAAAATAAAACAATATATAGTAATTAATCGGAAACAGGTGCCACAAAAAGACAAAATGCGAATGGGGAATTGGCAAAAAAAAGTATTCAGGGAATTTAAGGAAGATCGCAACAGACATAATAATACATTGGACAGGTTATTGTTTGGCATACCTGGAAGAGTCTATCACCAGGACGGGTAACTTGTTGCTGAGCAGAGTTAGTATTGCCAGGAGCACCTTGGCCTGTTTGCCCCTCATTGCTTGTCTGGTTGATCTGGTGCGTAATGATGGCGTCTATGAGACTAGCTGCGGTCAGTGTTGACGAGTCCCCACTCCGACTCCCTGCTGGTCGGCTGCCTCCCCCAGAACCACTCACTGCTGGACTCCCATTACCTTCACGACCCCCACTGCACACAATACACAACAATATTTAACAGAGTGCTTATAAAATACTGACTGATGTTAGCACAAAATTTGTATGCAACTTTTATTTTCACGTTTATATAGAAGGAGTAATCAATATGCATGGAGTATGATTATTATAAACACCTTTATCTGTATGACACTTGTCAGCAAATAATTGCTATATCACATTCATAATCTAATCCTTATTGGAATTTCACAATAATAGTTGGCATTTTCATTCACTGAATTTAGTAATACTGAAATGTCAATACTACTATACGTGTATGGGAGGGCGGCTTGGCTACTACAACAGGTTTAATACATGTTTGACAAGACTCAATATTTCTCACTTCTTATTTTTGATTAGGTTAAAGGGCACTAGGCCAGGAATTAGTATACTGGAGAGATAGGACATCAGTAAACTGAGAGAATTTATCCTCACTCTCAGCATTAAAATGTAAAATTTTTGACAGATTACTGCAGGCCTTAAAAGCAACTGACAAGGAGGGTCCAGTCTCAGTTCTAAATTCATTTTCTAAAATATTTGAGGTTGCATACCGTCAAATTGTAAATTTCTTTGAATCAAATTATATTTTTTCCAATGCTCAATATGGATTTAGATCAGCTCGAAATACAAATACTGCAGTATCAGATCTTATCAGACAAATTGCCTCAGGCTTGGACCAGTCACAGAGTACTGCTGCAGTGTTCTGTGATCTGTCCAAGGCCTTCGATTGTGTATCACATGACATTTTAATACAAAAACTTAAATTCTATAATTTTTCCCATAAAGCTCTGCAATGGGTGGAGTCACCTTAACGTCAGAAAACAAAGAACAGTTGTTTTTAAGAGAAATACAAAATTTTTATACTCTTGGCAAAATATTATGTGCGGTGTGCCTCAGGGCTCCATTTTGGGCCCTTTATTATTCCTAATTTTTATTAATGATCTACTAAAAAGTATTGATTATCCACTAATTTTATATGCAGATACCACATCTCTTGTAAAAGCTTGGACAAATCATTTACTAACTCAATCAAAAATAAATAATCTTAACCAACTATGCTATTGGTCTGAAGCAAATGGATTGTGTCTGAACAGCTCTAAAACTCAAATACTTAAGATTTAATACATACCAAAACAAAGAAACTTTTGTTGATAAAATAATTCTTAACAATAACAAAATTGAAGTAACATCAACTTGCACCTTTTCAGGAGTAGTTTAAGACAGTAATTTATCATGGAGACCATACATTAATAATTTATATAAACGCTTGAACACATGTTGTTTTCAAATGCTGATTTTAAGGGATAGTGTTGACATGCAAACGAGATTAATGGTTTATTACTCATTGTTGTATTCACTAATTAATTATGGCATTGAGTTTTGGGGTTGTTCAACTGACTCAGGGAAAATATTTACTGAACAAAAAATGTTCTTAAGAATTTTTTTTACTTTTTCAAAGAAATTTTATACCTGTGTTGAACTTTTTAAGGAATATAGGGTTTTAACTGTGCCATCACTGTATATTTATAAATGTCTAGTCTACATAAAATTAAATTACAATACATTTTTTAACGAACAGCATCAGCATAATTACAATACAAGAAATAAACAAAACTTGTTCCCCCCCCCTCTCATTACATGGGAATCAAGTTTTTTAACAAGCTTCCATGAGAAATAAAACATATCAATAGTTTTGAACAGTTTAAAACTAAATTAAAGCTTTATTTTAGTTAGATAAAACATATTATAAGATAGATGACTATTTAAATGATAAAGTTTAGCTAGTATCATTGATTTTCCACACATGTGTGTGATAAAGTCAATTAAGTACATTGTTCCCTTTATACAATGAATATGTCTAAACTTAAATAATAATAAACAAAATTTTATTATTCACCCTATTGGCCACTAAATCTGCAATTTTTGTATTTTATATTTTGGTAGAAAATCAATATTATTTAATGTAAAAACTACCTTTTAAGCTCAATTTGTATTGTTATATATTTTAAGATATTTTCTAGACTATGATAATATTATATCATTAGGCCTATATTAGGATTAATTTTTGTCAATATCACCTGTCTTTTGTAGTCTTTAGACTTTGTAAAAAGATGTACAGTATGTGACAGTAAATATATATTCTGTTCTATTCTATTTAATTTCTATCAGCAACTCATTGCATGGTATTTTCAGGGTAGGGAAGGTATACATAATTCTTTTGTTGTGTGCTAGACTTATTTTAATTGAGCCCTTTATGCTCTCTACAATCTAGTTTTCTATTTTCTACTTCCTTCTACTTCTGAACTCATAGATGATTTCCATACAATTTAGCGAATTACATACAAATGCGATTCGAGATAATACAAAGAAAACGCTCAAGAAAGTAAATTCTTGTTTACAGAAAAAAATATATATACTTCCACTAACATTGAAATTTTATGAAAAGAGTTGCTGATAGATTTAAGAAATGCAATTCTTTAGTAGCATTTAAGGCTCGTAATTAGAATCAAGATAAATTCTTAATTATGAAAAATATGATCAACTGCAATGAGTGTCTTTTTAAAATGTCAAATTGTAAATTTAAAGAAATATTTTAAAACTATAATTCTGCCTCTAAAAATAATAAGTCTGGGAGATTAAGATTAACCAAACATTTATTGCATTTTAACCATAGTTTAAAATTTATTTATGAAAATTATAATGTTCTAAAATTGGCAATAGTATTAATGATTAATGATAACCAAAAAGTAATATTCTGCATTCTTGGCAGAATTAAAATTAAGTTCAAAGTCAAGAGAATATAAATTGATAGAGCTGGGACTTTAGCATGTGGCGCTGTTACACTCAATAAAGAATGTTAGCCTTGAAATGAATCTTTCTTGTTTATTCTTCCCTCTACTTAATGATATGCAGCAGCTTTACAGCTTCAAACATTAAAGAAATACAGTTGTGCGACATCTCTGATTATAAAAACAAAATCATTTAAATAACTACTCACACTATGCAAGCAAAAAGCAGGGGCAACCTGAATAAATATTTTCAAATCTGTTTTATAAGCACACTTGTTTCGGTGCTGAGGTGAAGGAATTCTTGCGTGGCCGATGGGTTTGAGGAATGGTAAAGGTTAGGACTGTTGGCCAAGGTCAGACACTATAAAAGGTTTTGAATGCATACTTTACTTGTTAGTTTTCATATTTTTTTATATTTAAAATTCTCATAGATTTGTTATTCTATAAAGTTTCCACTGTTGATTTTGTTATAAGTTTGATTGATATCTTAAATCTTTTTAATTGTCAACCTATTTTTTATATAAATTAGATTTTCAATACTAGTAGAGTTTTAACTGCACCTCTTAAATAGAGGTGTTTTAATTTAATTTCATTTTATAATTCAAAATAATTGCCACTATAATATTAATCAGTTTGCTACGTATTTTTCAACAAAAAATATTATCAATCAATTTTATGAATAAAATACCAGTGTATTCTTCAAAGTAAAACCAGTCTAATACCTGGGGTCAGGGTGTGAGCGGACGGTTGGTGGTGGGTTCTGTTCGCGAAACGGCATCATCCTGGTTGGGGGTGGTTCATCGCGATGAGGAGGGTAGGAGAGACGGCCCAAGCGGTGATGGTCCATATCTCTTTCTCGCTGTTGCTGTTGTTGCTGCTGCTGTTGTTGTTGTTGTTGTTGCTGCTGCTGCTGTTGTTGTTGTTGTTGCAGCTGTTGCAAGTGGTTCTCCCTGAGCTGTTGTTTGTGGTGTAAAAGATCTCTTTGATGCTGCTGTTGTAACTGCAGCTGCTGAAGATGGTGTTCTCTGTGCTGCCTCTCCATTTCCCTCTGTCAATTATGATGAAGAATTTAGGTTAAAGGGCACTTGGCCACGAATTAGTATAATACGAGAGATAAAACATCAGTAAAATTACTTGAGGAGACAAGTCCAACAACACATTATACAAGAAAATAAATAAAGACAGAACACGTAACACAAATTTTCAGTGCCAATAGAGACTACTCATCTAAAGAAGGTGACAGTGGCACTGAAAATTTGTGTTGCGTCTTTATTTTCTTGTATATTGTGTTTACTCAACTCTCTTCAGACTCGATTCTCAGTAAATTTTCTGATACCCTAATAATGAACAACGATTAATTCTACTAAAACTTTTTTTTATTTAAAAACTTCATTTGCCAGTTGACATGGGCCTACAGGCCTGTGCATCAACTTTATTCAACGAGTGAAGTACCGACCGTTGGCTCAGTGGGGATTCGAACCTGGGAATTGCCTGCTGCAGTCCGAAGCCTTAACCAATGAGTCACCACGCCGGTAAACTATATCAGCTATGTTGTTTAATCTAAGGATATACTGCAAAAAAAAATTATATTTCAATCAAGAAGTAGTTCTGACATTTACTGATATGCATTACTGTTTTAAATTGTGTTGTTTAATAGTTTTCTGTGATCAATAGACTTGATGTAGATACAACATAAGTTCCATTTTCACAATGTCATATCTCTATTTATTATACTTAACTGACTACTCATAGGATTATGTGGTCCTCTAATCTGTTGTTCACCCTGATTCAATGGACCATTTGCATACATCCATATGTATCCATAAGTATTCAAAAATAATATAAAACAGCAAAAGCAATTTTTGAATATTTTTCTCATTAAAATTTGGCACTTAATGCTAAGTCTCAGTGAGCTTAATCAACTCAAACATTGGATGAAGCAAAGCTAAAGCCAGGAGAAGCGGACCAATGTCTTGAGTCTATCATAAGTTTGGGGTAAAGAACTGATGTCATAGCTCCTCAATTCACAAAAGCAAGCAGACAGTAAATACACATCACCATATCCATTAAATATATCTGATTCTTCCGAGTCATTATCTGTTAAAAATTGCTCTAGTTTTATTCAAATATCATATTGCAAAATATTTACGCTCAGGATATAGAAAACAATTTACTTACATGGTGGTGGATTGGTTGATGAATTTGATGATCTCTAATCTGCTGTTGCTGATGAAGATCACGTTGCTGTTGTTGAATTTGCTGTTGTTGGTGGTGGTTATCAGACAGTGGCCTATGATGAATTTGGTGGTTTTCTCTAGCAAACCTTTCCTGATCTCGACTAGCAAACCTATAAACCACACATTTGTTACTTTTACTTATATTGAATATTATATCATAATGAGATATTTTGATTAACTTTGGAAAAGTTTGCTTTTCAATAACATTGTCTATGATAGTTTATATATAAATCAAATTACATCCTGTTTTAAAGTGAAGATATGTTTTATTATGTCTTTTAAAAATATTTTGGAATTTTTATGGTTACTGTTTGTATAATATCATAATTGTACCTTTCCTGAGTGTTATCCCTGTTGAACCTTTCACCTAGGCCTTCATGAAGGAGCCGTTTGTCCGCAGAGTCCTTGTGATCTGGGACAGGTAGACTCGGCAACCTGACTGCAACATCTACTAGTGAGGATAAGGCTTCATGGCCGGGCAAGTACTGATGGGGTGACGGAGGCTTGGTATTGTGCCGCTGTATTACCCCCTGGCGTGGCTGGTAGTACAGGGCACTTGGCTTGTCCCCTGTCCGCCTGGTTGCTGTACCGTGCATTTGCTGTGATGTGATATAATCATTCATGATGATCTGTCGCTGTTCTACAGCATAGGCAGGCGGCCTTGGCGGGTAGAAGCCTTGAGCACTCACTGTTCCTCGCTTTGTACTCCATTCACTGCTTCCGGATCCTGGATAAATTCCTCTCTGGTGAACTGGGGTACCTAAAAGTTTGACAGTAATTAAGTTTACGAACTTTCAATGAAAAATATAATATTCTAGTTATTATTTAATCAGTTCCAGAGAGCAGTTTAAATTGTAAAACTAGCGCTTCTTTTGTCTCAGCCTAAAATTCTACATGAATATGGCAGCATTTTTTATTCAAATTAACATTTTTACTTCCCCCAAAATATACCTAACACAAAGAATAATATGTATGCAGACTGAAAAACTGGAAAGTTCTAAAAAGCTTTAAAAGTATCATAATACTTCTTGTCTTTGGAGTATGAAAATAATTCCACATCTTATATGAAAACATAGTTTTAGCTGTTACCTTGCGTAATGGAGCCAGCAGATGCCTCCTTGGTGGGGTGAGGTGGTGTCATCTGGCGCATTTCATAGCGGGAAGAAGGTGGCTGGGCTTGGTTAGGAGCAGTGTAGAGAGATGGTGAGGAGACTGGAGTTCCATGAAGGATGGACCCACCAACGCCCACACTGGCCCCTAGCAGCCCCGGAGACAACTTGGAGGGTAGCTGCGGTGATGGAACCTACACACACAAGAGACATTTTACTTTCAAGTAGTTACTCTTTTAATCAGTTCATTTGTTTTTTTAAAGAGATTTTGTTGTTTTTACCAAAAACCTACAGTACACTATTCTTAAAGGAGGATTAATGTAATTAATTGTATCTTGTCTAAAATAGAATATACTTTCTCATTAATGAACGTTGACTTGTCTAGTTGGCTCATTCAGTGTTATCAAATGTTTTTGAAACAACCATGGCCTTTGAAAATGTTTGTTATATATAAGGAACATATGACAAATAAAATGTACATAATTAAGTATTATAAAATATTTACAAATATTATCTTGAGTTATATACTAAACACAAAATTCATTGATCATATATATGAAAGTCCAAATTGTCAATATGTAAAACCTGAGGGATCATACTACATCATTATTAAATAATCAACCACACTTTAATTTTCATTAACCCTTTCCACACGTATTACTGGATTGCTCGCAACGTTATATTTATGTAAAACGCGTATTACGGTATTTATCGTATTTGAATACTTTGAGATAAATATTTAAATTTAAGTGATAAAACTATACTAACGTGTACGTAAATGGTTATTGAGGTAATTTTGAAGACAACAGAAAGGATGACAATGTTTTTTGTCATCGTGACCTTCACGCACCGTCGCCATGGCAACCAAGCGGCCATTGTGTGCTGCTAAGCCGCGCGTATTACGGGATTTCTCGGACCACCCAGATGAGTGTTTTGAGTTATTTCACACAAAAAAAAACATTCTAGGGATACTTGTGCTTGTATCTAATCTATATTAGTAAACCTGTAAATAATTATTATGATTACATATATATTTTAGCTTAATCTAATTTAATTTTTTTATAGATTTATGAGTAAATAAACAGAATAATTGTTCAACAATGGGAATTTTACAAATTGCTGTATATTAAATATTGATTTAAAAATGCCAGTTTGGATTGTGTTTTCTTAACAGTTGTTGGCCTTATAACAAAATTCCAAATAGAACTTTAAACATTTTCAAAATTTTTTTTAATTTATGACACGTTTAAAAGAAATAGCAAATTTCTTATGTAGCGTGCAAAGGGTTAATAAATGTGTATTTATTATTCTTAACCCTTCACGAGCGTATGCCGATTATATACACAAATGTTTTTCTCCGAGCGAGCGGTGTGCGTATATATACACAAACTGTTTTTAGCTCAACAAGCGTTTGCAAGGAATACCAGTCATATGAAATTTGAGTTTGTTTGATCCTCACCCTGCCTCCCAAGGTCACATGAAATTCGTTATTAGTCATACTACACCCTCCACCCAATACTATTGCTGATTCCCCCCTTCCCATCCCTTCCCTACCCTCTCCGACCCTCCTCTCTCTCAAAAACTTGTGTCATTGTTAGTCCAGCGTCCAGTGCTTTGTCTGCTGCATTATGGGCTGCACAGTTTGTTTACTTAGACACGAGTTACTTCGGTTTATGAATTCGATTTTTCCTGTTTATTTAATTTATGTGGTTTAGTTCTGTTTACTATTGCAAAACCTGCCAAGAAAAGCCTCATTTGCATCCAGAAATCTGCTTTGAGGCAAATCATATTAAAGAGAAACATGCTTGAATACACTTGTAATATCATGTTTATTCATTATATAATCAAATGAAATTAACAACTAATTAGTATTTTATTTCAAACTTACCTAACAACTGAATTTAGTAGATCAAGCTAATGACGGCTATAAACGTACAAAACATTTTCCCTTAGAGCTAATGAATGACATGTATAAATGCAAGTATTACTTTTGAAATTGCAAAAAAAAAAAAATTTCAGCCAAATATTAATTCATTTTGCATATGATAGTTAATTTTGAAGCATAATATTATATATTGGTAAAAAACTTAGTAGTGACCCAACCAAGTTTTATATATGCTTACGTTAAGAATATAAATTAGTTCGTGAAGAGTTAAGATGCAATAGTGAAATAGAACTATGTTGTCGAGCACCCACCCACATGTACAGTGGTAATGACCAACCTACCATACATAATGATCTACCCGCCTAAACATATTCATTTAGAAGTAATGACTTGAAAAAGACAAATAGTTTATACACACCACACATAAACACAATAACATAGTGGGGGGGTTGATAACCCACGCACCCACACTTAAAAGCCATGGTAATGGTCCTCCTGCCCAACTATATGTGCACAGTGGTATTGATATTTCATTATTATTATTATTATTATTATTATTATTATTATTATTATTATTATTATTATTATTATTATTATTAAAGACTTAATAAGTATCTTTTTAAAGTAAATTGAAAATAAAGGTTTTTCACTTAAAAGAACAAAATAATAAAAATACAGAAAGTAGTGACATATATGGTGTTGCTGAATATTTATATGAGACCTGGCTCATACGCTACAACAGAGACCAGAGTGAGTCCTGTGGGTAGTTTAGACTAATTGTAAAATCCCTTCTTGATCTCAAAATACTGGGCTGAGTAACTCCAAACTTAGCTTTTTATAAAAAAACTAAAAAATCTCAAATTAACCCCTAAACAGTTAGCTCATTTTCCCCCTCACAAATCATCCCAAGGTAGAGTCTGCAATCCAAGGTCTCAAACTTATCAGATCTGCTGGCTCTCTTCTTAAATTATGAGCAAAATCAATATCTAGACCTCTCACATATATCTTCAACTGCTCTTACACAAACACTGTTTTTCCACAGCTTTGTAAATACACTCGCACAATTCCAGTATTAAAAAAAGGCAACTCCTCACATAAAAATAACTATAGACCTATTCCTCTTTTACCCTCATTTTCCAGGGTTTTTGAACAACTAATTTTCAATAGAATGATTTCAATGTTAACTATAAATAACTGCTTGTTCCATAATCAGTTCGGTTTTCAAGCTGGTAAATCAACTTCTGATGCTATTTTTGAAGTTACAAGGGAAATCATCAACGCTTTAGATAAAAAAAAGAATAAACTGATGGGATATTTTGCAATCTCACTAAAGCTTTTGATAGTGAGTTTGCATAATATTCTTCTGCATAAACTACACTACTACGGTTTTATGGATGATTCTTTGAACCTTTATATTGCAGATACCAACGTACTGTCATTGCCAGCCATCAATCTTCATATCAATTATCTTCAGTTGGAAACCCTCAAGGGTCAATTTTGAGCCCACTCTTGTTTTTGATATACACTAATGATTTGCCTTATGTAAGAAATTCCAATTTAGTTTTGTATGCAGACGACACCACTGCACTTATAACAAGGAAGGACATTGATACTTTAAAAATTACATTTAAGGAGACTATGGATAATATGGAGACCTGGTTTTCTGTAAATGGTTTAAATTGAAGAAAGACACAACATCAATCGTAAATTTCCACCCTAATTACAGCACGAGTACCAAAGCAAATCGTAAGGGCTGCACACTGGACTCCATTAATAATTTTCTAGGACTGTCAGCTTTTTGAGGCTGCAGATGGATAAATCCTTAACATGGCATAAGCACATCAGACAACTCCAGAATAAATTATCTCAGTTTTTTACATAATCTTACATCTTTCTAATATTGTTGATAGGATGACCCTGAGGATGGTTTACTACACATATGCCTACTCACATATGACTTATGGTATTGTCTTCTGAAAAGGTTCTTCTAGTAATAAAGCTATTTTTACCCTTCAAAAATGAATTCTTAGAGCAATGGTAGGTGCTACCGCTAGAACTTCTTGTCGCAAAATTTTAAAGGACTTTGAAACACTTCCGTTCCCCTCAATTTATCTTCTCCAAACACTCCTTTTTGTTAAGTCACACAGTACTGTATTTTACACCAATAGTGTGACACATAACTACCCAAATAGACACAGTTATCAAATACAAATACCAAGGCATACATTTTTTTTTTTTTTATAAATCTCTGATCTGCAATGGTATTAGGATGTATAATAAACTACCAACAAATCTGAAAAGCATTCAAAACCTAAATAAATTTAAGAAGTTTTAAAATATTTAAAAGGAAAAGTTTTTACAGCTTGGATGAATTTTTTGAGGATAATAGATAGGCACAAAAATCTATTATTTGTGATATAAAATTTGTTACTATAAACGTTATCATTATTGAGTATGTTATTGTATTATATTGTGTTATTGTATTATAGTCTTAAGAATTGACAATTCACCTGTCTAAGGGAAATTCCCTATGTAGATGTAATGTGATGTACAAAATAAATAAATAAATATAACATCTGGTTTCATATCGGGTAGACTTCAGCAACCCCTTACTCAGATTTCTGGCTGTTGTAACTACATCCCAACTAACCATAAAATATCAAGGAGCACTCAAAGCACTTGCTGCAATAACAAACTAATTATGATAAATATCTTAAATTTTAGTATTTATTTCTCATTTATCACATTACAAAATAACCACTCAAATTGAAATATCATTTGAAATGACAAATGTTTTGCCTAATAGTATAATATATTCAGTGGCATTGTCTCTCACCGTTATGTAATGCTACTTTCATTACTGTATTTGCATAATATAAAAAAAGTCATGCTAAAATCAAAGTAAGCTGTCAACTACTTTCTATTCATGCCACAGCTTAACCTCTCAACTGCTGGGTTAATAGCGCCTGTCTGTCCCCCTGAGCTGTTTTTTTTTTTTTTTTTTTTTTAACTAAGCTATAGCTTTTACAAAAATATTACTAAACAATTGTGTTTCCCTATTTGATGTTAAAATTATAAACAGCTAGATTAAGTGTCATTATTCCAGGTATACATTACTTTATTAACTTTTGTCTTTGTAATCTAGGCTGAATCTTTTGCTTTTTTACATCTTTGTTTGGCCGGAGAAGGTTGTCCATCACTACTCTCACTAGCGTTTTCACAATCATTCTGATCGTACAAGGATCATTGTAGCCACTTATATCAGAAAATAAGTGATTTATTTGTCATAAATAGCTATGAATATTTAAGTGTTATTAATAGCTCAAATAATCGTTTTCAATACAAATAAATCGTCTATTTCCTGTTCCACAAGAAGTGCCCAAAATCCGCTACCAGACGCTGTTTTCATGACACTACCAAAGGTAAACAGGCAACAGGTACTAAAGCAGGTACTAAAGCCAAAGGTACTAAAGGAGGCAACAGTTTTAAAATGAAATTTAAATCATTCTGTTGTTACTGAATGAATTATACTTCAACAGGCTCTGAGTTTTTACTTATAAACGAGCCTGGTAGTTCACCAAATCTCTCATGGATGTCACAAGCACCGTATTACGGATTGTAAGGCACTAGGTAGTGAGTACTGAACAGCTCAACTCGTGTATAGCACTGTGTACACGCCGACTGAAAATGACTACAATTGTTTACAGCAGTTGAGATGTGAAGGCATGACGTTGATCAATTACCTGGTGGTAGTATGTTGAATCTGTGTGCGTGCCAGCTGTCCTGTAAACTGTAACCGAGTGAGGAGGGGCAAGAGGTGAATGTTTTGACTGCACTGGATCACGGTATTCACTACGAGACTTCTTTATACTGAGGTCCAGAGTTCCCTCTGTCTCCCTATCTCTGTTCAGTGGGGGCTGCACCTTGGACATTCATACATTGTTAACTCAATCAGTACTTAAATTACAGAAAAATAGTTTTATAAATATTTAATAATAACTTAAATTATGAATAATGTTGTCTAAATCACAGAAAATAATTAAGAAAATACTGTGATAACATTAAAAAATGTCTAGATTTAAAAAGTGTCCAAGTAAACATTAGGAGTCAGTCAAAGGCTCAAGGGCCCACTCTGACAATACATATTGAAATTACAAAATAAAACTAAACAATGTTATTAATGATACTGGTTTACATGACTTCAGCATGGAGACTAGATCACTTCCTTCCTCTGATTGGTATCCGATTGAAGTTAGTACACACATAGCTTGATTAATTAAAATACTATTTTCGGAAACATTGTCATTGTTTCATTTAATCAAAAGGTCACCTTATTTCAACTCAGGATGTTATATCTATATTTTTATCAATTAATAATTCTAATCTACAATTAAAATTACTTCATAGGTTCCATTTTGTTATACTGAACTGTATTTTTTTACTGCTATTAATTCTTTTTAATATTTATATGAACACTTTTAGTTTCATTATAAGTTACATAACTCAATTACAATCAATTACTCATTAAAAAAAATTACACACTATTCAACAGAACACCTGATTATGAAATATTAGGATATTACAATTTATAAGAAAAATGTGTTCTATATGGAATTTAACACTTTTCAATGCACTAAGTCAGAGCTTTACTATCAATTGATGGGTTAATAGCGCCTGTCTAATATCCCTGTGCTAAGTCTTTACAACTAAGCTATAGCTTTTACAAAAATAAAACAGTTAGTGCTTAATTATAGGCATCTAGAACATGTACAGTAATTTTCAAAAAAAGTATGTTTTAAAGTCATGAAAATCAACAAATAAACAAAGTGCTTTGAAAATCAGCTCTACTAGTACTAGTAGATCCGCATTTAAAAGGACAAAATATGTTATTCTTTATTTAGAATTTGTACAACTTAACTTCTTGTCAAGGACTTTTGGCTTGTACAGAAATTTAAAATACCTTGTACTAGAAAGGTCTTGAGCCCTACCTATAAATGACACAATTTCTTCAACCACTCATTGAAGATATTATGTGTCAAAAAAATATTGTCTGTCACATGCCATGTAACACTTGGCCGGCTGCAGTTCAAGAAAATAACAGTTTTAAGTTGAAAACTGTTACAATTAACAAACATTTTAACCAGTAATATACTTTACCTTGTAACTAATGTCTTATCTGTACTTTAAGTATGTACTGTGACTCTGTATAAATTTAGCAGGACATACACTTTTACAATAATACATAATTCTCTTTCATTTTGTTGTTTTAAGTTACGTTGCTCTTAGGATTAAAAAAAAAGTTACAGTTTCATGTATTTACTCAACATTCCTTCCTAAGTGTTTGCAAACTGTATGAAGGGGAGAGCGAGCTGGAATGCATCTGAAGCTATTGGTGCTTCATTTTAGATATGTACAGTAACGGCTTAAGATCTATTTATACATTTTTTATATATTATAGAAACAAAAGCAAATTTATAAAACTTATTAAGGAAACTTTTATTTGAACAAAGTTCATAGTTTATATTTAACTATATAAATAGTTAACAATAGTTAATAATTAATTTATGAAGTTAAAAATAAGAATCATTAACAAATTAGCAGTTGTGTAAACTTGCCTTGACAAAGCCTCACAGTACTGCTATTTTTGAAATTGTCTGTTTCAAGACTTTTAGTAAACATTAGTTCTAAACAGTTTGTAGACTGTTTCAAAACAAAGAAAAATCAAAAAAATTTGACAAACTGTTTGCAAACTACAAACATTAATTCCAAGTGGGGCCTAGGCTTTATAGTTCTACTTGCCCAAATAATCGAGTAAATGGAAATATTTCATTGTATATGCAATTATTATAGGCCTACCTTAACTAAAAAAGAAACCATGGCTATATTTTTTTAAGAAAATCAGAATAACAGAAAATGTATCTAAATGTGTACTTTCGTTTTATCAAATGATTTCATTGCTGCTGGCTTTCAGTATTTTTGCCAAAACTATGTTTTTACAAAAAATTCACAGGAAAAAATCAAGTTTTTTAACTGTTTGGATATGCCATAACTAAGAACAGTACACTTGGGAAGTTTTATAAGTGTCCCTCGTGTGATTTCTATGTTAAAGTGGCTTCAGTATTAGGGGTGTTGAGAATGTCTAAAATAGCTAACACCCTACAAGGGTAGAAATCAAGTGCGACATGAAAACATGATCAAAAGATATAAGATGGAATTGAACATTTATATATATATATATATATAAAATGCAGGTTAGACAACAAGCAGTTAACTTAATAGTAAAATCAAAAACGATTTTGTCCTGTCCAAAGCAGAAAATACAATTATTATTGTTAGCAGATAGAGGCCATGAACAATAAAAGTAGACATTTATTTAAATTAATAGTTTGGAGTGATAGAGAACGCCAAAATTAGTCATCTAAAAGTAAAAAAAACCTATTTGTATATTGTGAATAGTTCTCGTCTTCAAAATGTAACAACATCAACCAATTTTATTTTGTAGGCTTAAGTGGCTGGTATCTATACTAATAACTAAAGCTTCCATTAAGGCGGTTCGGCCGGCTTTAGGAACAAATTACTTCCGCTCGCAGCACTGACTATACATCTAACTGGGATCTACTCATACACTGACACTCAACCCCTCTCCCTCCCCTGGGATGGGCGGGTTCTGTGTCTCACTGTACATGTACGTAGCAATTGGATTGTAATATAACATGCGTGTAAAAGTACAACCAAAAGTTGAGTATATAAAGTTAATCAATTTTGTAAATAGTGTGATATTAAAAAGAATAATATGCCAAACACGATATTGTATTTCTCATTGTAATAAAATTAAAACAAACACATAACATTAATTATTTAAAATCAAATTTGCTAATTTGCATTAAAATTAGGTAATTTAAAATAACTGATGAACAAGACCAGTCCTGTGAGGGTCTGTTTTTAAAATTTGGGAATAATCGGGTAAAGAGTTTTTTAATTCTGTATGTACCAAGAAAGACCAAATTCGCATATTTGAGGTGCTGTATTTATACCTATAAACATAATTTTAATGAAGAACTACTTGGGAGGCATTTAATAGCTGATATAAAGTAATTTGAGATCGAGAAAAAAATCGAAAATTTTTGACCAGCCTTAAGGACTGCGTCAAGGTGTTATTTACATCACTCGCCCATGTTGTGATGTGGCATCCTCAGGGGTATTTCTGAGACTCAGTGGTAAAGGGTGAAACATTGGTGATGTAAATACTGTAAATATCACCTTGACATGGTCGTTACCGGAAGCTTTAGTTATTAGTTTACTGATTTTTATTCTAATATTTCCTGTTTGGGAATCATAATTATTTTAACATTTTTATGAAATTGAAGTTACTATTTTAAGAAATCAGTTTATAAATATAAAATAAAATGATTATTAACAGTTGCAAATAAAAAATGCTAAATTAGTTTGTTGAAACCATAAACAAAATTGTTAACTAATCCCACCATTTTTAATGATAAAAACAGTATAATAGGGAGACTCCCAAAATGATGAATAAAAAATTTCTTTTAACACAAACAAGATAGACGGATTTTTAGATCTGAATACGCCGATCAAACCGACAGTTAGAATGTTGCCTACGGAGATAGAATGATAATTATTACAATAAAACTGTTACTGATTAAGAACTCAGCTTCTGTTCATACAAAGCAAAGTTATTAAAAAAGTAAATTGTACATTCACAGGTTATCTTTAGGTGCCAAATTTGCAACACTTGCAATATATTTCCCTAAAAGATATTTTAATTACAATATAAAAAGGAAAATTAAAAAATTGACTTACCAACGCAAAGAAATCCACTAAAAGTTAAAATAAAACAAATCAGAGAGCACACATTTTTTACCAACACTGACTCCTTACTGGAGATTAAGATAACAAATTTATTAAACAAACAAAAATATGGAGACAGACAATTTTTACATGTATTGATTCACAGTCGCACATGATGTTTAACAGAACAAATAAACAATTCCATTAAGTTGAATGCTATTTAATTATCAACCATGCAAACCAAAGTAAATAATGTAACCATATTACAAAATTAATGCACTTAAAATAAAGAACATACTGTTAGGGTTAACGTCAAGCAAATGAAAACACATAAATAGAAATAGATGAAAGTTAAGTAAGTAACAAGTAGTTAGGTACGTAACATAGGGTTAAAGTTTTTTCATGCATTATTAAAAAACTAAGCGAATTAGAAATTTAATCTGCAATTTTCTTAGTTATGGTGACAAAAAAATGTATGACGCCATGCGGAACCTGATGTTATTATACATTGAGCATAGAAGCAGATAGAACTAGGTTTTTAGTAATGGAGTAGAAAACAGTGGTTCTCAACGTATGTGCCTCGACATTCTCAATGTGTGTGCCTCAACATTCACTAGGTGTGCCCCAAAGCTCATGAGGCTTTTTCATTCAGGGGGGAAAAAATAAACATTATTTTTCTGAATGATAATACATTTATTTTTATATAAGTAGGACAAGAAAATTATTCAACAAAACATAATAGTTGTTTTAAAAATTTAAGTAATTTGGGCCGTTTTTCTTCACATAAAAATATGGCTTTCTATTTTAATTATTCAGTCAATAATAATGATCATATCAGAACAGTTGATGTGTCATCTGACAGATAAAACCTGTTCTAACTGACCATAAGTTGGCTTTTGTACGAAATTGAGTATTTTTATAATTGTTACAGTTAATATGTGCAACTTTAAATGTCATTCTCAAATTTGAAAGTTATAGTATCAACTTATGGTTCACTAGAATGGAACTATAAATAATCATAGTGTTCACTAAAACTAACTACAATGACCAACACGGTAAGATTGTATGTCTACTAAAGGGATGTTGACTGCTTAGCGGTGGCTTGGCAGTTTGGAAAACGGCCATCTTAAGTTCAAGTATAACTGTTGTTTATGTGTTAACATAATTTATTTAAGATAACATTTTAAATAATTCAGTGCTCGTCACGCTCACACTGATGCCAATTTACATACTGCTGTGCTGTGAAAACTCCATACAAATGATAGTGTGCCGTAAGTAAAAAATTGTTGAGAACCACTGGAGTAGAGAGACCTTAATGTTTCAATTTGGTCTTTAAGACTTATTTTGTATTATTTCAGATATAGATTTTGAGATTTACTTGTTGCATATTTTAAAGCGAATACAAATGATTACATGAGTCTAGGATGAGTGTAGATAACCTGTGTAGTCTGATTAGTAACTGAGATCGACTTATTCTCATATAGTCATATTAGTAACCATGCAAACTGAGTTGTTACAACTTATCATGGAATTCGAACCATAAAATATTGGTTCGAATACTAGAATATTGGTTTGAATAAAATATTGATAAGCCTGATTCTAGATTCTCTTCTCTAGACAACATCCCAACCCTGGCCACTTCCACAACACCCAACACGACATTTAGGGTTTTTTTTATTTTAGAGTTTTTTGTTTCCAGAGTAGCGTTCATTAGAATTTCAAAGTAACTAATTTGAACAATATTATTTCTCCACTATTTAACGGTTTCAAGTAAATTATTCTGATCAAAAATGATACTTTATGGAACACAATTAGTCAAAAAAATTAAACTATCAAATTATCTATGCAAAAAAAATAGTTTTTGTAAAAGCGTTCCCATATTTTTTTCCACCCTGTATATGGTAATATAGATCCACCTGCCTACTCATACAAGGGAGGTGGTATTGATCCTGCAAATCAATGGTTATAAGGTAGAAACACAACTTAAAACTCGGTAAAAAGAATGACCAAACAGTAGGCCTGGGAAGGGAAACTAACCATAAATTGCCAAAAATATTAGTTTAAGAAAATGGTGAACCTACATTCTCTGCAAACATCAAGTTTTTTTGCTTATCTAAGAAGCAACAATTTAATAGTGGGCTTATATAAATTCTAATTATCTAACAAGCAAAATCTAAGCAGCACTAAGGTTCCACAACATAATCACTGTACATGTATGAGTGGGCAGAAGGGTCATTACCACTGTAGTTGTATGGGCGGGCAAGTGGATTTACATGTACGGGTGGGCGAGTGGGTGGGTTAGTATCACTGTAAATGTATGGGTGGGCGAATCATTAGCACTGTAGGTGTATGAGTGGGCAGGTGGATGTACATGTAGTTGTATGGGCGGGCAAGTGGATTTACATGTACGGGTGGGCGAGTGGGTGGGTTAGTATCACTGTAAATGTATGGGTGGGCGAATCATTACCACTGTAGGTGTATGAGTGGGCAGGTGGATGTACATGTACCGGTGGGCGAGGGTGAGTCAACACCACTAAATGGGCAGATGTCGAGAGGAATTTAGTTCTCCATTCTAAACAGTTTAACCCTCAAGAAGCCTCAAGCTATTGAATAAAGTAAAAGTTGATTAATTTTTTTCATTGACAACAAGCATAATTATTAAAGCGCTGCTTAAAGACAGTAATAGCAAATACATAATATCAGTAAAAAAAAAAGCATGTACGTTTTATTTTGTACGATTTTTAAAAAACTGTAGGGGATAGTGGTAATTTGGAAATTACATTATTTTCAATTAATTGTATTTTGAACTAATAATGAGGAATTTTAAAAAAGTGTTTTTGATTTTATTCACTACTCCAATCACAAGAAAAACAAATGTAATTCAGAGCTTCCAGGGTCAGCTCCGAATTAAGTACTTAGACTATGACCAATGTTTCCCGATGTTTAAATTAAGTAATAAATGACAAAAATGCTAAATAATATATGCTTTACAATTTTTTTTTATGCTAATAAATCTGAGACCATATAAATGAGGACATTAATACCAAGATCCTACTATTTCATATTCATTTAACTCCAAAACACACTCTGTGCTAACTGCTGTGCTTTGTATATTTAAATTGCTGTTCTTTTCAAATTATGGTTAGTTTTGAAAACTTAAGTTCAATCTATATTAAGATTCCATTTTGAAAAAAATATGCAAAATAAACTAATTGAGTATTCTTTACAAAATTGAAAATTACATTACTCCTTAAGGAAAAGTGCGCCAAGTTACAAATGACATATTGTGAAACAGGGATCAGATATTTTAAAATGTATGAGAGTTATAAGAGTAGCTATTACTCTAACCACAGCTTAACTTGAATTTCATCATTTTTAACAATATCAACTGATTTAGTGAAAGTCTGTTCTTTAAATTCTATAGTACAAGTTTCTGTTAACAATAAAGTAATGTGAATGAATTGAAAATAAATAATGTGATTATAAATTGAAAATCACGGATGAAACAGTGAAGTAGGAAAGTGAGCATACAAGGAAACGAACAAACGAATGCATGCAATCAAGCAGTAGAAGTGAGAGAGAAAGATACCTGGACTACGGCAAGGTTGTCCTTGGATGGGTCAGGTTGCAGCGGCAAGGAATGCTGGGGGCTGACCACAGAGAGGGTAGCCAAGGAGTGTGTTCCGGCTGTAGTCGTCGCCTTGAACCCATGATCACTCTTGAGGATGGAGGAGATGGTAGGTGCCGTGGGCGCTGACTGACTGGCAGGAACCTGGTTCTTCATCAACTGCATCTCGATGACGTTCAGCATTATGTCTTTGACTGTGAGCGGGGAGGAAGATGACGCGCCCCCGCCCACTTCCCCGCCCCCTTGGCCTTCGTCTGCAGTCTCCTGGTCCCACACCCAACAACACTCAAGACTTACTAACACACTCGTTACAGGCTAACCCACTACAGTGCACATGCAACTAACTACCTTACACAACATTTACCCTCCCTGCAATATTACTGACAGCACAGCATACTACGCTCAGTGTTCATGTGTAACTTTTATAAAGACAATCTCAGGTAAAAGAACATAGCATTTTCATTTAAACAAGTTGAATTACTTTGTCAACTTACCAAATTCTGAGTCTAAACGAGCAAAATATTTGTAACTGAAATTTAATAAGAAATTGACTTAGTCAGAAATCGTTTGACCTTCCATGTTCAACGTCAAGCCATGTACCATTTTGTGTGTTTGAACATGAATTCAATGTAAATCAGCATTTAAATTCATGTTCAAATTGGGTACATGCTTTGACGTGGTGTTAAAATGTTCATAACTAAAAACAAGTATATACATTTATAAACACATATTTATACTGTTAGATATTTTTACCCTCTTACATATAAAATGTACATTTGAGAAATAGGCAAATTTGGACCTCCTTATAAGGAACCAAAGTTTATGTATATTCAACTGTTACATGTTTACATCAACATGACAAGTAGGGCATAAGTCAACTAAGGTTACTCCAGATAGCTTAGTTTAACCCTTCCCACGCCATAGACAAAATGCTATATTTTGAGATTATGCTTATTTAAAATAAAAAATTAAATTTGAAATTCCTTGAAGCTGATTTGTATTCTCAATTACATTAGTACAACTTAAATAAAAAACACAATAAAACTAATTGCAACTGAAAACAAACACTAACAACACACTCGAAATGCCCTTGAACGACTGGAGTAAGATAGCGGATAGTTTCGTCCGCGGCGCTGTGGAGCGCTAGCGCTGTCAGCTGCCTAATGGAAATTTCCACTATAAACAGACAAGCTTCCCAGCTGACTCATGTTAGTGGTGTTGAATTATTCGTCTTCAAAGTTTAAGTCATAAGCCCTTCACTGTAAAGCTAATTATTATATTTTAGTTGTTGTATTTTCATTTACTACAAGCATAAAATAAAAATCAATATTGGGAACAATAATAAGGAAGAGGAAATATGTAATTTCTTAACATGTGATGCAATGATGGTACCTAATAGAAGTTACAAAATGGAAAATATGTATATGAACGATGTCACATTTTAATATATAATGCTGTAATGCAATGAGGTACGAAACAAAATTTACAGATGGGTAAACATGTACATGGACAATGCTGAATCTCAGTATGTAAAGCAACGAAGGTGCCTGACGAAGTCACAGAAGTGTAAACTTGTACAAGGACAATGCCACATCTCAGTATGTAATGAAACAAAGCTACCTAACGGAATTTACAAAACGGAAAACATGTACATGAACAATGCTAAATCTCAGTATGTAAAGCAGCGAAGGTACCTAGCGGAAGTCACAGAAGCATAAACTTGTACATGGACATTGCTAAATCTCAGTATGTAAAGCAACAAAAGTACGTAGCGGAAGTCAAGAAGGAAAAAGATGTACATGGACAATCCTGAATTTCAATATGTAATGCAGCGAAGGTACCTAGCGGAAGTCACAGAGTGGAATCATTTATATGGACATCTCAATATGAAATCATTTAACCAAAGTTATATTGAAGAGTTTTAAATAAAACAGAAGACTTTAAAAAAAATTGTATTGAAAGATAAATGTTCATTACAATTACTATTATTAGTCACAACTATGCTTAAACAAATATCGGTAAGGTTGTCTAATAAACGCAAAGGACAACTTTCTTTTTATGTTCCTGAGTAACTAGAATAGTTCAAAATATATCAGTTGAAGATACAATGAAGGTATAGCTTAATGTTAAATAACACATAATTTATGAGATGAAAATATAAACGTAACACAAACGAACACAAGGTAAAATGTACAATTTCATTTTTTTAATTTAATTCATTTCATAAAGTGTATAAAATCATCCTATCATCTACTACCCATATGCAAAAGAATAAAAGTATCCATTTTAATAGTTTTTAAAAGCAGTGATTTGTGTTTATAATGAACATGGTTTTGTATTTAACTGCTAAAAGATAAAATTTCTTATTTTACCAAACTTAGATAAACATAATGCATACTACAAAATGACTGAACAATTATGCTTTGGAACCCCAGTTAAATTTTTATCTGAAAAACAGAATCTCTGGCTACAAACAGCTCAAGATCAAACTATTACTGATCCACTATTATAAACAGCAATAAAACATGTGACTCTTGGTCCAATAATGTAAGACTTTCTGCAGATCAGCTGATCCCAGTTATTAGCAACCAGTATTGCATGTACAAGAGAACTTACTTTACAACTTTAGGTGCCCATATTTTATAAATTATATATATACAGTGTTATTTGTTAAAGACTTGTTAGATATAATTGAGCAATTTGTAGGAAATATATGAATAATTAAGGTGAAACTTATTTTTGTAAAATTCACAGCTTGAATGCCTTCCTCCATACCTCCAACTTCAGTTTTGATTGGCATTTATGACACTTTAAACTACAAGTAAATAAAAAAAGTGTGACAAAAATGGAAGTACAGTAGTATTGAATACTTATTATGTTAAGAAGCATCACTTAGTTAACAATTTTGTTGTTTTTTAAGTTTTACTCTGAAACTTTTAAATTGAGTTTATTTATAAATGAATCTTCCGTGGGGATGTTTGTGATATTTAATTTTGCTAGCCAAAGATTTAATTTCTTTAAATAGGATGAAAGTCTGTCTTTATATTGAAATATATTGATCTCCCGTCACAGAGCTAAATTCAGGTTTCGTTACCATTCAACACCTGCTTCTCTGATTTAATTCGACCAGCAATCCCCCCTGAAAAGAATGTAATCGGCAATTATTATGTGATCCTTAGTTTGAATTTAAATTCTGCGATCATTTCACTTGACATATCGATCATTTGCCAATCCCCACTTACATTTCCAGTACTTGCATCTTCCTTCACTCGTACGAAAGTGACTCAACATAGTCCATTCCTTATGTAGAAGGTTCATGGAGTATATGCGCGGTGGACTTGGTGACAGGACCACAACCCGGTGTTCTAGGCATATCTCGTCGCTCACTATAGTGAATTCTAAACTGTGAGTTAAATTCCATCCATACAAGATTATGATTGTACATAAGCTAAAAGAACATGATTTCGAGTATCGAAGAATTTTTTGTTCGAGAATGCTTGATGTTATTGCAGATACACCGTTATTTTGCTGATGAGTGATGAAGCTCACTTCCATTTTAATTGGGCTGTAAATAAGCAGAACTGCTGCTATTGGGCACCTAACAATCCACAACAACTGCACAGTCCTAAAGTGACAGTATGATGTGGAGTAATGAAAATGGGTATCGTTTGACCTTATTTCTTGAAGATGGCAGCGAAAATGTCACACTTAATTCACAATGTTGTATTGCAATGATACACAACTTTTTGCAGCCACAACTTGAGGTTTTAGGCTATGACAAAGAAAAAATTTAGTTTCAACAAGACGGAGCCACTACCCACACGAGTAATGCTTCGATGGAACTCATTAGGGCAATGTTTCCCCATCAAGTGATTTCACGTTTCGGTAATCTGAAACAGCCTGCACTATCGCCAGATCTGTCGCCCTGCGACTTCTTTCTATGAGGTCACTTTAAGTTCAAAGTTTATTGCTGAAAACCTCATTCACTCAATGATCTGAAGATAGCAATATGTGAAAGAATTACTGGAGTGACACATACAGGACATATTACATATAGTTTTTGAGAACTTTGTGAAGAAAGATTGTTAATGTGTATGAACGCAGGTGGACGCCATCTCTCTAAGGTTATTATTAAAACTAATAACAGTGTTTTACAAATTATTAATGTCAAATTATTAGTATATTAGAGAGATACTACTACTAATTTTTTACTAATTCCTGATTTACTAATTTTTTACTAATTTCCTACTAATTTTACTAATTCCTGGCCTAGTGCCCTTTAACCTAACCTATAAAAATGTCAAATTATTAAATTGGGTAACTTTCTCATTGCTTTTATATTATTTACAATTTAATTTTGAGGTGAATAAATAAATGAGTTATAACATTTTGATATCCAAGCGTTTTTTTTTTTTATGTGCCACCCTGTAGTTGACTAAAAAATAAAACAATATATTACAAAGCATATTGCATTTTGAAAGAATCTGCGCAGTAAAAAATGAATACTCATATTTTTAAAGCAAAAACTGAATTTATGTAAGGTACAATATAATTTATAAGTGGTTCTTGAAAATGCATATTTATAAACACTCTGTTATTACTTAAGAAATTATTGATCATAATA
Source organism: Stictocephala bisonia (assembly GCA_035578905.1). Taxonomy (NCBI): domain Eukaryota; kingdom Metazoa; phylum Arthropoda; class Insecta; order Hemiptera; family Membracidae; genus Stictocephala; species Stictocephala bisonia. The sequence continues at coordinate 16,782,350 of JAQJVL010000001.1, forward strand.
ACAATATAAAATACACTTTCTTCTTTAGTTGCAATTCCTACGATTGGGTTTATTTTGTTAATATGTAAAAATTTTTTTTTACTGTAGCTTTCAAACTCCTCCTTGACTACAGAAATGTTATGTGTACTGCAGTCTGAACACTGAGATTAGAGTGTAGACAAAAACAGTAACACAAACTACAGACCTTAGGTTTTGAGCACAAATTCAAATTTGTTCAGCCAAATTACGTTCAGATAATTAATTTATAAAGATGTTTCTTCAGTTTATTATAACTCTTCTGCCCCCTCCCACCCCCATAAATACAGTAACGAATAAAAAAGAAATAGAAAACACTACTCTTCAAATATTAGAGCATGCTGACTTAAACAAGTCCAAACACAAGAAAGATTGATAATCAAAATGTAAAATATTCTGGCAGTGGGGTTGAGAGTACTGCCTACCTAGGGATATGGGTATAGAGGAATGGGAATGTGACATGCACAGGACAGAGGGCTAACTACTGTACCCACATGCCACAGTATGTTCTCTTACTAAACCTAAGTTCTCCTGATACTGAGTACTCACCGTGGCAGAACTGTCGTAGTCTTCCTTCTGCACTGTCAAAGCTGGGGGACCCACACTATCTCTCTCGGCATTACTAGCGCCTCCCTCTCCTTCCTTTACTTCCTCCGCTGCTTTCTCTTTTGGTTCACCAACTAAAACACAAGCAGGTTTTTCCCCATATTCTACATCTGTTTTTTAACTTTTTTCATTTTTACTGTTTCACTTTTTCATTATTATTATTTATCATGAACATCAGCATGCAGCGGCACTACAGAGTTCTTGACTGTTTTTATAAATTAGTAGACTGACTCGATTGTTTTCTAATTGTAATTATTTTAATGTTCTTGCTAATCACACAACTGTGAAAGTGATTAGCTTAATTTCCTAGTTTATTTTTGTACCATTGTATGTTTTGTTAATGATGGAAATAAAGATTATTACTTTTGGTCTTTTCTAAATTGTGTAATTATAATCACAAAATCGGGCTTCACAGCTAAAATAACAGTTCTGACAGTGAATATACCGTAATAAAGTGTTAAGAGCTAGTTAAAGTAACGGTTGATAGCACAACCTACTTCAAACATATTACCCCAAAACAGCCTTAAATCCTATCTCAAACTATAGGCTTCAGCAGATCAGAATACATCAGTTATTTTGACTGCAAGCAATTAATTCATTTTTAAGTTTTTGTTGTATATTTCTCATAAATTTTAAACATTTGGAGAGGCTTCAAGGTTTTTTATTGTAAAACACTACTGTAAAAAAGGTAGTAAATGAATACAGTGTAGTTTTGTTACCTGTTGCTTGCGCTAAGTGGGTTGGGGAGCCAGCGCTGGCAGTGTCGCTATCTGGAGGCAGCCCAGTCCCAGCTATCTCATCACAGCTGGACGTGCTGGATCCAGACTCCTCTTCATCTGTCAGTGATGGTTTTCGCTCCTCCCCCAGATGGGCCTGTTTGACAACACGTGTTATAATCCTTTCAGAAAATGGAAAAATGATTCATTTCCAAACACAACTACGTGAATTTCTAAGTCAATTCTTTAGTGGAAATCTTAACCTTTCTTCAGTTATGAAGCTATTAATTAAATAATTATATTTATTTTCAGTCTGCCTTACAATCTGTTTTATAAATGATGAGGCTCATCTAGTGATGTAATGAATCCACACAACAAGCATGCGATAACACACGTGTGATCACACGCACCACGCAACACCATTGTAAATCGTATACTCAATATCATATAGTGATAGGACGATAAAATGGTTGAGCAAAATACTTAAGGTCCCCCTTCCTCGTTGTTCAACAGCCCTTCAAGGTCCAAGGTATGGCTTGTGAGTGGGTGACATGATCAGGACATCATGCCCCTTTCCCCGTTTTCCATTTAGCTAGACCAGGATTCGTTACCAATCATTGCTTTCCAATTAACTCACAATTATAGGTCAATATTGGGGAATACTTGAAATGCGAATTTTACAAATGGCATATTGTGGGAATAGAGTCTGCAAAATCAAGCTCTGGAAGTGAATGCTTTACCATTCTTCAGCCATGGGACCCCCTCTACATTGAAAACATGTAAATCTTACAATTACACGTCCCCGCAATCCACAAAAAACAGCCCCTGCAGTTTCAAGCTCTACTAAAAATAGCCATATGGAGTTTGGTAGAGTGAAATCACAATAGGGCACTTTAAAAAAATAAAAGATGTTTCAAAAATATCTCAAAAGAACAATCATCAGCTAAAAGGTCAAATTTTGAAAACTGTTAAGCTTTATAGTAATTATTTCTAATAGCAGTCTGACCATGATCACTTTGTCTACAATAACAAGATATTAAATTAATCAAATTATATGCTGGAAAATTTACTAAAGCTATCCCCTTATCAAAACATCAATTTTCACCCAACCATAGTGCGTCTACATTTAGCTTAAAGCCTAACAACTACAACATTCATTATCTAAGTTTTAAAATAAAAAAACTTTGAATATTTCAATATACTACTACTTTAACTATGATATAACTAACTATGTTACTATCCTTATTCATAGAGAAATCTAAACTACATTCATAGTCAGAGAGTCGATGTGTTAGAAGATAAAAGTGATACGGAATAAGTCAATCAGTTAAGATTTAAATTAATTGTTATATTAACGGTACACAGATTTTCAATGTGAATTTCGATCTGGACTTGGCTAACTGAGTACCAAGCAGTCTTCATTTCATGTTCAATGAATTAATTTATTTGTAAGGTTTAGTAAATCCATTTCAATTCCAAATTTATACACACCTTATTATATTCTTGCAAAATTTGATCAAGCCCAAACTTTTTCTTGTAGTTGAAGAAAAAGTTTTTACATTGGTGTTGAGTCTTAGAGGGACCAACTACTTTAGCAACCTCGGACCACCGATTGCCATGCTCTTGAATTCCTCGTTTAAGAGCCTCAGTCTCTTCCTCATTCCATCGCAACAGATGAGATCCTGAACTCGGGCTGCCACCTCCTGTGCCATCGTCTAAAGGTGTTAACTTCCGCACAATGCGGTTGAAACATGCTGAACAACACTTTGTAACGTTTGGTGGAATTTCTGAAACAATATTCAAGATATTCAGAGATGTGATGTTTGCCGTCTTACTATACAAACAAATTGTAATTTAACTCTACAAGAAGATAAAATACTAATTAGTCTACAAAGACAATAGAAAAAAACAGAGCCGGCTCATTTGACAACAGAGGAGTACTAAGTTTACAAGTAAATTTTCTTGGTTCCAGACATATGTCTACATGACAGTGTTTGTAATAATTTAAAAGCCAAGATTTGTTGATAGTCATCTTTACTTCAAGTTAATACCTGACAAAATCAAAAGATGCAATGTATCATCATTCAAGAAAGCCAAACTTCTCAACTAAGAACAATAAACGTTTCACATAAATGTACTATAAATCTACTATTAAATTGTGACATTACAGCTAGCCATATAAAACTAACCACTATATTTTCTAACACCTGATAATTTTTTTGATATGGAGGATAGGATCTTTGGACAGTTTCCATAATTCTATCAACGTAAGTCTAACTAACTTCTAAAACATTCATCTAAATCAACAATTTAAATTGGCTGATAGCGTAGTTGGTTCAATCCCAGCTTCATGTGCTAAAGGTTCTCAGTTCGATCCCAATTAGAGTCAATACATTTTGAGAAGGATCAGCTGATAATCACCGGCTGTTCATTTGTCATTGGGCTATTAATTAATGACACTTTCTAAGGAATAGTCAGCCTTAGTTTGTAACAATGACTACATTCGCTCATCTACACTCATCACACTCATTCGAAATCCATATTCGCCCATATCTTGACGATCAACATCTTATGAATAAATAAAAAATAAATAAAAATAAAAAACAAAATAACTAGAGTAGAAAGAAAATTATAATAGACAGCAAATTTTCATGAAAATATATCAAATTATTGTGAACAGCCACAATTAACGATATTCTATAGACTTTGGAGATTATGAGTACCAACAATGTTTCTACTATGAGTACATACAAACTAAACAGAGATCAACAATACTAAGAAAAAATGAATATGCTTAAAGTATTTGTTACTTACGAAACTCAGCGGCAATGGGGTCCCTGATGTGGCGAGGCAGTTCAGGCCACTTCATTGGCAGGGGACGCAGTCTTTTCACACGATGCCCCTTCTTGGCATTAGGACAGGTGGGTAGTGGGCAGTGTGTGTACCTCGAGCGAACAGACTTGCAGCGGCAAGAGTTGCACACCTTGGCTCCAATGGGCACATCTTCCTCACGCAATCCGTACTGAGATGCATATGGCCGAGTCAACGCTCGTGTACATTCCGACTCGTTCTTGCACACAATACACAGCTGTAGTCCTTTCTCTGCATCTGGAGAAAATAAAATTAGCAATTAAATTAAAATGTAATTCCTCTCATCTTAAACCTAAAAGTATAACGAATATGTACTGTTATACTTTTAGCTTATGCATACAATATGAACTTAATGTCTTGAACACACTTTTACTAATGGCTTTCAAGCACTTCAAATTTGCAACTAAATCATCTATCACTTGTTCTCTCCCATATCTATAATTTGGAGCTTTTTTGTCCTAAGGTCCTTCTCAAAGCTGTTGTCCACAAGAAATCAATTTACATTTGGGCTGACAGTGCTAATTTTATATTTTTTTTAGTAACTGCACAATAAATGTTATGTGCTTCTAGTCTCTATGTCCACTTTGACTTATTCAATTGATCTTAACACAAATAAAGAATGAAATACCACCAGGATAACGGCTGGGTTTTAAACTAGGACCTTTATCTACAGTCCATTCATTACCTTAAACATAATCAAATTCAAAAGTGCTTAAACTACAAGTGGAAGTTAATTAGTAAAGCTAACAGAGAGATATTAATACATGATATATCACTTAATTTCTTTTAAATTAAATAATTCTATCTCTCCTCATATTCGGCTCTGGTGGCGTAGTGTTGTGGAGATTGTAGGCGATAGGTTGAATGCTCAGTCCTCTTAATACTGACATAGCATCCGCTCAATGATTGCTATCGGCATGGACACTAATAGAGAAGTCTGGGGTGTTGATATTGGGTGGTAGTCATTGTGCGGATAGTGTGTGGGGGAGATAACTGAGTATCAGGCTTATAGGCTTGTCAATTAGCTGAAAATCAGACCAAAACTTTGTGGTTCAGATTCCACGTAAAGCTGTAGGTCCCTTAGTTACCCTGGCTATTGGGCTATTAATAAATTGCCCTTTCTAAGGAACAGCTGAACTCAGTTAGTAACCAGACTACACTCATATCATCATTCATAATCACCTTAAAATATGCACAATGTTGTGTCGGTGTCTCATATGTAAGAATGTAAGATGGACACAATCTGCATCATTTGTATTTAAGGAACTATTGAAGGCAACACAAGTCACATAAGATTACCTTCAAGATTTGACTATAAAGTTATCATGGGACCTTGCTCTATTGGATCCGGAGAAAAAAAATTTTTGCAACTCAGATCTTTCTTAATACTTTCATGAAGAAGAATGTCAACATAATCAAATACACAAAAAAATGATTTAAAGCAATGCAATAAACACTGTATACCATAAAATAATGCAACTTGAAGCTCTTATTGTAGACTAATGGTGTCACAGAGATTGTCTATGTATGCAGTGAAGTAAAATAATTTAGGAAACACAGCGAATATTGTAATCTGTATTACATCTATGAGCTTTCATCAGTAACAATACCAAAGAGACCCATGTCTTCCCTATTATATTACATTGTAAAGAAATTTAAGACAACGGCAGTTACATTTAGTATGATCTTAATGTTAATCATGTCATTCTGATATTGAAGATCCCTTCATCCACTAAATCATTTCCTCTCTCTGAAAATGTGCACGGTCTGAATGTTGCAATTCAAAGTACAAAACACACCACTGATGACATCATCATATAATGTAATCACTGCTAATGGTTCTTACATCTTAAGAGTCCAGTTCTTTCAACAATGTAAGACTACACAACAAGAAGAATAATCATGAAGAAAATAACATCATGTAACACAAACTGTTTCAATGCATCGAATAGTGGTGTTGAGTTGTTTCAATATAATAAGTTTTTTCAACTTTCATTTAAAAGTTAAACCTCGCAATACATGATTGCACTATCCAAATCATATCATAAAATTGCCACATATATGAATCATATTGCAGTATCGCTTAAGCGACTACACAAAACTGCAAAAAATTATTATAATAATGAAATCATATGGTGTAACTTTGGTATGTGTTTTGAATACAATCCTTGAAAAACTTGACTTGCCGCAGGCACTTAACGATTGCACTCTAGAAATCATATCATGAAACTGCTGCAAATATAAATCATTTCAACATGCCACCGTAATCACACTAACATTTCATAAAATCGCGGAAAATATTAGTCTTATCAACATAGCACTTTAAAGGCGTAACTTGCGATACCATGATCGTACTATCTAAAACCTTATCGTAAAATTTCTGAAGATATGAGTTTTATCAACATAGCGCTTAAAACGCGAAACTTGCGATACCGTGATCGCACTATCTAAATGATATCGTAAAATTTCTAAAAATATGAGTTTTATCAACATAGCGCTTGAAAGGCGTAACTTGCGATACCGTGATCGCAATATCTAAATCATATCGTTAAATTTCTAAAGATAGAAGTTTTATCAGTATAGCGCTTGAAAGGCGTAACTCGCGATACCGTGAGCGGAATAACTAAATTAATTCTGACATCCTCGCTAAAATGTTCCATCATGATACCTCTCAACAGAAAGTAGTAAATTAGATTTGTGGCACACACGTCTTATATTACAGTAAAATATCCTACTGCATCATTTAACTCAAGGAAGCCGTTAATAATTCATCTTACAACTACGTGTAAGAAAATACAAAAGGATGAAGGGAATCTATGGTTTGCTATTTACGTAATACAGATATATACTGGTGGACCATACCAAGGATTAAACTATGCATACATAGGACAGATTAAACATAACCATCCTGTGCACAGTCTGAAACATTTAGGTGATTTCGTCATTTATAAATAATTCAAAATAAAGTGTTTGTCCTCATTACGGGACGCGGGGCAGTCAAAGGGCGTCCCCGAACTGATAAGCACATTGTTTTGACATTTATGACGAAGTCGGGCTGGCTAATCCGATGTAGCTATTGCATTCAACACAGCTGTGGCGATATTCACGCAAATCCACAAGTAAAACTCGAATGAAAAAGGATTTAGGCGATTTGTACGCGGGCAATCCTGATTCCTGACGCGCGACAAATAAATGAAAGGGCTTATGTTAAATGCGGGCTCCAGGTATCAGTTTTAAAGTGATTGGCGCTTTATCCGGCAAAGTGAAACCGTCCGGTATCCTATAATCCGTTTACACTGTTCACGTCAATTCCATTAAAAACTACACTAACGGTAACGGGTTAATCATCAAATCCAGCACCAGGCGGTTCCCTGCTACCGGCCAGCAATTACTACAATTACACGGTGAATTATTAATAAACCCATTGCATTAGCTGGCAATTACACACAAAAACTATACTACGCTCGGTTCTCTTGTCAAAATAATCGGATACGAACACGGTTCGCTACTTGTTATTCTCTTTGTCCCACTGCCGTCTGCCTTTAGTCATTTACCTTAATTGGTTGCTTGCTTTTGGATTTGTTACCCTCCCCTCCTACAGTACATACAGAATACTCTCTTAAAAAGGTTTATGATCTGCAAAGGAATGGAAAAAAGGGATCAAAGAACAAAAATTAATTCGTTTGCATATTTGAAAGAAAATAAATCAATTTCATTTCATATATTTTAAATGCGATAAATTATATTTTTCTTTCATTAAATATTCCATTAATTGCGTATTTGTACATATAAACTAAATATAAATATATGTTTCGTTCATTTGAAATATTGAAGCCATATTTTATATGGATATATATTTTACGCAGAAAATATTAAATAGATATATGGACATTACTCAATTTAATTGGACAGTCAGAAATGTACTGTTAGCTCAGACCACACCGAATTTGAGACACACATGGGACAAGTTTCTTGAGGTATCAGCCAAGGAGAATCTCCTCGTCATCACTTGAACCATCTGTTAGATTACTCTGTTAACAACTGTAGAGATGACTAGGTTGGCTAGAAAAGGCTAGACACAATATTGTCTGACATACACTTAAGGCTGTTTGGTCAAAGAAAATATTTTTTTTTCGATTACAATGACTTTAAATCAGTTACTAAACGCCTCCCAAGTAGTTATTTCATTAAAATTATGTTTATAGTTATAAATAAATCACCTCAAAGATACGAATTTGAGCTTTCTTGATACAAACAGAATTAAGAAACTATTTTCCCGATTATTCCCAAATTTGTAAAACAGACCGTCACAGGACCTCGTCAGGTTATTTTTAATTACGTAATTTTACTGCGAATTAGTACATTTGATTTTAAATAATTAATGTTATATGTTTGCGTTTACTTTATTACGATGAGAAATACCATGTCATGTTTGGCATATTATGTTTTTTAATATCACACAATTTACAAAATTGACTAACTTTATATGCTCAACTTTTGATTGTACTTTTACCCGCATGTTATATTACAATCCAATCGCTACGCACACGTACAGCGAGACACAGCACCCGCACCCGCAGGATCGCGTTTTAACGACTTGCTGCAATTATACTCCTAGGGGAGGGATCGAGTGTCAGTGTATGAAAAGATCGCGGTCGGACGTACAGTCAGCGCTTCGAGCGGAATTCAGTTGTACCTAAAGCCGGCCGAACCGCTTTAATGTACTTGCTGACAGCCTAAAAACTTGCAGTTTAGCATGTAAGGAGTATTGATTTTTAGCAGATATTGTTCAGTGCACCTCCGAAACTAAGGGGGTGCAAATCAAATAGGTCTACATCTTTTAGAGCGCCATAAACATGCATTTCTCATTTATTGGCGTTGAAACTAGAACATTTATATTGTACCGGGGCCCGAAAATGTTGTTTTTAAGTTTAATATTCAGTTACTACACTCAAATTGGGTATGAAATTAAATATATTCTCCTCCAAAATCCGAATATACCAATAGATGACCTACGATTTTTCTACAAATGTTCTCTTCTATCATATTTAAATGACACATTAGTTATTTTTATTTAAAAAAAAGATAAATTTATAAACGAAATTGTTATCAGCAACGAGGTTGAGAGTTGAGACTAGGCTGAATAAACATAAACATTAAATGTATACACGAAATTATGACCAGTAACAAGGTAGAGACTAGGCTGAATAACGATAAACGGTAAATGTATACACGAAATTGTTAACACTTCGAGACCAGGCAAAGTACGATAGACGGTATATCTGCTGATCCTTACGAAATTTATCAATATCTATTATCAGGCGTAAAATGTAAATTAGGACTACTTGCGATTTTTTATTATTATTTACTACGTAACTTTTATATCAAGAAACATACTTTTAGCTGAATTAGCCGATAAATTAAGATAAAAAGCCCAATTTTAAACTTTGAAATCTATCTGCAAAAAGTCTTATATTTATAAATATAATCAACTGCAATACAACTGTACCAAATACTGCTCTCAAATGGCTGTGGCCCACCAGAGCTATTTTGAATTCGTACAGCTGTTTAACTTTTTAACATGCACAAAGCCTGACATAGTAAACCTGGACGTGCAATGTGAGTCAGTTGGCTGCGCCGGGACTGAACTGTCCAATACAGTCTTGTACTGAGTCATTTAAATATTCAATAATGAAACATGGTAAAATCGTACAGCACGGTGAAACCACTGACAGGTCTCATATAATGTTCACACTAATATGTAATAGTTTACATTTTGCATTGCACAGTAATTGGCCTTTTGATACTTGTGTCGTGTCGTTAGTGACGTAACTGACACGCTTGCCACTCAAGTCCACGTGAGACGTGCGAGTGCGAGAAGCCCGGTACGAAATACTGTATTAATCATTTCAGCCTGTATGAATATAAAGTGCCAAAACAAGTGCAATCTCTCCATGTGTTTGTTCAAACCACTTATTTGTTTTTTGATCCGGTAATTGCGGCGGCAAGTTGTGGGGGAGCTCAGACCAACCCCTAATTAAGAGCCTCCCAACCGATCGCCTCGGAGATGTCAGCACTTCAACCAGCTGTTCACGACGAGACTTTCGTACCTCCGTCTCAAGACTGATACAAACTGCTTAACACTACGATCAGTGCGCGCTATTTAATAGCTGATTTCATCTTTAAGAGTCTGCCGAGGCTGTCGGCCATGTTGGTTTTAATCCAATAAGAACGATTTTATTTTCGAACCGGACGTACGATCACGCGTATCCAAATTAAACATTTATTGTTTAACGGATTTTTCCAAACAAATTGCATTTCATCAACAATAAAATTGTGCATTTGAATTGCTTTGCGAATTCCTAATTAGTTTGATAGAAAAATCTCAAAAATATTTGGTTTGAAGTTTTTATTTTCACGTGTTTTTTGAACCAGAGTGGTATTCAAAATACCATAAGCAAACCCAATGCGCAATATGACAACGTTTAAAATGACACCTCATACACAACCTTTGGTCATAAATGACGAAAAATATGGATTCGCAAATAACATTGTTCTTATATGATTAAAACCAACGTGGCCGACAGCCTCTGCAGACTGTTAATATTTAAATCTATTAGAAGAGAGCATCATTGCAACTTATTGTTTGATGCTAGTAATTTACTAGTAATTGTCACCGGCACTGAGCGTAGTGCTGTAACCCAGCTACTTGGGGGCAAAGTGTTGTGGAGATTGTAGGCGATAAATCCTGTGGTAGGTTATCGGCATCTCCGCTCAATGGTTACCACCTACGAAGCATGGGGCGTCTGTACTGGTTGGTGGCCAGTGTTCGGATGTAAGTGTAGGGGACATAACTGAGTATCAAGCTTACAGCCGAAATACTACGTGCTCGGATTCCACATAAATTGTAGGTCCAATTCTTGCCATGACTGTTTTTTTTTATTTTATAATTTAAATGTTAAATGAAAATACAAAAATTACCATTTCACTAAACACTCAAATTACTACGTCTCATATGCCTATATTTTATGTCTTTGACTTCACATTGTTACATTATGCCATGGTTTAAAATTGGAGATAAGAGAATATATATGTACTGTAATGATAATCTCATAAATAGCGACCGAACCATAAAATAAAAAAACAACATTCCTCTCTTCAATCTCGTTGCCAAAAATCGTGTAATACCTCACTCTCTACGCTACAATGATATTTTTCAACAACTATATCAGGAATGTTCTACAGAATATGATAACTAAAGAATTGTACTGTATAATGCTTTTTATTAAAGTTGTTAGTATCTAATATGCCTAAGTTATGTTAAATTGATTTACATCTATCGTATATAAAATACATTCACTTACACTTGAGATAGTAATGTACCTTAACTATACATATCATAAGACAACAAGACCAAGTAATTAATTTTACGACCTCTAAAAGCCAAGATAACAATGTTTCAAGAAATTTATAACAAAATTTTTACTTGAAAAGTGTAAATTCTTAAAGTTATAAAACTTATAGAAAACATTCTTGTCAACCACGCATTAAAATATAAATGCGATACATTGACGGTTTTTTTTTAATTTTTAACTGTCTAATTTTGAAAACTAGTAAAACGTGTAAAAACATTTAAAAATGTATAATTCATAACGTATAATTAAACAAGGATTACAATGGTGTGATTAGATTTTCCATAGTCCTCTTAGTTCCTTAGAAAACAACCTTGAAACTCGGGTGCACATAATTTCTGCTCCGACAGAAGTGTGACATATTAGGTTATCCGTTCCACAGTTACAACTTATGGAAGTGTTACGGACAAACACAGTCGCGACTTTGACGTCACTGTAGAAACGTTTGATTGGTAGGTCTAGATTAGGTTAGGTAGCGTAAGGGTTCCTTCTTGATGAGTCAACCCCTCTACACTGCCAACACAGTCATACCGTGTATACATTTCTAATGTGGTAATTAACTGACAGACATTAATAAATTCTAGTATTTTTCTGAATACATGTATGTTTTTTCTGAAAAACATTTCTAAAAGAATAACGGTTACATTTATTAACATGTAATTAAGTAAGTTATTATTCCAGAGAAATAAGTAAAAAGCAAAGGATAACTGAGGCATTTGATTCGACCGTTACAAGATTGGATTACTTCCTTCCTTGTTTTTCATTCGTACATAAACACAGTTTGCACTGCTTAGCAAGTTAATTGGATGAAAACAAAAAAGAGGGCGCTGTCGGGGGTGGGACGGGGACTGCAGCTGGTCCCCGGGGAGGGGGTCGCAATTAAAATTAGTGCCCCTTAAAGCCCTTTAATGTGGTTCACAATATTGATAGCAACTGGTTCGACCGCGGTCACTCGACTAAGCACTACGCTCAGTGCCGGTGACAAGTGTTAACTATTTAGTCATTCATTGAGTAAGAATCCACGTAAGTGTTGCTAAACCATGGTCGAAGATTTATATGGTTACTGATTCCTACTGCGTACCAATGCCAGACCAGTCAAATATGTATAGTGTGGAGAAATATATGGACACGTTTTCACAACATCTTTATTTTTTCCATAGATAGTTTGATAATTTAACTTTTTTTAACAATTGTGTTCCACATAATTTTTGATAAAAATAATTGACTTAAAATCGTTAAATAGCGGAGAAATAATATTGTTCAAATTAGTTACTTTGAAATTCAAATGACCGCTACTCTGGAAAGAATAGACCTTTCGAAGTCCGGTTAGCGGCAATTAATTTATATTAAATAAACCTTTAATTCGATACCAAACTCGACCTACGCTTACATTGAAAATCTTCGTTCAATTCCTCGCGGGCCGTCCCCCTGAAAAGATGAAATGTGAAAAAGGGTGCTCTTTGTAACCAAGATGATATACAAGATTTCACTTTTACAAGTGAAATCATACAAAAGTTGTTAAGGCGTTTCCATATCCCCCCCCCCCACCTTTTATATATTTTAATACGTAATCGATATTTTGAGAAAACAGCCACAACTTAAATTATAGGAACCTAACAAGTGAGTTTGCCATTCTCATTACGCCTACACAATATCAGGCAATAAAAACGTGTGCAAGATTGGTTTGCCTGTAGGCCTATATAAACATACAGGTTCTACGTCCTCGACCTAACCCTCGGCCAAGCCTACATAACGTAACTAGATCTGACCTAACATAACCTAACCTATACTAATTTAACCTAGAAACCTACAGTTTTTCCCCAAATTTACATAAATTGTTAAGAAAATAGTTACAAATGACGGCTCTTTTATGAAAAATACCAAATATAATAGATTAAGGCTGGCCTGCACGCTTCGCGTGCCAACCCCTCTTCACTCGCAGCACTCGTTACACCTCGACCTGTGACTTGACTACAAATAATAGTAGGTTAACTGTATAACGTAAAATCACAATACTAAATTTATTTACAGAATATAACTCACATTATTTGCGTTGCTACCTATTTATTGATTTGTTAGTACAATTATTACTAACGTTAGTATAAACATCCAATGATATTATTCTATTTAACATTTTCAAACGTGTTCATTTCATTTGTTTTTGTTTAATGGCTGAAGATTAATTAAGTAAATAAAATAATTGCATTATATTATCATCCTTCAATTCCAGTAGAGCAAAGCCCTACGATCGAATATGATATAAACCATGCTTACAACTTTCCCGGTTTAACATTAAAGATCTAAAATCGTCAATTATACAAACACCATTGTTTACTTTCTAACAGCTGTTAATAAAAACGTGTAGGAAATCATTATTTACATTTGAACAGCTGCTACTTTTCGATTGTTTGAATCTCTTTCCATGTTATTCTTATGGCCGAAACACGTACTTTGAGGGCTTCCCCATACCCTTCATGGTGAAAATATTGAAGAATAAGACCTTATTGCACAACTACGAACAGAGGTAAAGTTGTTACACCTCAATAGTTCAAAAAGGTCAAGCAATAAGGGAGGAGTTGCGGTGACAAAAAAACGGCTTCACGTATCATACATAAGGATACTGTCGCACTTTTAAGCCAACCACTCTGGAAACATCAACAATGAAATGAAAAGTTCAACAAATGATTTGGCGATTTTTGCTTTATTAAAAATGTTGGCGTTAGTTATGCCTTGCCGGCAAGTGGACGGAGAACAAGTCATGGACAATAACTATTTCAATAGTCACAATTTTGACGATTTCAGCCAACCGTGGTATATAAGTACAGTAGAATCTCTCTTAACCGGCCACCTTTCAACCGGCTATCGCTTTAACCGGCCCCTTTTCCAAAACAGTGACTTCTTTTTAAACGGCCATTTATCGATGAGACATCGTTTTAAACGTTAGTGATTGGCCGATAATTAACATCGGTGACCTTAGTAAATATCCATAATTCATTAAAAAAAAACTGCCACAACGTGTTTACTGTAGTATAAATAACTATGATTATTTGTACTAGTCTGTCATGAGCTTTCGTGGTCATACCTTAACTGATCATACGACTAAATTTGAAGGTTATCTTCGTTTAAATCACGTTTCATTGCGATTAATTATGTGTTTTGTGAATATACTTCATTTTGTGAGAACAGTAGATACTCTAATAAATAATGAAATTAATTGCTTTAGAAAAACTGTAATAAAAAGAGATTTAGTGCATCTCGGCTTAATCGGTCAAATCGTTATCCGGTCAGGCCCCCGGTCCCGGAAGAGAGAGTATACTGTAGCGTAGTTGAACACCAATGTCAACCCCTCTGATCTGAGGAAGGTAAATATGGTTTACTGGAATCGATCACCATAAAATTTTTACATTTTGTCCATATAGTCTAATAAAATTGTGTTGTGTGACGTTCGCTTGTATCGTGCGATAATTTGGCACATTAATACTATCTTTTCCGCAGAAAAAAATATTTTATTATTTTTTTCAACATTTTATTTCCATTAAATACTGTCGTAAACAGGTAATGTTGCTTAATCTACACACTACAAATATAATTCGTCACTAATTAACATTACAATCTATAAAACAAACTACTGTCGGCGCAGAAATTATGTGCACCCGAGTTTGAAGGCTGTTTTATAAGAAACTAAGAGGCGTTTAACAACTCCAATCCTAACATTGTTTTCCTTGTTTAATTTTGAGTTATTAAATACGAATTTAACAATTTTATTAAAAGTATAAGTGGTTGATAAGGAATGTTCCTATAGGTTTTATAAATTTTAGAATTTTTTAATTTCAACAAAAAAGGTTCTTATCTATCTGAATCATTGTTTTTTTTGCTTCTAGAGGTCGTAAAATGAATTATTTGGTCTTGTTGTAATCCTTATTACATATATAGTTTGGATACATAATTTTCATATGTATAAATAAATGAAATATTTTTAAATAAATTTAAAATAACTTTAAATTGATATATTAAAATTGACTCAAATCTATATCAAATTACTGCATTTACTTACACATGTGAGATAATGATTTATCATAACTATATATGTAATATGGATTACAACATGAACAAGTAATTAATTTTACGACCTCTAGAAGCCAAGATAATAATGTTTCAGTTAATTGATAGGAACTTTTTTCTTGGAATTGCAACATTTTAAAATGTATAAAATGTATAGGAAACATTCCTATCAACACGTATTAAAATTTAAATGCGCTACATGACGGGTTTTTTAGTAATAACGGTGTAAAGTTTACGTACAGTAAAAACTAGTTAAAATTCCTGTACTTTTTTGTTCCAACTAAGATATAAATTACCATAACTTATAATAAAATTCTAAAATTCATAAGTCATAACGCACAATTAAACAAGGAAAACAATGGTATCATAAGACTCTTAGTTTCTTAAAAAAAAACAACCTTCAAACACGGGTGCACATAATTTCTGCGCCGACAGTAAACAGAATAGTATTTAAAAATTAAAACATCCATTTTACTGTTTATAATAGTTTATTTCAGATGGTATGTCGTTCCCATAAAGCCATTATTTATTGCTATGGACTAAAAAACTTTAAAACTCCAAAAATTACGACTCGAAATTAAAAGCGTCGTAGAATTTATCGAGTTTGCCTCATATTTGAAAATAAGTGAAGATGAAGCTTCCAAGGTGATTAGACATTACATTAGAGAGAAATACTGAGGTTAGACAAGAGCGAGAACGGATTGGGAGAGACGAGCCGGCAGATCTTGCTGACAAACCAAATACACATTAACTTCTCAATAAACTGTTTACGGAGAGTTAATTAGGAGATTAATTAAATAGGTGGTGAGCGGAGGTAAGCAGTAACTTGGTGAAGTACCTCCCACCGGCTGCTGCGGCGGGTTCCCTCTGATTATTGGCTCCACGGATCCTATGCCGGGCCCACCGCAGGAGTAGGGCGAAAACGTCTACTATTTAACTATTTTACTATCTACCGACAATTTGTTTCGGGACAATAAATACAGAAAATTAGTTATTTTAAACTAAACTATATAATTTTATTGCAAACTACATATGTATGTTAATATTAAAATGGATTTTATATAGTAAATCACATATATATTGTTTCTAATCGTTTTACAAGCATGCTTTCATCAGTATATAGATTTTAATTAACATCAAACAAAATGTATTAACCAAACACTAAATGTTATGTAAACAAAAAATATATTTTGGGGGACCTTGAAAGCCTCAGAGTGTTCCAGGTTTCGATTATAGTCATTTGGTTACTCACATTCATGTAACAAATCTTGCACGTCAAAATTTTATTTGGCATTAAGCTATTTTTCTTTAAAAAAAAAAAAAAAAATAAAAAAATAAGATGTTTACTTTAGACTGGATACTTTAGACCATAAATCCGATTAAATACATTACAAACATTGTCTAAAACATGGTCATAACGATTGTCATTTGCATTTTAAAATTCCATACGCTACAAATTTAAAAAAATTCTTATTCATTTTACAAGAAATATGTTGGTGGAGCATTAAGACTCTCGTACGTGGGGTGAGTGCTGGAGGCCGAAAATCACAAGTAATCTTCGAAATTTGATTTCTGAGTTCGTTATTTATAAACAAAAAAAGTACTGTACTATTAATCCTTAATGTCAATAGCCCTCAAGGGCTAAGCTATGCTGAATAGGTGACATACGGTCACCTAATAGGTTACTCTCCGTTGTTACAGCCGGTCACCACATTCGTTCCGTTTCGTTGTTCCAGCCGGCCACCACGTTGTTTCCGTTACATTGTTCCAGCCGATCACCAGATTGGTTCCGTTCCGTTGTTCTAGCCGGTCACCACATTAGTTCCGTTTCGTTGTTCCAGCCGGTCACCAGATTGGTTCCGTACCGTTGTTCCAGCCGATCACAACATTGGTTGTTTCGTTATTCAAGACGGTCAACACGTTGGTTCCGTTCAGTTGTTCAAACCGGTCACCACGTTGGTTCCGTGCCGTTGTTCAAAACGGTCAACTTATCGGTTCCGTTCTGTTATTCCAGGCAGTCACCACGTTGGTTCCGTTCTGCCGTTCCAGCCGGTCACCTCATAGTTTCCGTTCCGCTGTTGCAGCCGGTCACCTCATCGATTCTCCTGTTCAAGTTGGTCACAACTGCGGTTCCGTTATTTCAACCGGTTCCCATGTCGGTTCCGTTTCGTTGTTTGGGCCTTCTCGACCAGGATTCACATTGTTATGTTTTCAGTTTAGATTAAACTAACTTAATTTTACTGAGATAATGAGCGACAAACCTAAACATATTTCTAATAACTTGAATTAATAATTTACTCTAATAATTAACATTGTGTCACTAAAGAAAATTTGGAATTTAAACGATATTAACTCACATGTTAATATTTCGTTCCTGGTCTAAAACTGGTCGAAAGACAGTTCCCTCTCGGTTCCCATGTCTTCAACTCCGCTCATGGCTCCATCTCCATCACTGAAGCTAACGTCATTGGTGCCACCTCCATCTTCGCCGTTACCACTGGCACATAAACTATCACAGTCACTGTCACTGTCTTCATCTAAGTTTATGATAAAACGTTCTGTCACATTGTCCAGCATCCCTTCGGCTGCAATGTACTCGTCCTCTACCTTTTCTACGTGTGAACATCGGGATTTCCATTCTTCTTGAGTTATGGAGTTGAACTTTTCCAAAGCAAGTTGTGTTACAGAATCTATTGTAAATTTGATATTTGTCTTTTTAATGTGTGACTTGACTGTGGCCCATATCATTTCAATCGGGTTCAAGTCAGGGTGATAAGGAGGAAGTCTAAGTACTGTATGGCCGGCTGCTGCTAAGATATGATCTGTCTTGTAGGTTACGAATTTTGGTTTGTGTTGTTTTATGAGGTCGTACAATTCGGGTTTTAGTAGATTCGAAGTATAATGAATCCCTCGCTCAGACAACCATCTCATCATATCAGCTTTCAACGAGGACGAAGTCGGTGCTGGGTTTATTTGTTCCCGGTGGTAGGGAGCATTATCAATCACAACCACGCTATTTGTTGGTAAATTTGGTATTAACTTTTCTTCTAACCATTTAGTATAATTATTTTTATTCATGTCGTCATGGTAATCGCCTTTCTTCATTCCAGACTTAAACATTAAGAGAGCACCTGGAATAAAGCCCATTTCCCCGCCAGCATGAATCACAATTACTCTCTGTCCCTTGCCCACTGGTTTTTTTAATCCGTCCGATTCACTTTCAGTCCATGATTTTTCGGAAGAGGAAGAACTATGAAAGTATGTCTCATCATTGTAAACGATCGGACGATTTTCTTCACGGTACTCTTTTATCTTACGCAAGTATTTTAATCTAGCTAATCTAATGTCGGATTTTTCAATCAACAATTTTCTGTTAGTTTCCGTTTTTTTCCATCTAAATCCGAGATTGCGAACTACTTTCCTCAGACTTGTTATTCCACCCGAAAAGTTAATTCTTTTTTCAAGAACCCGAAGGATTCCTTTCAAAGTGGGCCTCTCTCCCTCTAATATGTGAAAATTGTTAATTGTCCGTCGCACAACACACAAATCAAAATTGTCCAAACCCGTTATTGGACTTTTCTTAGGTCTGTTTTTCCTTGGCGTTACGAACTTCTTTTCTTGTCCGGGTGACTGGGCAGCTTCCTTGACGATTTTATATGCAGAACTATGGGATATTCCACATGCTTCTGCCACTTCTGACACTTGCCGTGGCTTTCCAATCGCCTGAGGATGTTCAGCCAACATTGGGTATGGTTTGAAGAAGCCTTCCAAATCAGTCCCGAACCCGCGACCACGGCGAGTAATTTACCACTCGATCCCCGGGCCACCTGCAGTTTTTGTTATGAATTTTTATATTACACTTCCAAATAGTAAGTATTTGAATGTAGTTTTTAAATCAAGCAAAGAATTTATTTAATAGTTTCCACGACTGACACAAGTACGAACGTGAACTGATCTATACGAAACGGAAAAAAACGTATTTTAACTTTATTTATAACTTTCATAAGAAAGAAGGCAGTACATTTATTTAATTTTATTCAACGTGACATCAAACGTTAGACGATTTACTGTAATTTGATTTTTAGTGGGAATCTAGGTAGAAATATCTAATTGGAAAGTAAAAATTTAACTGGTAAACAATTTTCATCAGAACGCAAACAATTCCATCAGAGAGCAGGTTTTGAACAAAAAATTCAAAACCTTCTCAAATTACTTCTCATTCTCTTATGGTAGACAACCGACACCTTAATTCGTGAAATAATCGATTAGTGATTTGTTATCTCGACAACGGGCGCTCGTTACATCATTGTCGATTCATCGAGTGCAATCTGAAAGCCTGTGCCTCATCAAATAATCCCATTATATTAACATAGTTCGGTTAACCCACGGCTATCACGCTGTGGTTGTTTGGTTATTCACAACGCCCGCCATTACTGTACTCAGTGGCCAGCTCTCTTTTAATTGCCGTTATTGTTATTTCGATATGTGTTTTGTATCGCTTGTTAACTGAAATGTTGTGGTGATATTTGTTATTATAACTAAACTGTCTACAAACACTACACGTCTACATCACATACATACTGTATGTATTATGAAAATACGATTTTTGGGTTCTAGTACTAACAGCGTCCAAAGTGCGATTATACGGAGAGCCACTTCCATTAAATTAAAAATATTGTGCATAAAAATGCATATCATTCTCGCATGGTACAAATCGTTAAATAAAACATAACCTTAAATGTAGAACCTCGCAGCTGTTGACGACCGCCAATGAATTGTGGGCAAATTGTCACTGATGTTGACCTACTGTCGGCGCAGAAATTATGTGTACTCGAGTTTGAAGGTTGTTTTTTAAGAAACTAAGAGGCCTATAAAAATCCAATCACGCTATTGTTTTCCTCGTTTTATTGTACGTTATGATATATAATTTGTTCAATTTTACTACAAGTCTTAAATAACTTTGATCATAGTTGGAACATAAAAAGTACCGGAATTTTAACTTCTTTCTCTGTACATCAAATTTACACAGTTTTTACTTAAAAAAAACCCCTGTAAATGTATCACATTTATAGGAATATTTCTTATAAGTTTTATCAATTTTAGAATTTTATCTCTTCAAGAAAAAAAGTTCTTATCAATTACCTGAAATATTGTTATCTTGGCTTCTAGAGGCCGTAAAATTAATTACTCGGTCTTATTGTAATCCTTATTACGTGTATAGTTATAGTACATTATTTTCATATTCGTCAGTAAATGCAGTTATTTAAAAACTATTTAAATCAAGATAAAATCATCGCATTTACTCACGAATAAAAAATAATGTACTATAAATATACAGGGTGTCCCAAAAGTCGATGTCCAAACTTCACAGGCTTGTTATATGGATCATTTCCAACAAAAAATGTCCTGTATATATTTATCGTATTGATAATAGTTAACGAGCTATTGACTTTTTTAATATTTAAAAAAATATTTGTATTGCAAGAGAAAAAATCATTTTTATGCAAGAAATAATGCACACAGAGCCTTAAAAATTTTAAAATATTATTTTAGTAAGTATATTTGCATAATTATTCAGTTTTAAGACATTTCGGGATGTTAAAAACATAAATTAATAGTGTTTAAACTTTATTTTTTAACTTGAAATAAAGTTACCAATACATTCAAACGGTGACTGCAAATGTATTTTTACCCTAAGCTAATGCCCAAATATCTTAAAAACTCCACTAATTAATGCAGAATTCAAAAATACTAACACATTAACGAATTCGTAAGCTTCTTTTGAGAATTTGTGTATTTTTCAAAATAAGTACACGTTTTTCCGGGCTGGCCACTTGTCCACCCTCGCGTTACGGCGCTTCGCGGAAGTTTTATGCATGGACAAAGCTAACAAGTCATTTCAAAAAAGCTAGAGCAATAATGTAACTGCTATTGAAACTCACATTTTGTGCTGATATTATAAGTTTATAAATATTTAGCGTAATACAGTAACATTAAAGTTGATGAATTTTTAAGTAAAATTAATTGTTACAAGCAAACAAAGCAATACTGAAATAGATTAGATAAATTACAGTATCATTTTATGAAATATACCTATTACAATAAAAGTTCAAAATTCCGACCTTCTTCCCTGATACAAAGCTGACAACGACGTCAATTTCTTCTTAGAGAATGAAAGGATTGTTCATTATTATTAATTGTGTTGGTAACTGTTATTCATTTTCTTAGTTCATCTTGTGTAAGAGAATCAGAAGAAATCACCAATTCCTTGTAGATCCCCACAAAAATAAATCCTTGGAGTTTAGATCAGGTGATCTGGGCGGCCATTCTATGGTTCCTCGTCTTCCAATCCAGCAATTTTGGAATTCGGCATTTAGATAGAGCTTAACTTCATGAGAATAATGGGCTGGAGTGGCATCACATTGAAACCAAATATTTTCACATATGCCAAATGTAACATTTTCAAGGATTTCTCTAAGGTTGTTTTCCAGAAAGTTAAAATAATTCGCTCCATTCAGTCTTCATGGCAACTCAAATTGCCCAACTAATTTGCCTTTAACGATACCAGCCCACATGTTTATTTCAAACTAGTGCTGAAAGTGATCATTTCTTATTACTTTAGGGTTTTCATATGATCAATAATATGTGTTGTGATCATTGTAAATTCTTGTTCTTTTGAAAAAGCTTTCGTCAGTCCACAAAATGTTATTTGAAACCCCTGATCAGGGACTAGTTCTCTGATAAGATACCTAATTTTATATTCCCTTGCAACAGCACGGGCATTTTCGTTACAAAGATCATACAAAAATGCACATAATTGAAAAATATTCCTCATAGGGGAATACCCTAACAGTGTAAGACATGTCATAAAACAAACTTGAAATAAAAAATAGATTATTTCAGCAAACAACACACAAAAGACTGCTAATGAAAATTTTCAACATTACACTGAAATCAAATATTCAATGTTTATTAATACACATCTGGTCAACAATAAAATATCTACTCCAACAACAACAGCAGATTTGTTTTGTGTGTTATTAACAGCTGATTTAGTTTGAAGGGCCCTGATATTAGTGGGATTATTTGTAATGTACTGCAGGAGACTAAACAAGTTTAATAAATCAATGGAAAGGGTTTAACAAATATTTACTTAATAAAATTATAATATCAGCACAAAATGTAAGTTTCAATAGCAGTTACATTATTGCTGTAGCCTTTTTGAAATAACTTGTTAGCTTTGTCCATGCATAAAACTTCCGCGAAGCGCCGTAACGCAAGGGTGGACAAGTGGCCAGCCCAGAAAAAAGTGTACTTATTTTGAAAAACACACCAATTCTCAAAAGAAGCTAACGAATTCGTTAAAGTGTTAGTATTTTTGAATTCTGCATTAATTAGTGAAGTTTTTAAGATATTTGGGCATTAGCTTAAGGTAAAAATACATTTGCAGTCACCATTTGAATGTAGTACTGTAGTAATTTTATTTCAAGTTAAAAAAATAAAGTTTAAACACTATTAATAATTTATGTTTTTAACATACCGAAATGTCTTAAAACTGAATAATTATGCAAACATACTTACTAAAATAATATTTTAAAATTTTTAAGGCTCTGTGTGCATTATTTCTTGGATAAAAAATATTTTTTTCTGTTACAATACAAATATTTTTTAAATATTAAAAAAAGGGGTTAAATTGTCGAAAACTATTTTTCCAAACCCGTTAAAAATTTAACGGGAAATTTTTTTGGAAATCCCCAATAAAAAGGGGGGGAAATTTTTGGGGTCGACTTTGGGAACCCTGACAAGTAAAAAAAATGGAGGGGAAGGAAAAAAAAAATTTTCCCGACCCAAAAGCCACAAAAAAATTTTCCCAAAAAAAGTTGAAAAAAACCTTTTTTTCCCTTGGGGGGAGAAAGGGAAAAAATTTCCTTAAATTAAAATAAAAATTTAAATAAAATATTTTTTCCCCGTAAAAAAATTAAAAATTTGTTTTTTTAATTTTCCTTTTTTATAATAACAGTTAAAATTTGGTTGTAAAAAAAAAGGAAAAAAGGTTTTTTTCCCGGGTTCTTTTTTTGGGTTAAGGGGCCAAAAATTTTTTTGGCAAACCATTCAAAAATCGTGTTATCGCCAATTAAACGGGAAAAAACCCAGGGCTTTGGTTTTGGATTTTTTTATTTATTATTTTGTGTAAAAATTTTAAAAACTCTCACTTTTAACTTTTTCCCCGACGGGTTTTCTCCAAAACCCCGCCTTTTCCAAGAACCAGGAATTTTGGGGGGACTGTCCCTTTTTTCCACCCTTACCCGGGGGGGGGCGGGCCCAAAAAAAAATTTAAAATTTTTTAAAATAACTTGTGAAACTTTTTTATTGTTGCCCATTAACCCGGTTTCCCAAAAAATTTTTTAAAACTTTAAAGGAATTTTTTAATTTTTTAAATTATTTTTTTAATACTTAAATGCTTTTGAAATTTTTAATTTTAATTCCCAAAACAAAAAATTTTTTTTATGAAATAAAAACAAAATTAAAAAAAATATTTAAGTCGTTTTAAAATAAAAAGTTTTGGGGGCCCCCCGCCAACGGGGTTTTCCCAATCCCCCAAAAAAACCCCCAAAAAGGTTCGAATTTCACCCCTTGGACCCTAAAAAATGAGGGTTTGTTTTAACTTAAAACAACGGGGTTTCAGGTTCCCGATTGTCGACAATACGAAGGCGTACTCCCTGAAACACGTCCAAAAAATTAAATTTAATTTTTGTTTTAAATTGGGAAATTAAAAAAAGGGTTTTGGGGCCGGATTGTCGCAAAAAGGGGGGCGTACCTGAAACACGTAAAAAACAATTTAATAACTTTGTTTTCACTTGGTTACAACGGGGTTTGGGGGCCCCCGATTGTCGACAATACGAAGGGTACCCCGGGAAACCCCTGCACAA
Source organism: Stictocephala bisonia (assembly GCA_035578905.1). NCBI lineage: Eukaryota > Metazoa > Arthropoda > Insecta > Hemiptera > Membracidae > Stictocephala > Stictocephala bisonia. The sequence continues at coordinate 16,806,962 of JAQJVL010000001.1, forward strand.
AAATGAGGGTTTTGGGTTTGGGGGGGGCAAATGGGGGGACGTTCAAAAAAAAAAAAAAGAAAAAATTAAAACCGTTCTTAAAAAAAAAGTTTAATAAAAAGGATTTACCTCGGGTTTGTAATTTTAATTGTTCCCGGAAAAAAATTTTAAAGGGTATTTTATTTCATTTAGAAAATTTTGAAAAGGAAATTTTCCAGCTCTTTTGGAATTTGGGAAGGTTTTTAATTTTGGCCGGCAAAGTGGAACCTGGGGGTTTGGGGCCCGACTGTGAGTCGAAACCCAAACTTTTAAAAAAACGAACATTTGTTTTTGGGGGTTTGGTTTTTTAAAAAATTTGGAATAAAATTTGGTTAAATGAAATCACTCTTTAAAACTTTTTCCCGAAGGCCCCCCTTCCCTTGTTTGCGGGGGGGAAATCCCCCATTTTCCAAAGGAACCCGGAAAATTTTGGGGGGGGCCGGGTTCCCGTTTGGCCCCCGGGGACCTCCCTACCCCCACCCCCAACAAAAAACCCGAAAACAAAAAAAAATTTTAAAAAAAAACCCTAGAAAAACATTTTTTTAAAAAATTTTTTTTTGAAGGGGTTTAAAAAATTTTTAATCAATAAAATTTCTGAATCCAAAATTATTTAAAGTTGTAATTTTTTTAAAATTAATTACTTTTTTGTATTTAAAGTTAATTTTTTAATTTTCCCAAATTATTTTCGTTAAACCAAGAAACTTTTAAAAAATTTTTTTTTTTTAAACCCTAAAAAAACCCCCCAAAAAAATTTTCCCTTTTAACAAAACGTTTTTTGAAATTTAAAATTGCAAAAAAATTTTTCCTTTGGGTTTTCCCCCCTTTTTTTTGGGGGTTTTTTACAAAAAACAGGCGGTTTTCCCAAAATTTTATTGTTGGACCCGGGCCTTCAATAAATGATTTTAAACCTTTTTTTTAAAAAAAAGGGTTAGGGATGTTTTGGTCAAAAATTACTTAAAGTACCTTTTTTTTTTTTTTCAATTGGCAAAAAGGGGTTTTGGGGTTTCAAAAAACGAAGGCCCCCTTTTTAAAAATTAAAAACTTTTTAAAAAATAATGAATGTTTTAAAACTTGGATACAAAAATTTTTAATTTTAAATTTTTACGGGGGCCCCTTTTTTTTTTTTGAAAAACAAAATAAAAAAAAAATGGTCTTTGTTTTAAAAAAGGAATAAAAAACAGGGGTTTTGAAAAAAATTGTTTTCAAAAATTATTTAAAAATTTCCCTTTTTCAAATTTTTTAAAAAAGTTTTAAAAAGAAAAAATGCTTTTTTGGGTACGTTTTTAAATTTGGTTTAAAACCAATTTTTAAGGTGGTTGGAAATCCATGTAGGGGGTTTTTATTATACTTAATACCAAATTGGGGAAGGGGTTGAAAACCAATTTTTTGGGAATTGGGTAAATAATGGGGATTTTGGCGTTGGGGGTTTTGGGTTCCCAAAAATGTGTTTGGGCCCGGGGTTTGGGGGGTTTTAAAAGTTTTTTTGGGTGTGGGGTGGGTTAAAACACAAAACTATAACAATAATAAACGTAAGTGTTTTGGGGGGTTTTGGGGTTTTTTAAATAAATGGACGGGAAGGGTGGGCAAAAAACCCTTTTGGTGTTTATATGGGGGGAAAAGGGAAATTTTTTTGGGGTGATTGGAAAAAACCCATTGTTTGGGGAGGAAGGGAATCAATACCCGGATGAAATTTACCCGGGGGGGTTTGAGGGGGTTTGCAACCCCCCCTTTTTACCCACCAGTCCTTTTTCCCTAAAAATTAAAAAAATAAAAAAATTTTTTTTTTTTGAAAAAATTTTTTTAAAAATAAAATTTAAAAATTTTTTTTTGTAAGGGGGAAATTAACAAAGAATTCGGGATTTAAAATAAAAACTTTTAAAGTGGTTTTATACAAAAAATTAAAAAATTAATTTTTAATATTTTTTTTTTGTATTTAAAAACCAAAATTTTTTTAGTTCCCCCCAATTTGTAGAAAGCCCCAACCTTCAAGAATCCCCCTTTTTTTTAAAAAATTTTTTTAATTTTTTTTAAAGGGGGCAAAAAACAAATTAATAAATTCAATTTTAACGAACCCCAAATGAAAGGCCCTTCCCCCTTTTTTTTTACAAATTTTTTATTTTTTGTTTTTAAATTTTTAAGGTCTGTTTTTAAAAATTTTAAATTTTAAAAATTAATATTTAATTTTTTAAGGAGTTTAAATTTTTTTAAAATTTTAAAATTTTTTAAAAAAATTTTAAAACCCCAGTTAGGGGGTGTTTTTAAAAAGGTTTTTTGGTTTTAGGCGACCCAGAAATTTTAAAATTATTTAATTTTTTTTTCCTATTTATTTTTTTTAAAAAATTTCAAAATTAAAAAAAATCCTTATTTTTTTTTTTTAAAAAATTGGGCCAGTTGGGGTGGTTTAAAAACCCCGGGGGGTAGGCCAGGGTTGGGGGGGGGTTTTTTGGGGGAAGTAAAATTCCAAAAAATTAAGTTTGGTATTTTTTAAGGGTTTTTAAAAATTATAAAATTTTTTAGGGTGTTTTTTTTTTGGGTAGGGGGTTTGGGTTTTAAATCCCATTTTATTTTTGGGGGTTTGTTTTTGGGGGTTTTGGATTCAATACTTTTTTTAAAATTTTTTGGGTTTGTTAATTTTTGGGGGTAATTTTAAAGAATTTTAAAGGGAATGGGGGGTTAAATACCAAAATTGATTTTTTCCTTGATGGGCGGGCCAATTTAAACCACTTTAGTTTGTTTGTTTGATGGTTTGGTTTCCATACCAATTGTTGTTTCGGGTATTTTGTGGGCAAAAAACCCTGAAAAAAAAAATGTTTTTTTCTTACCAAGGGAAAATTGTTTGGAAAAAAATTTTGGTTGGGGTTTTTTTTAATGAAAAAATGTTGTTTTTTAATATTAAAGGTTAAATGCAAAAAATTTAAAATTTTTGGGAAAAAAACTGTTCAAAAACCCTTTAAAATTTTGGGGGGTTTGAATTGGGTTTGGGGTCTTTTCCCATTTTTAATTTTGGGTTATTGGGTTGGTTTTAAATCCCAAAAAATAAAAATTTTTGGGGAAAAAGGGGTTGTTCAAATTAAACCCTGTTTTTTTGTTTGGGGATTTAAAAAATTCATAAATTTTATAAATTTTCCACGGGATTTTTGGGTTTAAAAAGGAATTGTATTTGGGGATTTTGGTACACTTTAAAATGGTAGGGGGTTCTTTTACCCAGTTTTGTTTTTTTTCCATTTTCAAAAAATTTTCCTTTTTAAAAAAAATTTGGGTTTTTGTTTTCCCTTTTTTTTAATAATTTTTCTTTTTAACCGTTTTTAAACTTTGTTTTGGCACCCTTTTTATGATCCAAATTTTTCTTTTTTTTTTTCAAATTTATAAGTTTTAAAAGCGTTTAATTTTTATTTCTTGAGGGGGTGTTTTTCCAAATTTTTTTGTTTTTTTAAATTTTAAAATTTTTTTAACACGAAATAAAATTAATTGAAAATATTTAAAAAATTTTTTAAAATTTTTTTGGGTTTGAAATTTGAATTTTTGCCAAAAAAAATTTTTTAAAGGGTTTTAGAAGGCAAAAATTAAACGTGGGAAAAACGGGTTTTGGGACGTTGGGAGGGGGGGGTTTTTTAAGAAAAAAGAAAAGACAAATGAAAAACCCCTCAGACCCTTTTTAACGAAAAAACATTTGCATTCTTAACCGGGAAATGGGATGAAATTTTAAAAAAATTATTACAAAAACTTCAAAATTTTAATTTTTTAACACCTTTTTTTAAACCCACTATTTAAAATTTCCCAAAATTTAAACCTTTTTTTTTAAAATATTTTTTGTTTTTCCTTTCTTAAAAAAAAATTGTTCCTTGGGGGGGGGGAAACCAAAAAAAAAGGGTTTCCCTTTTTATTTTTTAAATTTGCGGGAAATTTTTTGCGGTTTCTTCTTTTTTAAAATTTCCCTTTTTGGAAAAAAAAATCCCCTTTCCCCCCTTTATGGTTTAACCAAAAAACCAAAATTTTAAGCAAAAGGGGGAAACATTCCGTTCAGGCTTTTCCGTTTATTCCAAAATATGGTTTTTCATTTTTGGGAAAAAAAAGGGCTTTTACCCATTAAAATTTTTAAATAAAAATTTTATAATAAGGGAATTTTTTAAAATTATTTAAATAAAAAGGTTTTTTTCCATTTTACAGTTTCCCTTTTTTTCAAAACTTAAAAAGGGTCCAATTTATTAAAAATTTTGTACAATTTAAATCCCCCTTTTGAGGTACAAAGGGAAAAGTTTTTTTTACGGTTTTAAATTAAACTGTTTATTGGCCCCTTTTTTTTAGGTTTTTTTATAAGTTTTATATTAATTTTTTAAATTTTATTGTTTAAGGGGGCTGTTAAAAAAAAATTTCAAATTAATTTAAAATTTTTTTGGTTTTTTTTACAAAATTTGACCTCAAAATTATTTGTTTTTTAAATTTTTTTTTGGAGACTAAATTAAAATATTGTATTTTAATTTCAACCACCCCATTTTTAAAGTAGTTTTTATAGGTTTAAAAAATGAAACAAATTAAAAAAGGGCCCAGTTTTTTCCCTTGTAAAATTGGGGAAAAAGGGCTATTGAATTGAAAAATTTTTTTGATTAATTTTTTTTTATTTGTTGTTTTTTTAAAATTAAAACAATTTTTAAATTTTTAATTAAAAGTTCATAAACACCCGGCTCGGGAGGTTTTTATTTTTGGAGCAAACTATTCCCCAAAAATTTAATTTTTAAAAGCCCCAATTTAAATTTGTTTCCAAGGAAACTTTTGAAAACGGAACGGGGGCCCCAAATAGTTTAATTCCCCCAATTTTTTTAAATGGGGTTCAACTTTTAAATTAAAATTATCCCCCTTTCCCGGGGTTAAAATTTTAAGAAGAATGGGAAACCCCCTCCTTCTTGCCTTCCCCACTGGGCTTTTCCGGGGCCCCAAATAGGTTTGGGGGAGGGGTAAAAAAAAAGGTTTTTGGTCTTTTTTCCCTTTTTCAAACCAATTTTTTCCTTAAAAAGGAGGGGTTCATAGGGCCCTAATAAGGTTTTGATCCCCTTTTTTGCTGATCGTTTTCCCAAAAGGAGAAAAATAATTTTTGGGAAGGGAAATTTTTTAAAAACCTTTTTAATTTTTGTGGGAGAAACCTTGGAAAAAGGGGTTTTCTGCTTTATAAATTTGGGACAAGAAGGGGCCCCGTTTTTTAAGAAATTGAGAAATTACCCCAAATTTTTGGTTCAACATGATTTTTTTTAAACCGAAAAGGGAAATAAAAATTCCTTAATTTCAAACCTTTTTAAAATCTTTGAAGGAAAATTTTGGACTTTTTCCTTGGTGGAATTAATTTTTTTTTCAAACAATATCCCAGGGAAATTCTATTTTTTTGGGTTACCCTAAAAAAATTTTTGGACTTTTGGGTTTGGGTTTTAAAACCCTTTCCAAAATTTTGAATTAACCCCCAAAACAGTTATTTGGGCCGAGGTGGAAACACCGGGAAATTGCAGGCCCGAAAGGAGGGGAAGTTTGGGAGAGGTAATATGGCCTTTTAAAATGCCTTTTTTTGTCAAAAGTGTTTTTCCGAGAGGAAAATTTATTTTTAATTTTAAAGGTTTTTTTTAAAGGGTTTGGTTTGGGGTTAATTTTTTACCATTTTTTCCCTTTTTTTTCTTTTTAAATTTGATTTTTGGGCCAGGAAGGAAATTCTTTCTTTTTAATTTCCCTTTAAGCATGATTTTAGGGGGTTTTTTGGGTTTTAAATAGGTTTTCTCCTTAAATTTGGGAAAAAAAATTTAATTTTGGGCCGGAAGGGGAAATTTTAAATTTGGTTTGCAATGTTTCAGGCGGGTTTTGAGTTTAAGAGGTAATTTTGGACAATTTAGGGAAAAATTAATTTTGTAACAGGCTTGGGGCCCGGGAAAGTTTTTCCCAAATTTCAGGGTTCAATCAGGTTTAAAGTTTTGAAGGTTTGGGGCCCAAATTTAAACTCCCAAAAAATTTTAAATTTTAAAATTAAAATTTTTTCCTTGACCGAGGAGGAAAGTTTTCCCAAGGTTCCCCGGGACCTATGTAATTTTTTTTAGAAAAGGAAATTTTTAGGGAAAAAATTCTATTTTTCCAAAATTTAATTTTCCCAAAAAAAAGGAAATTGGAAAGAGAAATTTATTTTTCAATTTTAAACCAAAAATTTTTTGATTTAAAATTTAATTATAAATTTTTTTAAAATTAAAAATTCTAAAAAAAGGACTTGCCGAAGGGGACAATGTTACTTCTCAAGTTCGGCCGAAGGCGTTAGGGGGTTTTTAGAAGGTATAATTGGACAATTAACTCCAATTTAATTTTCGTCAAAAAAAACGGGGGAGATTTGCAGGAACGTCAAATTTTTGTCGTTCTTTTTTTCCCAGACCGTAATAAATAAAAATTTTAAAGAGGGTATTTTTTTGGGGACCCCCCCTTTATTTTTCACAAAAAAAATTTTTTTAAAAAAAAAAACTTAGGAGAGGCAATTTTTAAACCCTCTTAAAATTTCACCCCGTAAAAGGGGGAGGGTTTTGGGGGAGAAATATAACTAAAATTTTTTTTATTCCAAAATTTTTTAAATTCGCAATTTTTTATTTCCCAAAATGGAAAAACTATTTGTTAAAAAAAAATTTTTATCAGAAAAATTAAAATTAAATTATGGACAATTTTTCCCCCCAATTTTTTTTTCGTCAATTTTGACAACCCAAGGAAAAAGGCTTTTTCCGTTTGGGAAACTGAAGGGGTGATTTTTAAGGGGGGGGGGATAAAGGAAAAAAACGGAAAAATTTCGGCCCTTGGGGACAAAAAAAAGGGGAAAAACCCTGATTTCTTTACGCGGGGCGGGGAACAAAAAAAAGTTTAAAAAAGAAGGTTTTTTAAAAAAATTTAAAAACTTTTTTGGCCCCCAAAAAAATTAAAATTTTTTTTTCGTCTTCAAAAGTGCTGGGGGGGGGAAAAAAAGGGTTTTTTTTATTTTAAATGGGTTCAGGCCCTTTTTTTAACAGTGGACCCTTTTTCTTTTAGGTGGTAAAAAGGGGGAAGGACATTCCTGCAAAATTCGTCAAAGTGATTTGGGCGAAAAGGGCCTTTTTTCCCCTGGGTAAAAAATTTAACGAAGCAAAAATTTTTTCCGTTTAAAAAAGAATTTTAATATACTTTCAAAAATTGCCAATTAAAAATTTTTTTAAATTTAAAAATTCCCCCCAGTGGAAAGAAAATTTTTTCCCCTTAGTTCAGTGTTTTTGGTAAAATTTCAGGTACGTATGGGTTTTTAAGGAAAATTTTTTGGGAAGAAATTTATAAAAAAAATTTAAAAAAAATTGTAAAACTTAAACCGAGAAAAAACATTCTTCAAAAATTGGCACTTTTAAAATAGTTTAAAAATAATAGGGAAATTATAGCCTTAAATTTGCAGGGGGAAAAGGGGCCAGAAAAAATTTTTTATTTATTTCAAAAATGGTTCGGGATTTAAATATGAAAGTTTAAATAATAGGGACTTTTACAATTTAATTTAATTCAAAATTTAAAATTTGACCCGGGGGAGCAAGGTCTTCCAGCAAGGGTTCGGGGTCCCCATTTTAAAAAACCGTTTTGGGAAAAGGTAAAAAAGGGAAAAATTCTATTTAACCAATTAAAATTTTTTTTCCAAACAAAAAACTTCCCCAGAAAACCTTTTTTCGTTAAATTTAAAAAGGCCTCCCCCTTTTTGGAGTTTAAGGGGTAATATGGACAATCTCCCTCCCTTTAATTTCCCCTCGGGGGAAAACACGGGGACCCAAGGGTTTTCTGGTCCGGGTTAGGGACGTTAACCAAAGGGACTTTTAAGAAAAAAGGTAATATGGAAATCTGGAAAACCTAACAGTGAGCCCGAAAGATTGTCTTTTAAATTTTTGGGGGCCCCGAAAGAGTGACGTTTAGAGGGGGAAATTTAGGGGAAAATTTTTTCTCCCAATTTAAATTTGGGCAACAGGGGACGGGGACCGAGGGGAAAGTATTCTGTCAATTTTCCCGGGGCCCGAAAGGCAATGACGTTTAGAGAGGTTAATATGGACAATCTATGCCAATTAATTTCGTCAACAGTGATTACCGAGAGGAAATCTATTCTCGTCAATGTTCGGCCGTAACAGTAAAGTTTAGAGGGGTTTAAATATGGACAATTTCTGCCAATTAATTTCGTAAACCCAGTAAACTTGCCCGGAGGAATTCTATTTCGTCAATGTTCAGGCCGTAGAAATGACGTTTAGAGAGGTAATATGGACAATCTACTCCCAAATTTAAATTTCGTCAAAATGATTTGGGGCCGAGGGGAATTCTATTTTTCGTCAATTTTCAGGCCGAAAAGCAGTGACGTTTAGGGGGGGGGGGGGGAAGGTTTTTAGGACAATTTTACTGCCTTTAAATTTTCGTAAACAGTAAATTGCCCGAGGGGAAATTCTTTTCCCCGTCAATTTTTCAGGCCGAAAGGCTTGACGTTTAGAGGGTTTAATAGGGAAAAAAAATCTACTGCCAATTAATTTCTTAAACCCGTGACTTGCCCGAGGGGAAATTCTATTTCGTCAATTTTCCCGGGCCGTAACAGTAAAGGTTTTGAGGGGTTTAATATGGCCAATCAAATGCCAATTAATTTGAAAACAGGGGACTTGACCGAGGAAAGTTATTCTCGTCAATTTTTTCGGGCCGAACAGTAAAGTTTAGAAAAGGGTAATAGGGGCCAATCTACTCCCCTTTTTAATTTGTCAACAGTGACTTGCCCGAGGGGAAAGTTATTCTCGCCCATTGTTCACCCCCCGAAACGGGGGAAGGTTTAAAGAGGTAATAGGGGGACAATCTACTGTTTTTAAATTTCGAAAAAGTGACTTGACGAGAGAAAAAGTTTATTTCTTTAATGTTCGGGCCCGAAAACAGTAAAGTTTAGAGAGGTAATTGGGAAAATTTTACTAAAAATTAAAATTTCGTAAACAGGGATTTGGGACCGAGAGAAAAAGTTATTCTCGTAAAGTTTCAGGCCTTTTAAGAAATTACGTTTAGGAGGAAATTATGGACAATCAAACGGGCCTTTTTAAATTTCGTAAACAGTGACTTGACCGAGGAAAGTCTATTTCGTCAATGTTCAGGCCTAATCAGTAAAGTTTAGAGAGGTAATATGGACAATTTTTTCCAATTTTTTTTCGTCAACAGTGCTTGACCGGAGAAAAGGGTCTATTCTCTTTCCAATGTTCGGGCCCGAAAAGAAATGACGTTTAGAGGGGGAAATTTTGGGGACAATCTATTGAAATTTTAATTTTTCGTAAAAAGGACTTGCCCGAGAAAAAAAAATCTTTTCTTTAAGGTTCGGGCCGTAATCAGTGAAGTTTAGAGAGGTAATATGGAAAAATCAAAGGGCCAAAAAATTTTTCGTAAAAGTAAACTTGCCCGGAGAGGAAAGATATTTTTCGAAAATGTTCGGGCCGTAACAGTAAAGTTTAGAGGGGTAATATGGCCCAATCTACTCCCAATTAATTTCGTTCAATAGTGATTTGACCGAGAGGAAAGACTATTTCTTTATGTTCAGGCTGTAATCAGTGAAGTTTAGAGAGGAAATGGAAAATTACTGCCAATTAATTTCGTCAAAGGGGACTTGCCCCGAGAGCAAAAGGCCACCCCGGGGAAATTTGGTTCAGGCCGTAAGCAGTGACTTTTTTAGGGGAGGAAATATGGACAATCTATCCCAATTAATTTCGTAAACAGTGCTTGACCAAGAGCAAAGTCTATTCTCGTAAATTTTTCGGGCCCCAAAGCAGGGGACTTTTTGAGTGGAAAAATTATGGACAATTATTCCCAAAATTAATTTCGTAAATTGTGACTTCCCCCGAGAGGAAAGGACTATTTCGTTATGTTCAGGCTGTAAAAGTGAATTTTAGAGATTTTAATATGGAAAATCTACTCCCTTTTTAAATTTCGTAAATTTGTGTTTTTGACCGGGGGGGAAAAAGACTATTTCTATTTTCCCGGCCTGTAACCCAGTGACGTTTAGAGAGGTAATTTTGGACAATCTACTCCCAATTTAAATTTTCGTCAATTGTAAAATTGCCCGGAGAAAAGGGGTCTATTCTCGTCAATGTTTCAGACCGTAATCAGTGAAGTTTTTAGAAAAAGGTTTTATGGGCCCAATCAAACTGCCAATTAATTTCGCCCAACATTTACTTGCCCGGGAGAGAAAAGGGTCTATTTGTTCAATGTTCAGGCCGTAAGCAGGGGAGTTTAGGAAGGAAATATGGCCCTTCTTTTTTCCCCCCCAATTTTAATTCGCAACAGGATTTGGCCCCAAAAGGGGCCCAAAGGGTTTTCTATTCTCGCCCAATGTTCGGGGCCGTAAGAAAGTGATTTTTGGGGAGGGGAAAATATGGACAATCTCTCCCAATTAATTTCGTCAACATTTGACTTGACGAAAAGCAAAGTCTATTTCGTCAATGTTCGGGCCCTTTAGAAATGACGTTTAGGGAGGGTTAATATAGGAACAATCAAACTCCCAATTAATTTCGTCAACAGGGGACTTGCCCGAGAGAAAAAGGTTATTCTGTCAATGTTCGGGGCCCGAAAGCAGTGACGTTTAGAGAGGTAATATGGAAAATTCTACTCCCCAATTTAAATTTTCCCCGCCCAACCCAGGGGACTTGCCCGGAGGCAAATTTCTTTTCCCTCGTCAATTTTCAGGCCCGTAGCAATGACGTTTAGAGAGGAAATTTAGGGAAAACAAATTCAAATTGCCAAATTAAATTTTCGAAAACAGTGATTTGGGCCGAGAGCAAAGTTTTTTCTCGCCCATTTTTTCAGACCCGAAATCAGTGAATTTTAGAGAGGAAAATTATGGAACAATTACTCCCATTTCCCAAAATTGTTTTTTCGTAACCCGTGATTTGACCGAGAGCAAATTTCTATTCTCGTCAATTTTTAAAGGCCCGTAGCAAAAATGACTTTTAGAGAGGTAAAATGGAACAAATTACTCCCCCAATTTTTTAAAATTTTCTTTCAAACCGGGGTTGATTGGGCGAGGGCAAAGTTTTATTCTCGTCAATGTTCGGGCCCGGTAAGCGTGCGTTTAGAGGGGGAAATAGGGAAAAATCTACTGCTTTTTAAATTTCCCGTAAAACAGTGACTTAAACGAGAGCAAAGTTTTATTTCGTCAATGTTCGGGCGTAGCAATGGCTTTTTTAGAGAGGTAATTAGGGGAAAATCTATGCCCAATTTAAATTTTCGTCAACAGTGATTTGACCAAAGAGCAAAAGTCTATTCTCGTCAATTTTTCAGCCCTTTAATAAGTAAAGTTTAGAGGGGTTAATAGGGCCAACCCTATAAAAAATAATTTCGTCAACAGTGACTTGAGGGGAGAGCAAAGTTTTTTTCCCTCGTCAATTTTTCAGGCCGAAAGCATTTGATTTTTTAGAGAGGTAATATGGACAATCTACCCCAAATTTTAATTTTCGTCAACATTTAACTTTGACCGAAACCCCAAAAAGTTTTTTCCTCTAAATTTTCCCACCCGGGGAAAAGCATGACTTTAAATTTGGGAAAATTATGGACAATTTTACCTCCCAAAATTTTTTTTCCCGTAAAATTTGTAAACTTTGCCCCGAGACCCCAAAGGGTCTATTCTCTTTTATGCCACCCCCTGTTAAATCAGTGAAGTTTAGGAGAGGTAATAGGACAAATTACTCCCATATTTAATTTCGCCCAACAAGTGATTTGGGCCAAAGAGCAAAAGTTATTCTCGCCCCAATTTTTCGGGCCCGTACCCAATGACTTTTTTAGAGAGGTAATATAGAAAATTTCTCTCCCAATTAATTTCGTCAACAGGGGACTTGACGAGAGCAAAGTCTTTTTCTCGTCAATTTTCGGGGCCGTAAGCGGGTGACGTTTAAGAGGTAATAGGACAATTATCCCCAATTTAAATTTTCCCGTCAACAGTGATTTGACCGGGGGAGAAAAGGGTCTATTCTGGGTCAATGTTCGGGGCCGTAGCAATGAGTTTGGGAGAGGAATATGGACAATTACTCCAAATTAATTTCGTCAAAGTGACTTGACCGAGAGAAAAAAGTCTTTTCTCGTCAATGTTCGGGGACCGTAATCAGTAAATTTTTAGAGAGGTAATAGGGCCCCTTTCCTACTGCCAAATAATTTCGTAAAACGGGATTTGACGAGAGGAAAGTTTTTTTCTCGTCAATTTTTCGGGGCCCTTTAATCAGTGAAGTTTAGAGAGGTAATATGGACAAACAAATCCCAATTAATTTCGTCAATTGTGACTTGACCGAGGGGAAAAAGGGACTATTTTTCCTTTATTTTAAGGCTGTAACAGTAAAAGTTTAAAAGGGGAAATATGGACAATCTCTCCAAATTAATTTGGGTAAACAGTGATTTGGGACCGAGAGAAAAGTCTTTCAGGTCAAATGTTCGGGCCCGAAAAGCAGTGACGTTTAGAGAGGGGTAATTTGGAAAATTTCTACTCCCAATTAATTTCGTAACAGTGATTTGGGACCAAAAAGAAAAGTTATTTCGTAAATTTGTTCGGGCCCCTTTAAGCAGTGACTTTTTAAGAGAGGTAATATGGCCAATCTATTCCCAAATTTAATTTCGTCAATTGTGACTTGCCCCGAGGGAAAGGGGGACTATTTCGTTATGTTGGGCTGTAATCAGTGAAGTTTAAAAGAGGTAATATGGACAATTTTACTCCCAAATTAATTTCGTAATTGTGACTTGCCCGAGAGGAAAGCTTTTCTCGTTATGTTCGGGCTGTAAGCAGTGACGTTTAGAAAAGGAAATTTTGGGGACAATTACTGCCAATTAATTTCGTCAATTGTGACTTGCCCCGAGGGGAAAAAGTCTATTCTCGTAAAATTTTAAGACCGTAATCAGTGAAAGTTTAGAGAGGAAATTAGGGACAATCTACTCCCAAATTTAAATTTTCGTAAACAGTGGACTTGCCCGAGAGCAAAAGTTTTATTTCGCCCCCCAATTTCGGGCCGTAAGAAAGTGACTTTTTGAAAAGGTTTTATAGGGGCCCAATTTTTCTCCCAAAATTTAAATTTTCGTCAACAGTGATTTGGGACCGGACCCAAATTTCTATTCTGCCCAATGTTCGGGCCCGGGTAAGCATTTGGACTTTTTGAGAGGTAATTATGGACAATCTACTCCCAAATTTAATTTTTCGTCAACAGTGATTGACCGGGGAGCAAAGTCAATTTCGTCAATGTTCAGGCCGTAGAAATGACGTTTAGAGAGGTTTTAATGGACAATCTACTCCCCAATTTTTTCAAAAAACGTGACTTGACCGAGAGCAAAGTTTATTTTTCGTCAATGTTCGGCCGAAAGAAATGACGTTTAAGAGTTAATATGGACAATCTACTCCCAATTTAAATTTTCGTCAACAGTGACTTGACCGAGGGGCAAAGTCTATTCTCGTCAATGTTCGGGCCCGTAAAAATAAAGTTTAGGGAAGGGTTAAAAATGGAAAATCTACTCCCCTTTAAAAATTTCCCCCCGTCCCCCGGGTTTTGACCGCGACGCTTTTTCGTTTTTCCCAATATTTTTAAAGGTTTGGCCCCAATCTCTGCTTTTAATTTGGGTTAAAGTCCCCCTTGCCGGAAAAGAATTTCTTCAATTTTCGGGAAACATCCCCTTTGGGGGAAATTTACTCTATGGAAATTTTTTTTTCCCGGCCCCCGGGGAACTTGACCGGAAAAAAAGTTATTTTCGTCAATGTTCAGGCCGTAGAAATTGACGTTAAAGAGAGGTAATAGGGGCCAATTCATGCCAATTTTTTGGGGGAAACAGGGGATTTGACGAGACCCAAAGTCTATTCTCGTCAATGTTCAGGCCTTTAAAGCAGTGATTTTAGAGGGGGAAATATGGAAAATTTCAAATCCCAATTAAATTTCGTCAACAGTGACTTGCCCCGAGAGCAAAGTCTTTTTCTCGTCAAGGGTTCGGGCCGTAGAAATGACTTTTTAGAGAGGTAATAGGGGAAAATTTAAATGCCAATTAAATTTTCTTTCAACAGTGATTTGGGCCCGAGAGCAAAGTCTATTCTCGTCAATTTTTCGCCGTAATCATGAAGTTTAGAGAGGTAATAGGCCCAAATCAAATCCCAAATAATTTCGTCAACAGTGACTTGAGCGGAGCAAATTTTAAATTCTGGGTCAATGTTCAGGCCGAAAGCAGTGACGTTTAGAGAGGTAATATGGAAAATCTTTTTCCCAAATTTAAATTTCGTAAACAGTGATTTGGGGCCCGAGAGCAAAGTCTATTCTCGCCAATGTTCGGGCCCGAAAGGGCAGTGCCTTTTAAAGAGGTAATATGGACAATTACTCCCAATTAATTTCGTCAATTTTGACTTGACGAGAGAAAAGTCTATTCTCTTTTTTGTTAAAGGCTGAAATCAGTGAAGTTTAGAGGGGTAAAAAAGGGGACAATCTCTCCCCAATTAATTTCTTTTAAACAGTGACTTAAAAAAGGGGAGAGGGGCCAAAAATTTCTATTTCCCTTCGATTTTCTTTTTTTCCCAGGCTCCGTAGCAAAATTGAGTTTAGAAAAGGTTAATTTTATAGAAATTACTGCCTTCAATGGTTAAATTTTTCCCCCCGTCCAAAACCCCAGTGCCCCCCTTGCCCCGAGAGCAAATTTCCTTAATTCCCCCCGTAAATTTTGTTCGGCCCCGTAAGAAAGTGCCCCCCGTTTTTAGAGAGGTTTATGGAAAAATTTACTGCAATTTAATTTCGTAAACCCAGTTGCCCCTGCCGAGGGGCAAAGTCTTATTATGGGTCAATGTTAAGGCCGGGTTACCCAATGACGTTTGGGAGGGTAATATGGACAATCTCCCGGCCAATTAATTTCTTTTAAACAGGGGACTTGCCGAGGGGAAAAAGCCCTTTTTCTGTCAATTTTCGGGCCCTTTAATCAGTGAAGTTTAGAGAGGAATAGGGGCCAAATTTTAACTGCCAAAAAATTTTTCGTAACAGTGACTTGACCGAGAGGAAAGTATTTTTGGGTCAATGTTCGGGCCCGTAATCAGTGAAGTTTAGAGAGGTAATAGGGGACAATCTATTTCCCAAATTTAAATTTTTTCGAAAAACAGTAAATTGAGCGAGGGGAAAAAGTTTTATTCTCGTCAATGTTGGGCCCGTAAGCAGGACTTTTTGAAAAGGAAATTTATGGACAATTACTGCCAATTAATTTCGTCAACAGTGACTTGCCCGGAGAGCAAAGTCTATTCTCGTCAATGTTCAGGCCGTAAGCAGTGCCGTTTAGAGAGGTAATATGGACAATTTTAACTGAAAATTTAAATTTTTCGTCAATTGTGACTTGCCCGAGAGAAAAGTCTATTTCTTTTAATTTCAGGTTTGAAATAAAGTGAATTTTTAGAGGAGGTAATATGAATAATCTATTGATTAATTTTGTCATGTTTATTGTGAAAAAAATGATCCATATTATAATTTTTCATTTTGCTTTTTATCAAATATCGTTTTCTAAAATTTTAAAACTTTTTCTATGCACTTTTGGACACATTTTTGTTTCCTAAACAATTAAAGTTTTGGAGATAAGAAATCAAAAATTTAGTGTTTGTAAAAAAAACTAATTTCATTGGGGAAAAATGGGGGCCCGGGTTTATTGATGGGTTTGGAAACAATTAATTCCCATTATGGGAATTTAAGCCTTAAGTGGGGGGGGTCAATTTAACCCCAAAATTTAAAAGGAGATGTGGAAAAAAACCCCTGGGCATGTCAAAAGTAACTCAATTTGTTTTCCCCTTAAATCAGTGTAAAGAGGCGGGGTTACCCATAACCCGATTTCCCCCTGCCATGTAAATTTTTGGATGTAACTGTTGGGAAACGCGGCCCAAAAAACAAATCTTACTTTTGTTTTGTACTTTAAAACTAAAAAATTTTTAATTTTGGGAATTTTTCCCTGGGGACGATAGATCTACCTTTTCAAAAGTTTGATGTTTCTGAAACGTAGAGTTATTCCTTAAGGTGGTTTCAATCGGTTTTGATCAGTTGACTATTTTCCCCAAATTTTTTAAACAAAACTTTTTTAATGAACCCCTTTTTGCGACGGGAAAAAAATTTTTTAAAAAATTTTAAAAAAATACATTTGAAAATTGTGGCCTTTTGAAGTGATGGATTTAAACTGATTTAAAAAATTTTAAGACAAAAACCCTTTATAGTAAAAATTTAAATTTTTTAAAATACGGTTTTTTTCACATAAAGAGGGGTTTTAAGTTGGGGTTTTTTATTTCTTTTTTTTAATTTTTAAAAAATGTATAATTTTAAAAAAACACCTCATGCAAAACTTTTTTGGGCAATAAATTAAAAGAAAAAATTTGGGTTCGCAAATAACATTGTTCTTGTGGGGAAAATCGACAGCCTCTGTAAAACTTTTTAAAAAACTAATTCAAAATGTAAATTTTAAACCTTTTTTCGGTTCTGCAAGTTTTTTGCAGAACACCATCGGGTTAGTAATTTATTTTATAAAACATTTACTTGCTAAAAACACCCAAAAATTTTTAAAAAACCAAAATTTTGGGGAATTTTTTTGGGGAGTTTCTTTTTTGCAGAAGTATGTTTTCTTTTTTTTTTACGGAAGAAAAAAATGAAAAATAATAAAGGGAAAAACAATCGTGTTTGGGCCCCAAAATGTTTATAACAAATGAACTGTTTCCCGCGTACTGTGTCGGGTATAATCACAGACGAGATTATTATGCACGTCCCTTAACGATGGACAAGTTTCGAATATCTTTTTGGGGACAGGGAAAAATTCTTTTTTTCCCCAGACGAAAGGGAAAATTGGCAAAAAAATAAGAAAATTGGGGTTTGGGAAAAATAAAAACTTTTTATTGTTGTTTCATTTATAAAGTTTTTAAATGTTTTTTTTACATTATTTTTATTTGCAATTGGGCGCCCAAAGTAAAAAATTTTAAAAAAAAGAATCTAAAAGACAAGTATTTCATAAAATGTTAGTACAAGTTTTAAGTCTAAAGGGGTTTTTCTAAAATTTTTAGCAAATTTTTTAAAAATTTTTTTTACCGTTTGGGAAAAAGATTTTTCTGCATGTTTTTTTTCGGGACAATTTGTATAATTTTTCAAGCCTCCTAAAAACATATTTATATTTTGTTTAAAAATGGAAAAACATTTGGGTTTTTTTACTTCCCCAAAAGGGAAATTTTTAATTTAGCTGTTCTTTCACAGGCAAACCCCCGCTCTTTTTTGTGTTTACAAAAAAGATTTCCACGATGTCAGGTGAGTTTTTTTTTTTTTTTTTTTCAAAAAATTTCAATTTTTAAATTACTTTAATTGACCTGGTTTTTTTGCGGGGGAAAATCAAAACCAAAAACAAGAAAGGTTTATTATAAAAGTTTTATATTTTTTTTTTGAAAATTTTTTTAAAAAAATTTTTGCAAATGGCCCAAAAAAATTTGTCCAGTATGGAAAAATTTTTTTGGGGGGGTTCGAAGGTTAAATTCGGTTTGACGTTTTCGTTTTTCCAGTTTTTTGCTAGTGGAGGAAAAAACATCAAAACCCCTATTTTTTACTATGAAAAAAAAAATATAAAAAAACTCGAGTTTTTTTTAAAATCACTGTTTAAAAAAAAATAATTACACTTGAAAAATTTTAAATTACATTAAATTGTCCCTTGTTTTTTTCCTGCGCTTTTTTGTGGGAAAAAAGGGAAAATTTTTTTTCCTTTTTTAAAAGGGAATTTTAATAGGGTTTGAATGAAAAAAGAGCGGTTTAAAAAAAATTCCTAAAGCTCTTTACCGAAACGTCGACTTTAAAAATGTCTTCAATTTGAAACCTCTTGGGGCGATTAAGTTTTTAAAATTTTAAAAGGTTTATTTATCAACTATTTCACTAAATTTTACTTGTTTTTTTGAACTTCGATTAATTAAAAAAAAATGTTTTTTAAAACCCCGATTCTTATAGTTTTTTTTCGACAGTAGAGGCATCAAAAAAAGACATACAAATCTTGCCCCCAAAAAAATGAACATTAATTTAAAATCAAGTTTGCTGTATGTAAATTCGGGGCCCTTTTACTGAGAGCTTTTTCTTATTTAAAATAACTACTGAAGTTTTTATCGTTTAAAGAGGCTGAAAAGAACATCGTAAAATCAATATTTTTTTCAAATAAGTGAAAAGTTTTTTTGGGTTTTTCGGCGAAAGTTATCTTGAAATCTACTTTAATTAGTTAAAAATGTGCTATTTCCGGGAAATGCAAAAAGGTTTTAATTTCTTCAATGTTTTTTTAAATTTTTTTCGATTTCCAAATGTTTACGGGGATTCTGAATAATAGATATCTGGTTAAAAAAAGCGATTGTGGAAACCGGGGGCGTGATAATACTTAAAGACACGGGGTGACACGACCGGTCCGACTTGTCATTAGAGGTGTCGGCCATGTTTGGTTTTTTATCCCATAGGAACAATGTTGTTTTCGAACCCAAAAAGACGGCCAGGGGTATCCAAAATTTAAAAAGTTAAATTTTTGAAACAGGGTTTTTTCCAAAAAAAAATTTATTCAAACAAAAATTAAAATTTTACGTTGGAAGGGTTTTTTACCCTTCCCCAAATTTGTTTTACAAAAAAAAAAATTTTTAGTTTTCAGGGTTTTTAAATTTTCCCCCTGTTTTTCCAAAAAATTGGGGTTAAAATTAAAATATCGAAAACAAAAAAAATTGCGATTATGGTTTAAAGTTTAAAATGACGCCTATGCCCCAAAATTTTTGGGCAAAAATAACCCAAAAAAAAAATGGATTCACAAAAAACTTTGTTTTTATTTGATTTAAAAACCCAACCCTGGCCGAAAAGCCTCTGCAGAATCTTCAGTTTAAATTTTGGATTTTTAAAAAAGATTAGAAAGTCCGAGTTGATTTCCAAAAGTTACCAAAAAAGTCTTTAAACCCCTTATTGGAAGCTTAAAGGGGATATATGACATGCCCCAAAAAAAATTAAAAATTCTATAAATCTGTTTTCGTTATTAAAATTTTTTGGGTTGTACATTATTAAAAAATTTAAAATCGTGTTGGTTTCAGGTTTTTTCTCTAACATCAAACTTAAGCTCAAAAAGTGTTATCGTGAAACTTAAAAGCAAAAAAAATCTGTTGGATACAAAACCCAAATGCCACGCCAAAAAAAAAGTTTATTAATACGCAATTTAAAGATATTTCTTTTTTATAAAAAGTAAAAATATTATTAACAATATACATGAAACATTTGTTATTTATCCAGCATTAATGATATCAGTGAAATATATTTTCTTAGTTTTAGAAATTATCTCCTTTTTTTATATGTTAATTTTACTTACTAATCAAAAAAACGGAGCGTAAATGTTTTGCATTGGTTTTTTAAAATTTTTTCCCCTTTTTGTTCGTAAATATTATTTATGCCCAAAACATTTTGAAAAAGTACCCATTTTTAAAATTAAAAACGTTACTTTTTCCCAAAAATTTTCATCTGATCACTTTTGGGTTTTAGACAATTTACACCTGCATTTTTTAAAATAAAGCCCCCTCATTATTTTTAAATAAAAAATCTCAAGAGTTAAAACTATATGAAATTTTTGTAAAAACCATTTGGTTTTAAAACAAATAAAAACGTTTACTTTTAAAAAAGTATCATACAAAAAAAAAAGTTGACCCTTCGTTGACAACACTTTGTAAATCAATGAAGTCGTAAGTTTTTAATATTATTCGGTTAAAATTGATACAAGCAAAAAGAACCCTTGGGGTTATTCAAATTTAAGATTTTGGGGGGGGGGCCAAAAAGAAAGGGATTTGGGGCGAAACTTTATAGTAAAAAACATATCCAAAAATAAAAATCGATTTAATGGAGGGCGACATGGGAAAACTTGTAAAATTTCGGGGGCCGGGTTTTGGGGCGGAAAAAACCAAAAAAAGAAAGGGAAAATTTCTTTTTGGGGGGGGGCGAAACTTTTTGATTAAAAAAACATATCCAAAAATTTCAATTTGATCAAAGGATTCGAAAATGAATTCTTGTAATATTTGGGGGGGGACCAAAAAAAGAAAGGGATTCTGGTCGAAACTTTATAGATAACAACATATCCCAAAAATACAACGATTTAATGGGGTCAACCCTGAATTCTTGTAATTTTCGGGGGGGGACACAAAAAAGGGAAAAAATTTGGTCGAAACTTTATAGATAAAAAACATATCCAAAAATACAAAACGATCAATGGAGTCGACATGAATACTTGTAAAATTTCGTAAAAAACGAAGGCTTTTTTGAAAAAATTGGCCTTAAAAAAAAAAAAAAAACTTCCAAAAGTACCCCAGCGAGTTTCCCCAATCAAAAAACCAAACTTTTGTCAGTAATATATAGAAACATTGGGGGGGGGGCACTTTTTTTTTTTTAAGTTATGTAAGTATAAATTAAAAGTGTGTTCGGGGGCATTCGCATTTCCCGGGCGTTTAAATTTGTTTTAAAGGGCTCTTCGCCCTACCCCTTACAGGGCGTTTAAAAGGTATACCGGACTCTTCGCACTTTAAATTTCAGTCGTTTAAAAGTGTATCCCGGGCACTTCGCACTTCCCCTTACAGTCGTTTAAATTTTGTATCCGGACACTTCGCCTTCCATTACAGTCGTAAAAGTGTATCCAGACATGTTTCCCCTTTCCACTTACACAGTTGTAAAAAGCTCCCCATCGTGCTTTATGCCATGTTTTTAAATCTTTAAGGGATTTTTTTTAAAAAAAAAATTTTTGTAATGTCAAACAATAGGGATCTTTTTTGTTTTTCAATGATTTTTTATCAAAGATTGTTGTAAGTAATTAATAAAAATTTAGCAAAATCCCAAAATCGCTTCTTACCAGTTTATATGTAGGAAAGGTAGGTTTTTTCCCGTTTCAAAACCCAAATTTCTACGTTTAATCTTTTAAAACCCTTTATTGTTAAAGCGTACAAAAATAAAGGTTTGCTTAGCGATAGTTCCCAAAAAACAAAAAGAAAGGGAAGAAAATATAACGAAAGAAATTTTTATAGGCCCAAAATTGGGGGCTTTAGTTCCAGCGCCCCAGTATAATAAAAAAAAATGGTTCCCAAAGGGAAATTGGGACAAACTTTCCCCCATATTTTCCTTAAAAAAACAAAACCCTTTAAAAAATACCGTTTTTTATTCCCAAAAAAAGTTTTTTCCATATCTCAAAAACTACTCAAGTGAGAGGAAAAAGGTTTTTACTAAAAAATTTTTAATGTAAATTTTTATCTTTCCCCGAAAAAATTTTTTTTAAAAACGTTTTTAAACCGTTTTTTTTGCAAAATTCCATTTTTGTATGTTTTTGGGCCCCTAATAAATAAAAAAAAAATTAAAAAAAAATTTTAAAAATGAAAAAAAAAAAAGGTTTTGGGTTTTTTGGCTAAAAACCCTTCAAAAATTGATCCATCCTTTGGTCTCCAGCGAAAATGCAAAATAAGGACAGACATCCATTTTTTTTTTCAAAAAACTTTTTTTGGGGGTTTTGGGGAAAGCTAAAAATGATTTTTTAGATCAACTTTAAAAAACCCCCCCTTTTTTTGGACAATCACAATACTTTCTCTATGCTTAAACGCATATTTGGGGGAAAAAAAAAAAAACTCTTAACACAGGGAAATTTAAATTTAAGTTTAAATTTTTGATTTTTCCCAAATTGATTTCCAAAAGCCCCTCACTACAGCAAGTGCTGGAACTTTCGGGGAGGTTTTGACCTACAAAAGACCAATGACGTGACGATATTAGCCAAACCGTAACCCACTTGTTTAAAAAATTTTGAGTTTTATTTTATGATTTGCGGATTTTCTTATTGTTTTTTTGTTTACATATTTATTTTTTCTTTTCGATTAAGGCTTTTTTGTACATTGCTGGGGTTTGCGGGCTCTTGGCAAAATTTGTTTGGGGTCAGAGCTTCATTGAAAACGCCACTTAAAAACGAGGAAAACGTGTAAAGTTGAAAGATTTATTTAAAATCCGAATAATGTTTGAAAAATTAAAAATATTTTTTTTCAAAAGTAAGACCGCGGGGAAAACCCGCTAGTAATTAGTTTTTTAAAAGCCCTTTTTTAAAAGAAATTTTTTACATACGTTTTTAAATTTTTTAACATGCTTTACTGATAAAAATATATAAAATTTTTACGTTTAAAAAAAATTAAAAAGATAGCATTTTACCCTTAAAATTTGTCAGTTTTTTTTTCTAAAAAATATCGGGGTTTTTTTTTCTCCAGCCGAGATAAAAAGGGTTTTCTGATTAAATTGCGGGGTCATTTAAAAAAAAAACGCGATATTTTTCGTTGATGGGAAAAAAAATACAAAGGGGGATGGTCCCCAAAAAAGGTTTGAAAGATATTTTAAAAGGACCCGGGGAAATGGCGAGGATGAAAAAAAAAAAAAACGGAGCTTTAAACCCGGGGAAATTTAAATTTATGGGTTAGCAGAACAAAACGGGGTTCACAATAACACAGGGGGGGGGGAGGGGGGGCCCCATTTTTGGGGGGCATACTTATACCCAAAATTTCCCTTCCTCCTGGGGGGGCCCCCCCCACCCATGTTTTTTGGGCCTGCAACACACGTCCGTGTTTTACCCGGAACCTGAAAATCCAAGGATTCCCTTTAAACGATGGAACTAAAATTGGGGGGCGGGACTTTTATTCTTTTTTAATCGACCCGGCAAAAGAATTTCCCTGTTTCTTTTTTCCAAAATGGGGGTTAAAAAACGGGGAGTTAGTATTTCCGGTAAATGTGTAGTTGAAGGGAGGTGGGGGCAATGACGCTACAAACAGCGGCAACGAAGGGGCCCGGCAATGATCTGTTAAATATTCCCGTTTATAATACGGGGAGTAGTAGTTTTGTAAGGTGTTAAATGAGAGAGTGGGGGGAGCCGGTGTGGTAAAGGGGATCTGGTCCTGAAGGACGTTTTATCCTAGTTGCCCCTTTACGATTTTAAAAATTTGGGGGAAAAATTGAAGACTGGCTGGCTGTCATTTGAAACCCAAAAAATAACAATTTTCTCCTTTGAAGAATTTGGATTGTTTCGTTAATTTTAGTGGCTTTTGTTGCATCTCAAAACCCATATTTAAAGAAAGGTCGTTTTAAAAACTAATTTAATTTTTAACCCCCCCTTTTCTGGGGGGGCAAAGTTTTTTTGAGGGTTGAGGCTAGGTTCCATGCTTTTGGTTTCCTTTTTTTCCCAAAACGGCGTCCGCTCAATGGTTTGGGCCCTTTGACCCTGGACTTTTAAATAAAAAGAAGGGGCTGGGGGGGTGTCCATGTTGGATGGTAGTCAAGGTTTGGAAGTCGGTTTTTAGGGAAAAAGAACTTGGTGTCGGGCTTGTCAGTTAGCTGAAAAAAACAGCCAACAAATTTTGGTTGTATTCCCCGTAAAGCTGGGGAGGTCCCATAGTTTCCCGGGTGTTTTGGGGTATAATAAATCCCCTTTTGGGAAAAAGTTTTAACCCCAGTTAGTAACCGCTACCCCTTATCCACCCCTCATTTTCATCATTCGGTTTGGGATTTTAAAAAAGCATAACGTTGTGTCGGGTTTTCATAAATAAAAATGTAAATCTTATAGCATTACTGTTTTTAACCAATCATAAACCCCAAAAACTGGGCGGAGCGATTTGTGTAATACGTAAATTTGGGGAAAAAAAAGGCAATTTTTTTTTAATGGAAATAATACTGAAAAAAAAATTTTTTTGTTATTTAATTTAGGTGTAATTTATTGATTTTACGAAATTTGCTTCTCAGAAAATTAAGTGGGAGCGGGTTTATTCGCTCATCATTTATTGCAACAATTCACAAAATTAAAACTTTCACACTTTCATAATTTTCTAAAAAAACACCTTAAAGTTTTTATATTTGCACATTGTTATTGTTGTGTAGGATGTTTAAAAAATGTTTGGTGGGGGGCATTTAGGTTTATTAAAATTTGGGGGGTTGACTGGTTATGAGGGTTTTAATACAGTATGGTGGGGACCCTATAATGGGGGAAATCCCCCTTAAGGGCTGCCCCCAACAAATTTAAAAGCGAAAAAAAAGCTGGCTTAGCTTCCAAAGTCCCAAAAATTATGTGAGGGATTGTAAATGTTTGGGGGAATGAAAGGGGCCAAAAGGGTAGCAGGGGGGGGCCTTTGGGGGGCGGTTGGGGGGGGGCGGCAAAGGGGGCCCCGACGTGATGGGCACTCGCCGTTAAATGAAGCGACGTCCACCGCGTCAGTTCATGTACTCCCTGTGGTTCCTCCGGGACGCGCCGGCAACCCGGCGTTTCCCCCTGGGGCGGTGGGCAGGCCCGCCCCCGTCCACAGTTTCCCCTGGCCCCCGGGCTTACTGGGCCCCGCACAGCGGTACCTCAAGGCTCAGCTTTCCCCTGAACCATAGTGTGGGCCCTACCCAACGTCGCTCGGAAAAGGGCTTCGCCCCACTGCTTACCTTTTTTGTACACGGGATTCCTGGGGCCTGACGCCCCGGGCAACATATACGCCGTCCCCCTGGGGCCCCCATTGCTACACATGCCCCCGCCCCTGGACCTCTGTCCCTGCCTAAAAAAGGGACAGAGGGCCCGCCGGGCCCCCGCTTGTTAAGCCGTTCCCAGTTTTGAAAGCCCTTTTCCCTTTGTTACTATTTCCCCTCCCGGGACCGAACCCTTTCCCCCCTTTACTGGAAAGCCCCGCCCCTGCTGCCAAACCGCCCTAAATTTCCCGACACGCCTTTTTAGGCCCCGTATTTCCCCCCCTTGGGGAGATGGTTTCGGGCATCCCGGGGCCTTCCCCCAGATCCGACAAGGGAATCACCACCTGCCATTCCTCCACGTCAGCAGAAAGACAGCCCTCTCCACCACCCCCCAAACCTTTCCCCCCGTTTTCTTTCCCAAAACTTCCGACGCCTCGGATCAAGTTAAAAGTCACCCCTATCCCGACCCCAAAAACCCGGGAAATAAAAGAGGAAAGGGAAAGGGGGATAGTGGGGGTCGTAGGCATCCCGTGACGGCCCTGTCAGATTTCAACCCCCGTTCTCAACCAGAACTACGGCAAGTCCAAGTCTTTGCTAGCAGGGGACCAAACCCCGGGGAGAAAATCCTTTACGAGGGGCCCCGTGTACAACCTTTTCAGTTCTGGACCTACGTTCAAGGTCAATATTGCTACCCGAAACACGCTCGAAGGCACCTCAACCCGTACCTGTGAAAACTCCCCAAACCAAAACCCCCCTAAGAGGAGGTTCGTTGTGGACATGAAAAGTGCCGGGATTATCCTTGTAAGACCCTGCGGCAGCAAATTTCCTAGTTACTACTTCGGGCACAAGCACCCCCAGTATGGCCCCCCTCTGGAGGAAACCCAAAAGCAAACATTTCCTCCAGCGTGGAGCTCCCCCCGCACCGTCAGAAATCAAAAAACGTCCCAACTGAACCCTATGAAATCACCCCCCCGGGACTTTCAAGTGCCGCGGCGTCTCAGAAAGATTTGGAAACCTCACAATTGACCGTTAAGGGAAATTTTAACCCATCGCTATTTTGAATTTAAAAAGAAAAAAACCCTTTTGAGAATTCCGGAACCTGCAGCTTCCAAAGCACCAAAAACTCTGATAGATTTACTCGCAGCTGCCCTATCATTTTAAATTCTGACGAATCGGCGAGCGGGTCTCTCTCGTCATTTAAAAAAAATTTTCCCCTACAAAGGTCTTTTTCCCCGAAAATATTTGTAAATCAGGGTTTTTAAAGTTTCTTCTTCTATATTGATATGGTTCATTTTTAAGGTTGTTTATACTATTCAGTGGAATTGGTGAGCTTTATCGGGCCCCTGATGATAAAAAAAAGGGTCTTTTCTAGTCCCAAAATCCTGATTAAATTCAGTGTAAATGTGGGAAATTTTTTAGTTGGGCATTCGACTTTGATTGTTTCAGTTTTAACGATAGAATTTATCGATCTAATGTTGTTTAAAGATAGGGGTGTTAAACGAAAAAAAATTTTAAAATTCTAAAAACCCTTTCCCAAATTTGATTTTCATTCCCGTGGTAAGTCCACTGTTTAAACCCATACTTTGCAATTTTTATGAATGGGCCAGGTATGTATTTAGATGGATATTTTATTTACCCCCCTCATACCGCTAGTGTCTTTATTTGTGCCAGAATCACATTTAAATAATTATTATTTTTGAACATTAGCGTTTGTTGAATAAACTATGCTGTTTATTTTTAAAAATATTTATTTCATAGATATTTTTTTAAATCTCAAAACTAGCTATAACAAAAAAAATAGTTTTTCATTTATTTGGGGAAAAAGAAAAAAAATGTTTTAACAAAAAAAAAACGTCACTAAACTCTTTTATAAAAGAAATTCAAAAAAAAAATCACCACGCTCTTTTAGTTTTTTTTCTTTTTTTTATGTTTCCCTTTTATAGAATTTTTTTTATTTAAACCCTTTTTTTTTTTGGTTTTCACACATTTATAACATAGAATACAGAAAAAATTTAAATTTAAAAAACCCCCTTTTTTTTCAAATTCAAAAAAACCTACATTTTATTGCCCCAATGATTTGTTCTTATTTTTTAATTTAGTTATTTGACAATTAATTGAAAACCTTTATTTTTTTGATGACTAAAAATTTAAAGTAACAAATTGAGAATCAAATCGAAAACAATAAATTTTGTTGTTAAAAATTTAAAATTTTTAGAACACAGAATGCTAATGATTTATCTTATTTTTTTTATAGTTTCAAATTTATTTTTTAACCAAAATTAAAAAATTTTACCCAAATTTGTTTACTAAAAAAAGTTTTGTTTTTTGTAAACAAAGCATTATTTTTTGTGAATTTTTAAGTGGGCTGAAATTTTTTTTTAAATAAATTACAAAAAAACGATTATTTTAGTTAAATTTTTTCCAAGCATCACTTGGGTTAATTTTTAAAAAAAAATTTAAAAAAAAAGGGGGCAAAGATTTTGTTTAAATTTTTGCTTTATTTTTTTAACAAAATTTTATTTAAAAAGGATTTCATCAACTTCCAATTTAAAACTTTACTCGGAACTTAATTGAGAAATTTTTTCTTATTATTTGGAACTTTTAAAATTTTTTATTTGAATGTATTTTTTTTTGATAGAAAAAAAATTTAAGGGTTTTTAAAATAATAAAAAACCCTATTTTATTGTGATTTTGTTTGTTTTGGCCCGAAATCAAAATTTTTAAAATGTACCAAATTTTAAAATTTAAAAAAATTTCTTTTTTCAAAATTTGGTTTTTCAACAGGGATGTAATTTTAAATATGTTAAAAAAAAAAACTAAAATTATAATACGTAAAATTTTTTTTATTTTTGACAAGAATAAAAAATTGTTTTAAAACAAAAAATAAAATTTTGTTCCTCCCTTTTTCCCTTCCCAAAAAAATTTAACCCCAAATAATTTCCTTGTCAAAAAAAGTTTTGTCGATGAAAAAAAGACTTAAAAGGGGGTTAATGTTTTTTCAGGAAACTTGGGTATTTTTTTTTTTTTTTTTAAAATTTGGGTATTAGATATTTTTAAAATGTATTTAAAATAAATCCCAAAACCTAATGTTTGTGTAAAAATTATTTTTATTACTTTTTTAATTGCAACAGATGTTAATTTTAAAAAAAAAAATTTTTTTTTTTTAAAATTGATTATAAAAAAATTTAAAAATTTAAATTTAAAAATTTAATAAATATTTCAGAAAAATTTATTCGTTTTTTGCTTTAAAAAATTTAAAAAGAGTAAATTTGGACCCTTTCAATTTTTTTGTGTATATTTTTCAAAAAACCCCAAAAGCATTAAAATAATAAAAAATTTAAAGCCAAAATTTCTCCCCCTAGATTGAAATTTAATTAAACATTACAAAAAGATTAAAATGAAGGGAAAAAAAAAAAATAAAAAAAAATGGTTTTTTTCCATAAATAATGTAGGTTTTGAGTACATAGAAAAGGTGGACAAACAATTTAATATTTTCATGATTAATAAATTTTTTAATGCGATATGTTTTAAAATGTAAGACAATTATAGGTAGGGGTATTTTTTGCTGTCAAGATACTTTTTGAAGCTAAACCATTTTTTGGGTTTTTTAACCCAAATTTTTTTGAATAGTTCCCAAAATTTTTTTTTGTAAAAAGTGTTACATGTCCAAATTTCACTAAGAAATAATCTTTAACTTAGAAGGAAAAAGCCTGAAAAAAATTGAAAAGGGTTTCAAAAAAATACAAAAAGAATTTGATTTTGTTTTATTTAAATTTTTACAAAATAAAATTTTTTAATTTAATTAAAATTTTTTAGCAAAAAATTTTTCTGGCTTAGTTTTTATTTTTTTATTTTAATTTTTTTAGTTTTTTTAGGTGAAAATTTGGATTACTTAATTTATTTTAAAAAGTTACCTTTCAAAAATTATACAAATGAATTTTAGGAGTTAAAAAAATTAAAAAGTCATGGATAATTTTTTTACATGTCTTGTTTTTTCAATTTAAAAAAAAAATTTAAATTGAAACAACTGAAAAGGTTTACACGTTACAAAATACGCTACTTTTCAATTTTTTTCTTAATTTACATAAAAAATAGTAAAACATGGATATTTCCCCTTGGGGGTTTTTGGGCCAAGGAACAGTTTTCATACAAAAATTTATTTGTATTAATTTGCACTGGTTTATAATTCTTTATTTCCTAGATGCTTTTTTATTACGACAATCGGGGATTCTTTTTTCATAAAAAGAAAAAAAAGCAAATTTTTTTATTTTTAAGCAAACATTAATTTATTAAATTGAAAAAAGCAATTTATTAAATTGAATTAAAAATATAATAATTTTGGGGAAAAAAAAAAAATAAAACAAAATTTTTATTAATTTTTTTCCCGTAAAAAATTAAATTTGGGTTTATTTTTTTAGATTTTAGAAATTTAAATTTTTTAAAAAATTTTTTTATAAATTTTTTTTTTTTAATTTTTCATAAATGTTTTTCCTTTTTTCATAAAGATGAATGAAAAATTTATCGCTTTTCAAAAATTTTTTATGTAGGGAAACAAAACAGAGATAGATTATAATTTTTTAAAATTATTTGAAATTTAAAGGGTTTTAATAGTCAATATATTTAATTTTCGGACATTTAAAGATAACTGTTTTTTTAAAAAGATTGGAATCTGTTTTTAAAATAAAAACATAAAATTTCCCAACCAATCCCCAAAACCACAAAAAAAAAAAAACAAAAAATTTAAAAAAATAAAATTGGAAAAAATATTTGTCTCTACTAAAATTAATAATTAAATTAAAGGGCTATTTAAAAAAAATTTCATTTTTGTTTTCACTACATTGCGAAATCGATAAGAATTTAAATTTTAAATGAATTTTTGACCATTTGGAGTAGATTCTAATTCATTTTTTTTATTTTTTTGACCCAAAATCTACATCAATTTATAAATTTTTAACATCAATTATTTTAATTTTAAATGGATCTTGAAAAAGTTAATTTTTTTAAAATTTCACTTTTGGTGTTGAAATATAATAAAAAAAATTTTAAAAGTGGGAAGCCATGGGGAAAAAACTGTTTTTTTTTAAATTTAAAATAAAACACTATCTTTGGAAAAAATG
Organism: Stictocephala bisonia; assembly: GCA_035578905.1. Lineage (NCBI taxonomy): Eukaryota > Metazoa > Arthropoda > Insecta > Hemiptera > Membracidae > Stictocephala > Stictocephala bisonia. The sequence continues at coordinate 16,836,561 of JAQJVL010000001.1, forward strand.
CAGTTTCTTAAAAAAAATATCATTTCAATAACATGTAAACTAAACAAATTTTTTGAAAGGAAAAAGAAAAAAAAATTTCGGGCTAAAAAAAAAATCGTTTTGTTCAACCCTTATGATGATAAAATATTTCAAATAACATCAAAAAATTTCACAAAAAATTGCAAAAATTTTTGGGCAAATTAGAAAGTTGGGTTTTTTTTTTTAAATTAATTTAACCCTTTTAATTTTGAATTTTTTGTTTACATATGGCGGCTTTGGTTAAAAAAAGTTTTTTTTTATATTTTAATTTTTTACTGATATAAATGAATCTATAAAAAATTTCACAAAAATAAGTTTTATAGGACAAAATAAACTTCCATTAATTTAACTTTAAAAAAATCTGAAAACCAAAAAAACTTATTATTGTTTTTTTAAAACAAAAAAAAAAATAATTTTTTAGTTGGGTTTTTAAAAGCCAAAAGTAAGCCCTTTTAATGGGAAATTTCCGTAAAATTGATTTTATTTAACTGTTAAAAAAATTTTGTATCTATTCACTTTTTTTTTTTTTTTTTTTTAGGGGCAGCAATAATTTTTTTTTGTTTAAACCCATTTTATATGTTCCCTTAATAAAAGTTTTGTTGCCAAAAAAAAAATGGGTGTCCATATTTTAAAAAAAAAAAAAAATAAATTTTGAAAAATTTAAAAATTCCCCTTGTTTTTTGGGATTTTGAATTTTTATATGGCCCAATGAATTTTTTACGAAAAATTTAAATTTTTATCAAAAAAGTTTTACTGAAAAAAAACATAAATTAAAAACCCGCAAAGTAAAAAAAAATATTTTATACCCTTTTATAGTTTAAAAAATTGCTATAAGTCAATTAAATTTCCCAAATTAAAAAAATTTAACATTGGGCCCAATAAGCATAAACTTTTTTGAGAAACCGTTTTAAAAAATTTTTATTAAAAAAAATTTTATTTCTTTCAATTT